>JADLZN010011861.1:600000-924402 GCA_018155175.1 Sinocyclocheilus anophthalmus
CTAAAAATCATTTAAGTAAATTTTTTTCCCTCATTAATGTACACACAGCACCCCTATTGACAGAAAAACACAGAAGTTGTTGACATTTTGCAGATTTATTAAAAAAGAAAAACTGAAAATATCACATGGTCCTAAGTATTCAGACCATTTGCAGCAGTATTTAGTAGAAGCCATGAGTCTTTTTGGGAAAGATGCAAAAGTTTTTCACACCTGGATTTGGGGATCCTCTTCCATTCCTCCTTGCAGATCTTCTCCAGTTCTGTCAGGCTGGATGGTAAATGTTGGTGGACAGCCATTTTTAGGTTTCTCCAGAGATGCTCAATTGGGTTTACGTCAGGGCTCTGGCTGGGCCATTCAAAGAACAGTCACAGAGTTGTTGTGAAAACACTCCTTCGTTATTTTAGCTGTCTGCTTAGGGTCATTGTCTTGTTGGAAAAGAACCTTCGGCCCAGTCTGAGGTCCTCAGCACTCTGGAGAAGGTTTTCGTCCAATATATCCCTGTACTTGGCCGCATTCAATCTTTACCTCGTTGCAACCTAGTCGTACTGTCCACTGCAGATGGGAAAAAAACACCCCACAAAGCATGATGGACTGCCACCACCATGCTCAGTTGGGAACTGTATTGGACAGGGATGAGCTTAGTGCCTGGTGTTTTATACAAATACCCGCTTAGAAGAAGGCCAACAAGTTATATCTTGGCTCTCATACGCACATTGAGAGAATATTATGCCTAACCACTATGGGAGTCTCCTGCGCGCCGCTCCATGGGTCTGGCACTGAGCGAGCGGCTTTCGTGGGCACTCTGCCATACAGCCCCCGAATGGTGGGAGGGCCTGCAGTGATGTTGAATTTCTACAACCTTGATCCCATTCCGATGCATCTCTGGAGTCAGCCACAGTGATCTTTGGGTTCTTTTTTTACCTCTCTCACCAAGGCTCTTCTCACCCGATAGCTCAGTTTGGCCGTACGGCCACCTCTAGGAAGGGTTCTGGTCGTCCCAAACATCGTCCATTTAAGGATTATGGAGGCGACTGTGCTCTTAGGAAACTTAAGTGCAGCAGAAATTTTTTTTTTAACCTTGGCCAGATCTGTGCCTTGCAACAATTCTGTCTCTGAACTCTCTCCCCCGGTGTCTCTTAAGGCAGTTCCTTTGACCTCATGATTCTCTTTTGCTCTGACATGCACTGTGAGCTGTCAGGTCTTATATAGACAGGTGTGTGGCATTCCTAATCAAGTCCAATCAGTATAATCAAAACACAGCTGGACTCAAATGAAGTGTAGGAACAATCTAAGGAGATCAGAAGAAATGGGCAGCCCCTGAGTTAAATATATGAGTGTCACAGCCAAGGGTCTGAATACTTAGGACCATGTAATATTTAAGTTTTTCTTTTTTAATAAACCTGCAAAAATTTCAAAACTTCTGTGTTTTTCTGTCAATATGGTGTGCTGAGTGTACATTAATGAGGAAAAAATTAACCTTAATGATTTAGCAAATGGCGGCAATCTTGCAATATAACAGAGTGAAAAATTTAAGGGGGTCTGAATACTTTCCGTACCCACTGTATATATGTATGTATGTGTATATATATATATTATATGTGTGTGTGTGTGTGTGTGTGTGTGTGTATATATATATATATATGTGGTCACTTTGGATTAAAATTGTCCCCTCCTTCCCCTGAGTGTAAACCAACCAAAAGCATATATGTAAATTTAAAGTAGGTAAATGATAAAAATATGTGAATGATGCATTTAGTGTCTTTCCGTTGCCTCATGGAAAAACAGAAACTCAATTTCACTTTAAAAAGATGTTTCTATTGATCATGGCAGCACTTATTCATCAAATGATGATCAACTGAGGGAGAGGAATGTTATAACTGGGCACGTTTCCAGATGGTTGCTGTAGACGAGCATACTTCTGGCATTTTAAAGAGCTGATTCAGGTATCTGGATCACAGTGGTGCAACGATGCTTCAGATTTTGACGGCGTTACCTGATTTGCATAAATCCTTTAGTGAATTAGCCACTAGTGTAACAACGCAGACAGCAAATGCAAAAAAGTCACTATCAGTGGGCACAATACATTCTTAAAGGGGTCCTATTATGCTCTTTTACAAAGTCTTGATTTTGTTTTGGGGGTGTACTAGAACATGCTCTCATGCTTGGTGGTTCGAAAAAAAACATTATTTTTACATTTACATTATTAAAATACCTTTCTCCCCATCCTGGCACAAACGGCTCGATTTAGTTCCGGCTTTGAGTTTTTGTTTGATGGCTTTCTCCTCCGAAAACAAATGGGATTGTCTTGTGTGTGTGTTCTGGGTTCTTTTCAGTGGTGTGCTTGTGGAACAGCTAGGACGGTGTTCTCAGTACTGCCCCGCTCTTGCTCTCTTTCAACAAACGCTTTGGCCGTATTTTATCCGGCACTTTCTCAATCGTGCTTTGGTGTATTATCTGTCCTCGGATTATATGTATGCTGCTTAGTAACACAATAGTTTGTGTTGTATGGCGTATATAATGCTCAGGCACAGAGGTAATTAATTTTATAGTAATTGGTGTAGTTAACCACTGTTATGACATCATCCGCTTCGGAGTGAAAAAACAGAGTTTCAGGCCAGTCGCACACCGGACGAGAAGCGTACAGCAGATTTGCGCACATCTTTAACCGTTTCCTTTTCTTTTTTGACCCAACATTATATTTCGATGAGTGTAGCCACGGCGGCACCGTTCGGCGTCTGTAAGGGCGCCAGACAGAGTGTTGGTACTTGTAAGAATGTGCTAGGACCAGCGTTCTCAATTCCAGTCCTCGAATTAACCCGCTCTGCATGTTTTTGAAGTCTCTCTTGTTTAACAACCGATTCAGCTTATCGTTAGAAGTGCGCGCCGTGCATGACTGTGTTCCGATTGAAATGCGGCACTGAAACAAGTCCCAGTTGTCCATTGCCCTATCCCGGAGCTAGGGGAAACCGTTGAAGTTACTTCAATTCGGATTATATTCCAATTTAGAGATTTGCGCTGCTGCAGCATATTACACACAAATTAACTTCCTTAGAGAAGCGTGAAGTGGGAATAATATACCATGTAAATAAATGACAATTTAAATTAATGTCTCGCACCACTTAAATGCCATTGTATGGGAACATTGTCCGCTCCTCAAATGGAAACATGGAGGAATATAACGTACTGTCCATCACTTCACAGGGCACTTACAGTAAAAATATAAAAACGTAGAAGCAATAAGAGAACCCCACAAAAATGTGCAGAGCGGGGGGTGCGAGGACTGGAATTGTGAACCGCTGTTCTAGACATGCCAAAATTTTGAGGCTACAGCACAGCAGCTCTTCTTTGTTTTCTGTGATGCACTAACTCTGCAACAGCTCTTCTTCATTGTCTCGTCTGATGTGCTCACTCAACCAAGCGTTCTAAACCACAACCTCGCCCCTCCCCACCCACCAACCATTCGAATTTCTGTAGGCGGAAAATTTAATTATTTTTTAATGCTATTCTAATAGGCCGCTTTGTGATATCACAAAGCCCAAAAAAACAAACACTGTAGTCCAAATGAGCCGTTCATTGTAGTTCTTGAAAAAGGATTTTTAAAAAACTAAATATCTCCCTCTGGAGTGGACTTTGAGATTTGTAACTTTTTAGATCTTTTTTATGCACAAACATACACACGATAAAATTAAAAAACGGTGAAAAAAAGTATAATAGGACCACTAAGAGTAAAAAATTAACCCAGAACCCTGAACACTGATTATTCTTAGCAAATCAGTTTCATCTAAAACACCAGATGCATGTTGGATGTTGGTAGTAGATTTGTCAAGCAAATGCAGGTTGATGTTTTCATGTATGTCTAACTAGAGAATCCTGGGGTCATGACCTTTGTAACCTGGCTATTGAGTGCAAATGAAGGCATGAGCCAAGCTTAAGTTTGTCTCAGTGGTCAGCTGGGGCCTGTCTGCTAAGGAAGAGAGAAAGGGAGCGAGAGACATTCAGATTCATGCAAAGATTGGGTTTGTAGTGGGTGACCCAGCGATCCTCTATAATGGATGCCTATTGTTCTGGCATGCAAAGGTCATCGCTTTTTTTTTTTTTCCAAAGTGGAGGGGGATGCATTTTCCAGACAGCTTGCTGCTCTAATTTACCCTTTGAGTCTGGAAAACTCTCGATGCTGGAATCGCTGCTCAAACTGTCTGAGACACTTGGCTAATGGGACTCCCGGAGAGCTATGCTGTAAAACATGTTTAATAAACCTCCAGATTTAAAGTCAATGTGAAATACAGGTTTGTTATGTAATAGTTTTTTTTATTGTGCACACTTAATTTCATGCGATTTAAAAAAAAAAAAAAAAAAAAAAAAAAATTCTTAATTTAGTAACTAAAAAAAACTCTCCCTTTCGACTGATATACTATAGCTGTTTCCGCAGTCTGTTTTTAATTTACATTTCATTTGTATTTTGAGTAATATTTAAATATTGTACACATTAGTTCATGTTTTTATTTAAAATGAATTAAAAACATGTTTAAAACTTGTTCTGTTTTTTTAAATGTAATTTTGCATTTGTAATTGGTAAAGTAATTACATTTGGCATTAATTAAACTAAATTTATACCTTGCAAAACCATATTTAAACAAATCTAATGTAAACAATTTAAGTATTACTGTAGCTATATTTTCATGTATTTTGAGTATTGTTCTATGATAGTTGTTTTATGATATTGATGTGCTTTATGATACTGTTGGGTTTAGTATTGGTAAATGGTAATATAATAATGATTGCGCCCATGATAGCAAATAAGTAATTCCGTGTCAAGTCAACCACAGGTCCCCGGCTCAAATTTTAGATTTTTTATTAATTTGTTTTTGTGATGAAAGAAATACATAAATGAAGAAAGCCAAAATGTTCAAGGTATTGAGGTTGAAATTGTTTCCTCAAAAATTCCTTGGATAAAACCAAGCCCTTCCCTACATTTTTACTGATTGAACATCCTGTTTGCCAGAAGTAAAATGAGTTGTAAAAATGTCATATTGACAGCAGTTCAAAATAATACTGGGCTGGAAAACTGATCAGCAAAAAAGAGAAAGACACAGAGAGTGAAAGTGGTGGAATGTAAGTTGCATTGATTGACACTCAGACAAGATATTTGTGTGGCTTTGTGATTCACTGCACAAATCAATTCTGTGAAGGTACAGCTTTTTCTCAGGAGCACGGTTATGCCCCAGCCTTTTCTAGCAGTCCCTAATGATCGAACAGCATAAGAACAGACTGCGGCCTGTGTGTTTGTTAGGGAGTGTTTGGGTTTGGAGTCACTGGGCTGTTTGTATTTGTGGTTCTGCGGTCAGCATGTACACTAAGACGATGAAGCTGCAGCTGTCCCTTCCTCTAAACGTGTGAATGGGTGGAGCGAGGGAATGAACTGTTTTCACCAAACTGCAGTGGACAGGAAGACAAAGTGGATTATTAATAACTGCTGGCACATTTGTTTGAAGGGAATATTTAACAACAATGTTTCAACAATAGTGATTGCTGACCAAGTCATCGATCAAACGTACCCTGTTCACTATAATTGTGTCTTATTGTGCATAATTCATCACTTGGTGTTATTCTGAAGAAAAAGCATTTGTTTTTATAATATTCATAATAATTTTTCTCTGCCTCTGAAATTACTTTGGTGGTGAAATGAGTGGTGAAAAATTGTAGCTAACAATATCATAGCCACTTTTCATGATCCAGTCCAAATCCGATGGATAAGATTAAGTCACATCTTAGTTTATACTGTATTCCACTGAATGTTCTGTTCCGCTTGGAAATAGGCTTATGTTACATTACGTTTGTTACAGACGTTTTATGTAATATTTCAACAAGGAAAGACTAACCACATGCTTCTTTGCTAAGCAATAGATTGTGAAATGGGAATATATTTATCTCCGTAAAAACTTGAAACATATGTATTCAAAGAAAATGAACCATAAAAGTAGAATTTGAACAAACAATCTGCTTGTGTTTTGTTATTTGTCATTTGCAACCCATTTTGTAATGTGTCATGCATTTCTGAGTGAAACAGGACATTCAATGAGAAGAAATGTAGAACAGAACTCTATTTTATCCAATGGGAATTCATTGGATGTTACATACCAGAATGGAGCAGTCTCTAAATAGCTATTAGTCTATAGGTCAACATTATCTAGATTTCAGTGCAAAAAGGAAGTCCGTTTGCAGAAAGAGCAAGTCATTACATTTTTATTTTTTATAACATGCACAGATGAATTGTTCAGTGGGTCAGTTTTGATTTTTTGTTAACTGAATTAGAGAAAAATAGGTGGAAACTACATTTGGCGTCATGCATGCAACACGAGCTGAACTGTGTAAATAATTTGTAAAATCTTTCTTACATAAATCAACGGAAGCAATTTACTAAGAATAGTTGTATGAATGATTAGCCTACATAAAATTAATCTGCCTATCGTATTATAAATAATAGGGCTGTGTATTACCAGCAAAGTCACGATACGATACGTGTCACGATACAGAGGCCACGATACGATACGCATCACGATACAGGGCGCCACTGATTTACATCAGCAGAATTTAGGAAAAAAGATGTTTATTTTAAACACTGCTTATATGTAGTGCATTTGCTAAACTATTGGCAGAGAAGCAGGTGATCGCTTATGAAGGGCCTCCATAACGTACCACCTAGACAATATAGTAATGGCATATGTTTCTGTTGACATGTGCCCTTCCAACCAGGTACAAATATCTGATTGTTTTGCTCTGGTTTTTAAGCCATAATATAATGTACTCGTTTAATATATAAAAAAATCACTGCATGCTGTTAGGTTATCATTGCACAAATTAACACGCTCTCTACATTTAAAAAATAAAAGTAAAAATGAGAAGAGTTCTAAACTAATGTGCTGTCTTCACTGTATCTAATGCACACAAGGCTGATTTACTCGACGCGTCCGCAAGTTAGATTAGGTGTGCGCGGCAGGACTTTCTGCGCAGCTCCGCTTCCAAAGATGCATGAGTTCAAAGCGACTCTAGCCGAACAAGCACGTCTGTGCAAGCATTTGTGTGAAACAAGCAGTTTGATGTTAAGTTCAGTCACACACACAGATCACGTTGCGGCCGCACTCAGACATTAAGGAACAAACTTTTTAGCGCTGCTCCACAGTTTTATCAACTAAATAGCTTAATCGCTCAAGAGCTACATTATCTTTTTCAACAAGGAGCAGGTAACATCATTGTTTCTAAAGGAATTAAAGCCACTTTACTGTTAATAGAGAAACGCGGCAAAACGGTGTTAATTCATACACACACAGCCCCTCTCTCTCTCTCATAAAGGAACACTCGCTGAATTAAAAATTTTCGAGAATAGAATATTGACGTGGAGATCGCTAAGCGGTGTTTTCAGAAAGCAAGTGCGTTTATCCACAGTGGAGAGAGAGCGCGTGCAAGTTTGCCAGGTTGACAAAGATAAGTAGCACACTTAGCAGATATTTCCGTATTGCGCAAGTGTGACGCTCTGTCTCGGGGATTATGTCTCTTTATATCAAGCAACCCAGTTGTGTTCCTCTGCGGCCAGATTAAACCTTGTTGTAGCCTATATATGCTCTGTTCATTCTTTTTTTTTAGAAACCTTGCACTTTTCTACTCGATTTTAAACGTAAAATTTTAATAACAAATTAAGCACGGTCCACTGCTGCACACGTGCCACAATATCGATACAGGGCCAGCTGAAGTCAAATCTCTGTGACGATACATCATTGTATCGATATTTTTAACACAGCACTAATAAATAAGGCCATAAAAGGAAAACTACAGAGAGATTTCTCTCTAATTTCAGAGAAAATAGTTGACCTTTTGCGCAGTTTGTAGTTTGTGTTTGCGTGGGTAAGGTGCAAGGTGTCTGACACCTCCCAGAGCTTCATTTTTTTTGTTCATTTTCTTTGTCCTCAGTCATTTAGAAACCAGGAAACTTGGGGACATTTTCACAACTGGCAACCCCTTCTGCAAATGAACCAAGCAACTGCAGAGTGGAAAATACCATACGACTGAATTCTATGCACGCACAGTTATACTTTCGTGTTTCGTGAGCCCCGATCTCTGCTTAAATCAGGGCAATGGAGGTTGTTTGAAGTTAGTCAGGTTGCTTACTGGTTAGAAAAGACATCACTAGGCACTTTTACTATTAGAGATGACATTTTCCCATGTTTTAAACAATGATTTTGATTGAAGACTCACATTCTTCCTTCCCCCACTCCCTTAGTTATAGCAGACACATGAGGAACCGGCCCTGGGAATCACAAAGACATGAAGATCTAGTGGTTGTGAGGCACTAATTGTTGCATAGATTGAATCGTGCATAATTATCCTCTTCCGTCTTTGTTTCAAACCCTAAAGGAAACAAACCCTCTCCTTGTATCATCAATGAGAGGTTCATGGCATTTCAAATGCTAATGGAACAGGTGCTTTTAGCTGTCATGGGAACATGAACCCTGTGACTTCATTCAATGATAGGAAGTCACATGCATCTTTTAGAGTATGTTTTAGAGTATGAAGAGATACATTCTTGTTTTTTTTTCTCTGTCCTTTGTGCTTATTAAATGAAATTTCCCACCATCTTTTTGCCCCATGTTATCAAAAGATCTTTTGTTTTCAGTAGTTCAGTAGCTCTTCATAAATGCAATTAAAGGGAAGTATTTAGGTAGATGGGTTTTATTTTATTATATTACTTTGACAACAAGATTTTAATTACATTTTATTTTATATTTTATTAGTTTTGACAAGGAGATATTAGATTAAGATTTTTTGTTATTTTTGACAAGATTTTAAATTAGATTTTATCTGAATGTATAAGGAAAGTGTATTTTTTCTAATTGGTGTATAATACTATATGTATTTATACCTGCATGAACGACGACTTGGTCGTTCATACAGGATATGTTCTTAAATTTCATTTGAACTTTTTTTTTTAATGTCACATGCAGAATGGAATCTCTTGCCATTGCGTCATGTGTTGCTGTTTTTAGCATCTTGCTATGTCACATTTTTAATTAATTGCTCTAAATTAACAGCCCTAATAGAATTAAAATTTCACATTAAATAGAAAGAGCAAGCAGCGTAACCCAATTACCACTGCAGCACATCGTCCACACTACCTTTCCTCTTGAGAGAGGTTGGTTACCCAGCATCCCCCTCCCTCCGTTATGATGCTGCATGGCTGAGGGCTGACTCAGCGCTTGTGCAGAAAAGAGAGTGAAGGAGGAAAAGAAAGATGCAGTGTGAGTCACCGAACATCCACTTTGATCCACTCAGCATTCAGAAACTCATCTCCCATCATCCCGCTGGGCACAGAGGAATACCCTACTGCAGTGTTCTATCTTTGATAAGCTCTCAGATGCATCCAATAGTATTTAGAACAGAAGACACACAAAGGACTATTGAGATGTAACTTGTTGTCTTGGTTAAATTGCAAATCCTTTAAAGCACATGGTGCTTTGTTTATATTTTAGCAATTTTTTCAGCTTTGTTGACAGTGTGGACTAATACAGTCCTAAAAATAAATTATTTGGGTAGTGGACATGAAATGTTAAGCAGTTTTAGTGGATTTCATTTTTTATGTGAAACATTTTATATTTTTATATCATTATACATACAAATACTTAGTTCACCCAGAAATTAAAATTCTGTCATTAATTAGTCACCCTCGCATCGTTCCAAACCCGCAAGACCTTTGTTCATCTTCGGGAACACAAATTAAGATATTTTGATGAAATCCGAGTGCTTTCTGACCCTCCTTAGACAGCAACACAACTACCACGTTCAAGGCCCTGAAAGGTAGTAAGGACATCATTAAAATAGTCCTTGTGACATCAATGGTGCAACCATAATTTTATTAAGCTATGAGACTTTTTTTGCGCAAAGACTTTATTTAATGATTTCCTCTCTTCTGTGTCAGTCTTTGACGTGCGTTCACGGGAGTACCATGACGCATACGTGTGATGCTGCTTACGCAATTTAAAATGGCAATAAATAAAAATCATGTAGTCATGTTGTTTGAAACCTGTTCTTTGGAGTACAAAAATCACATCAAATTTAAGTAAATTTCAATGGAAATCTTGCTTGACAGCCATTATTTGAAAACATATTCATCAGAAGAGCAGCTTGGACATTCTGCTAAACATCTAATGTGTTCCTCAGAAAAAAGTAATGGAAGGTTTGAATGATATGAGGGTAAATTAATAGCATAAAATAAATGGTGTCCACTTACATTTTAAATTACACTTTGTTCAAGTCCACAGTTTTTAAATATATTTGCTTCGTGGTATTTTTAGTGCATATTTTATTGCTGTAAATAAAACTTTTATAGCAAAGTATAGACAGAAAGCAGGACAATACATTACCCAGAATGCCTGATTCTGAACGTGTCCCAAACAGAAGCATGCCTACTTGTCCCTGTTTTGGTACGTTGGCTTTGAAAGAATGTCGAAGTTGAATCCATTACCCAGATCCTAGACGATCCACTTCTCAGCCAGTCAGTAGAAAGAGTAAGAAAGTGCTTTTGGCAACAGCAGTGCAACAGTGCAGGAAGGGGTGGGGGATGTCTGCTGTTAATGCTCAGAGGGCATTCTGGGTAAATTACAGTGTTACAAAAATTCAAGGCTCACTGGCATTTTCTTTCCCTTGGCACACTGCGTTCTACACAAGGTGAAAGGTGAATCATAGCAAAGCATGAAAACAGCAGGGTTATTATTTGATCAATCCATATGGTTTTACTAAAATAGTAGTTTTAAAAGCCGCCAGTTATTTTTATAGCTAATGATGAGTCTTGGAAAATCTTCTAATTCTTCAGCATCGGAATCAATCTTCAATTTTCCTGACCACGTAATTTTGGGAAAACTGTCTGGGAAAAGCTCAGCCCCGGGACACATGCTTGTGACACGCAGGGTCACCATAGCAACACTTTGTGTGGGTGTGTGTGACCACAACACCCCTATTTTGTCATCTTTTGGACTGCTCACTCCCTCCTTTATTCCCGCTCGCTTTCTCTCTTTCTCGGTCTCTACTTGGAAAAAGATTTGCGCAAACGAAAAAAGTCACATTCTCTGTTTAAGACATAATAAAGATGGTATCTGAGCAACGGACAGGAATAAAAAAACATTTCCCTGAGCGCCGCAATAACAAAATGATTCAATTACTGCATAAATACAGCTGTGTGTGTGTGTGTGTGCAACTGACAGAGCGTGAGCAGCAGAGCTGGTAGGCCTGGCTTTTTCAGGACACTCCAGTGGTCACCGTTTTCCCTCATGCTATCACAGCCGCCGTGCCATCAGCCTCTGTCAGATCAAAGATGCTCAGTTCATCTGCCATAATGAAGCCATTCATCAGCAATGTTTATCAATAACATTCTCATCCTTAATGTGCACACGAAATGCAGTCAAAGCGCTCTTCTCAGACTGATTGTAGTAAAAACAGCATTCCGTTGGAGCGCGTCCAGGCCTAATATGGAAAAAGACAGAGTATGCAGGAGAGAGAGAGAGAAAGATGGAAAGAGAGAAATGCAATTTGCTTCTCAGCACTGATCGTCTTCATGTTGGTGTTGTAAATACTGTAACAGTAAGGCACAGGGTTTAAAAATATATATTGCTAAGTTGGAGTTGTGGCCTAGTGCCATCTGACACGTTGAGTTGGGCTGCTGCTTATGTGGGTGACACAGGTTCAAGTTTTCCTTTTCCATTCATTGTCATATAGGGCTTGGAGGTATGAGGGTGTATATATTCACAATGTGTCAGCCAGGAGAACAATGTGACAATGTGTGTCAGCCAGGAGAATTTTTGTTCTAGTGTTTATATTGCAGTAGATGCGTTTATAGGCATGACCATTTGAATTTACAAAATTACTAGGTGTCTCAAAGTCAAGGAACAACTTATTAAGAGGTTGCTGTGTTGTGGCTTGTTATTTGAAAACTTAATTAATTAAATTATTTCTATTAAAAAAACAAAAAAATTATCTAGAGAACTATTCCTTTACAACTTGTCACATTAATAAAAATATGTTGAAAGATGTTTATATGCTGTCTATTTTACAGTGACTGTGACCAATTCAATCAGAATTTTGTTTTAACATTTTTTAAATTGTTTAATTTATTTGTAACACAATGCAAATATGTTTTTGTACTGATCCTACACTTAACGATATGTGCGCCTTCAATTTCTGCAGGTTTGGTGCACGTTTTATTTACCCTTTCCTTTTCATTTCATTGCATTGCATTGCATTGCATTTTATTGCATTGCATTGAATTACATTGCAGAGTTCTCCATATCCATGACTCGTGCATGATTCTACCAACTCATAATGTGATTATATGATTTTGGCCATGTTCAGGAAACCCGTTTAAAAAAAATTGTTCTGTTGCAGTTCTTTTTGGTACCACTAGTGATGCAGAAATTACACAGTTGACCAGTTTTGTGTGTCTTTGCCTGGTTTGGGCCTCATTTGACCTGCCTCTGAGCTTTTTCCAAGGCCGCGGAAAGGAGAAAATGCCCAACAAATGTTTATTTTTGCCCGAGTGGTTGGTGTATTTGCTAGTGCTGAAGCTAGAGCAGTGAAAGGAGCTCTAAAGAGAAGAAAATACATCCACACACGTCTGCAAGTAAACAGGCCCGTCTCTAATCCCCCTCTATTCCTGAAATCACTATTTCCACCTGGCGTTTCCTTCCTGGAAATTTGCGCTGTCAGTGGGTGAAAATTGTGTCCAGACACTTCTAAGTTCTCAAGCCAGAATGTCCGTCAGAATATTTGTTCAATGAACCCAAATTTAGTTTGGGAAACTATTTTGGGGCAAGCTATTTTGGACATTAACATAGCTAAATGAAACGACCTTACCGTTTTCCAAACACATGTAGTTGAACCTGATGAGGGTTTAGCAGTTTTTTTGGACATCATATCTGGTGTCTGTTTGTGCAGCTTGGTTTTCTGGTTTTTGTCAGCCTCGATTTTCCATATTCATTCTTTTTTTGCTTTCTTTTTTTGCTTTTCTGTAAATCTTTGGAAAGTTTACTCAGTAGCTGTATCAGTTCCGTCGGAGTCGACTGATTACAGATGTGAGTGTGTACACTCAGTGAGTCTCTCAACCTCCCAATTACTGCACTCTGTCTGCATTCAGCTTCTCCCAGTACAAACGTTTAAATAGCTGGAAATAAAAACATATTATGCTCTGCTGTTGCTATTGGGTTCAAAAAATATGTTAAATCTGGTTTTCTTTTTCAGGACATTTCAGCAAGAATGTCCACTCTTAGAGGAGGTTTTATAATCTTTTCAATAAAGCTCTGAAGCAGCACAAGGACAGGGCAGTCAGTCAGTTTCCCATGTCAGAAAAAGTGCTTACACAAATATGGTTTCTGCACTTTAATGCTAAAAAAAAAGCTGCTCTATCAAACTATTGCACTAAAGCAACCGAATTCTGTTCAAAACATCATTTGTTATCGAATTCAAGTATGTTTGGGACTTTTTTTTTTCTTCCTTTTGTTGATTTCTGTTCTTTTCATCAACACTAATGCACTGGCAAAGTAAATGATGTAGTAATAGTGTTGGGTCTTGTATATCTTGCATAGAGTTGTTCAGATTTGTGGCCAAAATACCACGTATTTTGCATTTCTTTCAAAACTGCATGATTAATTGCATTTATTGTTTGCATTCTGCATTGTTTTTCACCTAAGGCTCAATTTTGGCTCTCAACCCATCAATTGAGGTCTTGAGGGTAGTGTTTTGAGGAAGGTGTTAAGCAGTCTAGTGAGGCTTGTTTTAGGTTAGAAAACCGTAAAGTTTCTGGTGTTTCAGGAGATGGTTTCTGTGGAGCAGCTGTGAGATTGTAAGAGCTTTCACTGCCGTGAGCTGCAGAACTATCGCATGAGATCCACAGTGTGCCGAAGTCACGTCTCATTATGTTCCTTTAAAACCTGCTCACTGCTCGCAGCACAACCAGACCGGGGAGCACTCTGTGTTTTCTCTGTCTTATTTTCCTTATTTCTCTCTGTTTGAATTACTGTGACCAAGCAGCCCTTGGCCATCTTTCTCTCTGCGGTTGCATTATGCCTAAGCAAAAGTGACACGCTGGTGACGATGTCATGCTATATTGATGCCACAGCTGACATTATTCAGCTTGAGCCTGAGTTTCATTACTTTGCCATAAGCGCAGAACCCTTCTATTGAACATAAGTTCATTCACATGTGGGGATTTTTTTGGCTGATGATTATCGCAGAACTGTGAAGCAGCGCTCTCATTATGACTGTTTTATGCACACACACGCACAAATGGCCACGACGGTGCACGCAGAGCTTCGAGTCTTGTTAATGGTAATTGATAGATGCGCATGTTTAATGTTCGGTTGAGGTTTTAGTAACAATTATAGCACGGTCTGGTGCTAGTTTAGGCTTTTAGAAATGGTCAAATATGGAAGTAATTAGTCAGACCAAATGAATGCCGCACTAAACGGTTAAGGGACTGCAGTTCGCAACGTGCCTGGGAGGTACATCTGTGTGTGTTGTTGTTGTTGAAAACTTACCACTGAAAGTGAAAATAGTCAACAAAACATAATTGGATAAATGATGACTGCACATGGGGCTTCGGTGAAAGATGGAAACAATGGAGGATTGTGGGTGCAATAGAAAACCCTGTACACAATTAACTGTGAAATTTGTTCAATGTCATAGGTTTTTTTTTTTAGAAAAAATTTAATCTGGAGTTTACGTTTTCTCTTTTGGTAAACAACAACGAATGGGGAAAAAACGCTTTTCAATAAATGCGTCAATAGAGAAAAGAGCCAGGATGACTCATTTCCCCTTTGTACTCGAATTGAACTGCAGACGTGGCTTTTGTTGTCAGAAATAGATTTTGAGTAAACACATGAATAACGTCTTTTTTTTTTTTTTTTTCCTTTCCCAGGATGAATTCCATCCGTTCATCGAGGCGCTGCTGCCGCATGTGCGTGCCTTCGCCTACACCTGGTTCAACCTGCAGGCCCGTAAGCGCAAGTATTTCAAAAAGCACGAGAAGCGGATGACCAAGGACGAAGAGCGCGCCGTCAAGGATGAGCTCTTGGGCGAGAAGCCCGAGGTCAAACAGAAGTGGGCATCGCGCCTCCTCGCCAAGCTCCGCAAAGACATCCGGCCTGAGTGTCGGGAGGACTTTGTGCTGTCCATCACAGGGAAGAAGCCTCCATGTTGCGTCCTCTCGAACCCGGACCAGAAGGGGAAGATGAGGCGCATCGATTGTCTGCGGCAGGCGGATAAAGTCTGGCGTCTGGACCTGGTGATGGTGATTCTGTTCAAGGGCATCCCGCTGGAGAGCACGGATGGGGAGCGGCTGGTCAAAGGCGGCCAGTGCTCCAATCCCATTCTCTGCATCCAGCCTCATCACATCAGCGTGTCCGTCAAGGAGCTGGACCTCTACCTCGCCTACTTTGTGCAGGAGAGAGGTGAGTTTGCACGACCGCTAACATGTGAACACATCCTCGTCCGTTCAGTACGGAGGGAGCGGATGATTCTCGGAACTGCACTGTTGCTGAACCGTAATGGCAGTACTGGGAAGTCTTGTTGTGCAAAGGTACAGAGAAGCCTAGGCTTGTGGAGAGGCAGTTTGGCGTGTGGCATATATCACAGAAAGATGCTCTGGCTCATTCTTCTGAGAAAGCTGTTGACTCATCATCCTGTGCTTTTGATACCAGGGGCGCCAAATTTTGTGTGCAGCTTTTGCTTGCAGGGCTCAGAATGCAGCGTGAGGCACCGCACTAGTCAACATTTTTAAAACCAGAGCCGTGCTGTCAGAATCACCGACGTGTAGTTGGTTTTAACCAGAGAGACAGGAAGAAAGAGTTTAAGACATAAGCGGAGCCAGCACTGTGAATCATTTAAAATAAGTGGGTCTGCTCTGACAGGTGGGGTAGATGGGTTTCAATTTACTGGATGTTTGTTGTGTAAATGGAGCTATGAATGCTGTTGGGATACATTCAGGCTGATGTACAATTTAGCCCTGCAAGCATCATTTGTGAACTTGACATTATGCTTTAGTTTCTGATAAAAGTTTACAATCATTTTGCAGGCATTTGAAGAACACAAATTGATTAATTACATAGATGCAAACTCCTCACCTTTCGGGCAACACTTTTGGAAGGGGGGGTCTTACAAGGGTGAATAAGGGTAACTTTTTTTAAATCAGTTTAAATCCAGATTGGTCTTATTTGTAGTGGAAAAGTAAAAAAAGACTGAGTACCCCTTGGCAACTGCTAGTTGGTCAAACTAGTTCTTAAGACATAGTCTTAACATGGTGGTTAAGTTTATGCAACTGTCCCCTGGTTGTTTCAATAAGTTTTGTATAGTATTTTATTTACTCTTTAATTCAAAAACTCGTCTAAAAAGGATAAATTTTGAGGAAGTTGGGTTCTGAGAGTGGGAAACGGTTGAAGAGAGACTGAAGAGAGTGCAAACATTTTGCATTTTAGGTCAGCGTTGCTGTCTAATCAGCCAATATTGTCTTAAATAGTCTGCATAGCACTTCATCTTTTATAACACGGGATTTTGACCAAATACATTCAATCTAGATTTTTGTAAATAAAAAAAAAATACTTAAAAGAACTAAAATGAGCAGTAAAGCAAAGATCTTTTAAAAGAAATTCCGTGGGGGAAGCAAACCGATCCTTCTCCCCTTACCTGTTGCATGTCTGTATAGACTTTCCTTTGACCGTGGGCGTTTTATTTACAAGACACACCCGCACAAGGACGGCGGGGGTACAGATCTAATTATCTATAATGTACAAAAAATTTATTTCAAGAAATGCGGTTTTTTATTTCTATCGGTATATTCACCAAAGAATCCGGAGAAAAAAATTATTGTTTTTTCACAACAAGATTGAAGCCCAGAACAGCGTTTCGAAAATCATAGTACGAAGAAACATGTCGGCAGAACAGAAGCAGCCATTTAGAGTCATGATATGACGAATATGTGACATGACGAGACTGGAAGTTAAGGAAATTAGCTTGCAAATAACAGGAAATAAAATTACACATTTAAATCTGGGATACAAGGTAAGCATAAATGGACTCCTCTTAGTTGTAAAAACAACAAAAATTAGTTACGTATACACCGTTAAGACTTGAATAACATTCAGCGAACACGCAATTTTTTAGCGGTGCAGGTTACAGTAAGCAAATGGCACGAATTGATGTTAAGTGTCTGTAAAGCAAATCAACCCAACAGAACTTAGATCATTGCGGCCGATAAACAGTATAGCCTTAGGCTCATCACGTAGGAAAAGTATGTCAGACCCTCGGACATTATGATTCAGACAGTTTAGTAACTTAAACAACCAAACCGTTTTTTAGTGAATCGAAATAAAACTTTACAAGCTCTCACTGAGCTTACGGGCGTTTACGTAGGATACAGGAAGGGCATTTCGTTCGTTTTTAAAAACAAAGTATGAGTCCATTAGGTCTGTTGGGTAATTAACACATGCTACAGAGATGTAAATAACTTTGTTATACCAGGTTTCCCACCCGTCACAAGAAATCAGATATGAATCTGTAGAAGTTTATGTGCGCTAAGTAGAGTTGACGCATGGTGGGCTATTCTTAAGGATGTTGCATTGCTTAAAAGTTCAGTCGAGTGGTCAATTTGACAGGAATGAGGAAGTGTAGTGTGGCGATTGTGTGTTGTGTCAGAACAGCAGCCAGTAGGGCCGAATAAGAGTTCGGACGTATTGTGTGAATATTGCAGAGCCCTTAGCATCTCTCTGTTCCTACATATGTGCTCCAAAACGTTTTATCAGCTAATCCCATCTCAGTGTTGTAGGAATTGTCTTATTTTTTCACTGAGCTTACATCTATTCTATGCGACGTGCATTTGCACCTTAAATGTCTGCACAAATCAGACATGTAAAGGAAACTCTGGCAAAGAGGAGTTAGATGGCCTCAAATCTGATTGGTAAGCAGTGGTGTGATAAAACGTCCTTAAAACGTTTTACGTTTGTGTCACCCACATGTGAGGAGAGTAAGGTACTATGTGTCAAAAAGTGATATGCCTCATAACCCCCCACTCCTACCATAAATGGACATCCCTGTTGGGACACCTGTTCTGTACACCCCCACCAATCTAACGCACGTTATCCACCCCCAATGAACCATGGTATAATTTATGTTGTTTGGAAGTGTTTTTGTGGGGCGCTTAATTGTTTTAATGTGCTTTAAACTTTAAATTGTGAAACGTGATATGCTTATTAAACTGGGATAAGGGAAGTTTTTTATTAAAGTTTTCACACACATACATTTCAAGAAAAAACATCAAACTATATAAAATATATAAACAGTAATGTCTGTGTTTCCAGAAAAGAGTAAAAACCAGGGGGTTAAGACGAATATTTAAGTGTTGTTAATTTAAAAAACTAGTTAGAGTTTGTTACAAGTTAGAAAATAAAAAAGAAAAACTAGGCCGCTATCCATCTATCCATCTATCTAAACACAAACAAAAAAAGAGTATCAGATAGTTCGTTAAACAATGCGGCAGTTTTTCTGTTACAATTTAAAAAATATTTAGAGTTTGTTACCAGTTAGAAAATAAAATTAAAATGCTGACTTCTCACCATGATCTAAAACAAAAAAAGTATCCTTCCAGATAGTTCGTTAAAAAGTACGTGCAGTCAAAATCTTGTAACATTACAATTTAAAAGTTTGAGAGTTTGTTACCGGTTAGAAAAGAAAAGAAAAAAATGCTGACATCTCACCGTGATCTAAAACAATTAATTATATATATATCTCAGATACGTTCGTTAAACAATACGGCAGTTACGTTTTTAAAAGTTTGAGAGTTTGTTACCGGTTAGAAAAGAAAAGTAAAAAAATGCTGACATCTCACCGTGAACTAAAACAAAAAAGTATCCTTCCAGATAGTTCGTAAAACAGCACATGGCAGTCAAAATCTTGTAACATTACAATTTAAAGGTTGAGAGTCTGTTACAAGTTAGAAAATAAAGAAAAAATGCTGACATCTCACCGTGATCTAAAACAAAAAATATCCATACAGATATGTACGTTAAACAATACGTCAGTTTTTTCTCTGTACAATTTTAAAAGTTAGAGCTTGTTACCAGTTAGAAAATAAAAAACGTTAAGCGACAGGTTAAGATACTTGTCAAAATCTATGTTGTGCTCTACCATTAGCTACAATTTAAAAACTAGTTTGAGTTTGTCGCAAGTTAAACAAAAGAAAAAGACCCCGTGTATCTTCCGCTGATACATCCTCACGCGCTGCTGTCAAAACTCCGAATGTTTACGTCCGGTCCCCCTCAAACCACACCTACCACCCGCCCCTAACACACCCCTAACACCGGAGGCCCGCAAAGAGAAGATTCACATGTGTGTTAACAGAATTAAACAAAGTAGTGTTTCTAATAAATCGATATAATTTCTTAGGATGAAAACATTCTATCTGTTTTAACATTAGACCATCATTTTTACTTTAAAAAGTTTTACCTTATAAACAATCACCTCTAAGCCATAGGAAAATGTTGTTTGTTTTTATTTTATTTTATTTTAGTTTAGTTATTCACACTTATTTGAGTAATACCTTTATTTACTCTTTGGTTTTTGTCAAATTTAACTTACGACGTGCTAACCCAGACGTTTTATTTTTGTTCACTTTTAAAATTAGGGTAGTCAAGTTTTCTTCTAAACAATAACTTCTAAGCCAGAGGAAAAAACGTTGTTTGGTTTGTTTTATTTTAGTTTAGTTTAGTTATTCGCACTTAATTTAGTAATTCCTTTATTTACTCTTTGGTTTTGTCAAATTTAACTTACGGTGGGGGTATGACAGTTAAAACACACACGAATGCTCGCGCAAATATCTAACTGGGGTGTTTCGGGGGAGACTCTTTGATTTTCCATCTGTAACGCTTGTGGCGTGTTATCTATCAATCAAAACAGACATGCGTAATTAAACGTCTAAGGTTTTTACAACAAAGTACGAAATGTAAATATTTCGTATCACGCAGTGTATCGAAACGAGACTGGCGACGGGTGTCTGGGGTTTGTGTGATTACTGAAGCGTCCATATCAGCGTAATGTATTTCAAAAGTTTGTGAAACATCTAAGCCTGTTTCCGGGATCGCAACTCATTTGCAAACTAATGAGTTTTTTGAGGGACCTGGCGTTGTAAACGTCGGTGTTGTGTCAAGTAATCAGTTCACTGATCAAAGGATCTCCGTTGTATCTATTACGACCTGCACCTGCAAGTGTCAAAAGTTTAGTCAAAAGTTCAGTCAGTGGTCAAAGGATGAGCACCCTATTGAACTTTTTAACCTCAAACATCTGGTTAGTTTAAGAAGAAAAACAGGAATGTTAATAGCCTAATGTATAGCTGGTGGATGTGATTTCACAGAGGTTCAGGATACACTTAGATAGATAGAAAAAAGACAATAACAATAAAAGTGAAATAAATAGGGAGATTTATGTTTTAAACAACCATACACGCAAAACACAAACACTCAACACAGACACAGACATATATACACAAAAACACTCAAACACGCAGACAAACATAAACACAAACACTCAACACAAACATGCACACAAACATCCCTACAGTTAAACATTTAGACGTGTACGAAGTCTCATACAAGCCTTTTACAAATAAAAAATCATCACACTATGTATCTCTACAAGATGATGAAAGCAGTATGATTAAACAATGATATAACATTTGTTTGAACAAATAAGCTAAGTATTGGAGATTTTTAGAACTTTCAAACCTAAAAAACATGATGTGCTAAAGCAAGGATTAGAAGCAATCAAATAATCCTCAGATGAATGCAATACGTTTACATAGATTTTTCTTAATGAATTAGCTATAATAGACTGAAAATTAGTTGACAAGGTTGTTTGCAACAAAAATTGTTTCTTATACAAGATGCTACAAATGTCTCACAGAAACTTTACAACAGATTAGACTTTCTTTCTCACTTTAAAAATGTTATTATTAACCATGATGTTTAAATGCACCATATTTATTTTCACACTATAGCACTATAATGTAGTTTACAAGATTTTATCCAAGGTATGAGATAAGCAACAATAAAATATTCGATAAGATCCATATCATCCACCCAGCTGTGTGTTGATGCTTGTGATGACATTAATATCTTACTGATACATATGTGTTAAGATGTTACGTATGTGTAAAGTTCAATATTACTGTTAAAAATGGTTTAAAAAGTAATCTTTTTTAGCTTTCATATAGGATTCACGGTCATACTCAGTTGGATTTTGTGTAACAGAGTCCTGCAACAAATTAAAATAGAATGTATGGAAGACTTTACTTTTAAGATATTATAATGACGGACTAAAAACTTTAGATTGATTAAACAACTGAGGTTATGCATTTCTCTTGAATATGTATAAAGTAACCAGTGAGTACATGAAATATTATTGTATAAATACATAACCTTGTAAATTCAGCATGATTCTATCATATTAATCAATAAAAAAAGACTTAATTGATATACCATAACTGACTTTCTCATCAAAACGCAACAAATTTTCTTTTGAATTTTAAATGTCAAACAATCGTTTTGTTGGAAATAAAAAACATAGCGTTGTGTTTCTAAGTTAGAATGCTTATAGTTTGTAGTAAAATCACATCTATAAGCTAAAACATTTTTCATGCACCCCCATGCAGCTTTCACAGACCCCCCCACAAACTGACAAAATCATCCTTAAGTTTGTTTAAACATTTAGCTGTAGCTGAGACCCTGATGGATCTATTTTACGCACAGTGTTGGGAAGGTTGCTACGGAAATGTAATAGGCTATAGATTACAAGTTACCCTATTTAAAATCTCATACGTAGCGTAACTATGTCAATTACCGTAAAAAAAGTAATGTAACTGATTTATTAATTTTCTAAATATGTAAGTGTTTTCAACTGTTAATCATTTTCGAACATCTAAACCAGGAAGGGTTAACATTACAGTAGGACTCAACAACTAATTACTGTCAGACTTTCAAAAAAATATTCAGAAAAAATATTCAGATGCAAACCCTTTGTAATCATTAACATTTCATAAGTAACTGTAATTTAATTACAAATTTTTTCTCAGTAACTGTAACTGATTAAAGTTACATTTATTTTGTAATTAAATTATGTAATTTAGCTACATGTAACTAGTTGCTCCCCAACAGTGTTTATGCATTATTACAATAATAGAGGTGAAAGAGTTAATTAACCTCTTTAACGGTAAAAATGTGAACAATATCACTTAACACTAGTTTGGCAAACAAGGGTACGTTCATAAAACAAGCCAGACCCGATTTGAAGCATCGTAACAAGTACAGTCATAGCAGAAAATGTATTATAGCGCCGCAGTTTTTCTTAAGATAAAGACAATTATTTGGTTACAAGAACACACGAATCCTAACGCTTCACAAGATAACATAACATAACACGCTTGCTCCATTACAACATACACATCAAGTCTGTTTTAGCATATGTATATCGTATTATTCTTGAATATAATTGTTTAGTCTAAATATGTTTTGACAATTATTTTTGTTTTTGTTTATTCAAAGGTGTTAAATTGAACGTGTGTAACTAATACCTCGTTCAAATGCTGTAGACTTTCTTTCAGGTCAGGGAACTACAATACCCAGCATACACCTCAGACTTCAAACATGGCCACCGGGGGTCCATATCCCAAAATACACATACATGACAGCGCTCTAAATCGTTGGACTTCTGATTATATGCACGCTCAGATACCCTATATAAAAAGACTCACATTTCCGTGCTTTTTGTGAAGTATGCGCTCCTTCCGTGTTGTGATGTTACAAACCACCTTTTTTGTGATCTCTGTTAGTGATTCAAAGTCCAATTCATTTCCGTGAATCTAATCTTTTCAGTTCGGTTCAATGAACCGGTTCATATTGTCCTTAAGTCATCTCGCAGTGATGTCAGTATGCATTTCTTTTCTAACAACTCAGGGGTCATTTTATAACAGCGAAACATTCAAATAAAGTAAACTGTGTGAACGCGTATCGTCTTTTGTTCATTTAACCTGATGATGTTTGTGGTCACAGTCTCATTCACTGATCCTTCATGTCGATATGAGTCACGACTGACCAATATTGAGTAGCCTACACATAAACGCGGATATGTTCTACATGCTTAAAGTATTAGCCTGTAGAAAGAATAAACCAGGCTCTCATTGATTTAGCTTAACAGCTTTAAAATATAATCTGCATGCACGATAAACCATACACTCTTAAAATCGATAGTACACAAAACATCTGTAAAAGGACTGATAACATATTAATGTGATGTTTTGGTTCGTGTCTTACACAGCTGTGCATTACTAAACATTTTTATTAAGTTTTAATATAAAAGATAATAGTTTGTTTACAATTTGGATGTTTTTATTATGAAATCACACAAAGAACCGCTGAAGTACGTACTGTTTAAGACGGAATTAATTGAAGTAATACTATGTGGTAATTTAACTGCTTTATTTACAGTATGCTGAATATAAAACTGTAAACAATTACATTAAAACATTTCAAGCTTGTTAAACAATCACTTACATTCATCTTATGAAAACGCTTTCTAAAACATTTATCAAATACTATAAAACTCATAACCGTTAAGCGCTGTTTGCACGTTCACATGTAAATTATCAACAAGTTCTCAATCTGTTCTAATGTACGCCAACATGTTCTTACAAACAGAAACATATCTATAACGAACTTGAAAATGTGTTCAAAACATATAAAAACCCGTCACACATCGTGCACGGATCTAATGCATTCTGCACACCTTAAAACAATTAATTCAATCAAAAACCTAATCAAAACCAGACAGACAAAAGCTCAATGATAGTTGACATGGATCGAGAAGAAGGACAAAATAATCATTCTTTGCCACAGTAACATACTGGGGTCCGAGAAATTTGATATCCTTACTGTAGATTTTCTTAATATTCTTATTTGCTCTTATTCATAAACCTACAATAGTTAAGGAAAATTCAACAACTTTAACTGATAACAAAGGCTCTAACTGAAGAAATTAAATCAGATGTTTTATGTTAAGACTTGTCTGATAATTTTCCGATATTGCATTATTCTGTAATTAGGGTTAACAAGGCTAAACTCTCAAAAGAAATACATCAAAATAATTTTATTTTATTGATCGATTAAATGACAGTCCTTCTACATGGCACAGCTTAAGACTAAACAAATGAAATTTATTTTAGGTCATCTTTCTGGTCTGTCTACGATACGGAAACACAAGACACGACAACCCAAGCATGAAACGTGAGTAGCCTAGATGTGTTTTTCTGTCGCCTATGCAAATATTACACTTCAAACTTTTCTAACTATTACACTTAAAGACACACATTTCACAGTACATACATACGCATTTATTTTGTGTATGTCTTTAGACCATAGGTAAATGACTTACAGTTGATAAGTAATTTTAAGCGAAAGGTGGGATGATTCATGTATTTTTTATTCTCTTCACACCAATACTTTGATACCGGTGTTTTAGGCGTTTTATCTTTTAGGTCTGACCCAGAAAACAGATGCCTTAATATTGCGTTCTTCTTTTTATGAAAACATGTGGTAAGCCGTTTTTGTCCTCATCTGCAGTATATCTATATATTTTAACATGTCAGAAATTCCAATAGTTAGTTAGCAAATGCAACTGTTTATTACTGATACAAGTCACATCAGAGCTGCATTCTAGTTTATATTGAAAGTTTTTCATCTACCTACATGTTTAACGCGCTGCAGTTCTAGGTCTCGTCACACCGGTGTGAGATTTAAACCGCAAAGTTTTTCATCACCTTACACTTTGAAACCAGAACAATTGTATATGTTTCCATGGCTGTTCGCTCTTTCTGTTTGAATTTGTTTACCGCAGTTTCACCATTCTTATCTTATTTCCCACCTAATTGTAATTGTTAGGCCTTACGCTTATGGCGTTATACGCTTTGTCTCCTAGTTTTGCTGACATGTTAGCGGGCCCTCTTTGTTTATATAAGTTCTGCGAATTTGGTTGATTTAATAAAATATTGCTTTAAACCTCGTCTTCATTCGAGACATTCACGTTACATTATTATATTATCCTAGCTTATATCAGATATAAGATACAAAATCGTTTCTTATTCATTATTTTCCGTCTACGCTCGTACGTTCTATTCCGTCTAACTGTTTTCTTTTTTCTTTTTATTAAATCGATAACAAAAAATAAATAAATAAATAAAAAACTTGCTATCTGCACCACGTTAGACTATCCAGGACGTATCACATTGCTTACCCCTCAACACTTCCTCATTTGTAAGTTGCTTCGGATAAAAGCTCTGCTAAATCGTCTAATGTTTTAAATGTCCAAGTTACCTTGTTATCCAAAATATCATAACTGACTTGAGTGAAACTTATCTTAGGCGTGACCAATGTTTATGACTTCCTGAGGACAACCCAACCCTGTACACCACGCAATGGGGTGAGGGTGGGTCCGATCGCTAAAACCAACAACGACTGGCCTGATAAACTCTGCAGTTGCGCCACGTTTGACAGTGAGTACGTTGGAGGTACTGCAAGATCTTGTTGTTCAAAAGTTGAACGTTATCTATATGGTTCGACAGAATCAGCTTCAAGAATCCAATTTGTCTGAGCCTGACGCACTATGCAATTTCTCAACTAATAACGCTTCGCCAGATCTGAAAACCGGAAATTGAAACTGAAATTGAAATTGCACAAGGTCTGGACCATCGTGAATTAAAACAGTCAACCCAGATTAAACGGCGAAAACATTCTATAATGATTAGGGGACAAAGTTTATGTCTGGGAAAGAATTGAATTCTGAAAAAGTCGTCTGACTCAGCTCAAACCCCGATGGAGCGTGACTGGTGTTCTGGCGTTGCTAGGGATGAAGGGGAAAACTTGTTTTGTAAAAGACGTCATAGAGAGATTTTCTTTTCTGGCTAGACCGCCTGTAATCTCATTACTACTGTTTGTTTGTAATGGCAATTTGATAATTTTCTTCACTACTTCAATGCATGAATGTATATTAAACAATATATTGTTGAAATAAAATATTGTCTCACTTAACTCGTTATTCTGTTCTCTGAGTTCATAAACTTTTTTGTTTGTTTTTTTTTGTTTTAAAAAAAAAAAAAAAAAACGGTAGACGGAATTGGGAAACGTACGCACAGTAGACGCAACAAGAATGAATAAGAACGATTTGTATTATATCTGATAAGATAGGAGTAATTATAATGTAACGTGAAGTCTCGATATGAAGAAGAGCAGGTCTTGAAAGACAATCTTTATTAAAATCAACCAACATTCGCCAGAACTATTAAACAAAGTGGGCCCCGCTAACATGTCAGCAACAACTAGGAGACAAAGTCATATAAGCCAGCAGCGGTGAAGGTCTAACAATTACAACACTGGTGGGAAAAAGATAAGATGGTGAAATGCGGTAAACAAAATTAAACAGAAAGAGCAGCGACCCGCCAGGAACTATCCAAATTTTCGGTTTCAAAGTCGTTAAGGTGATTGAAAAAAACTTTGCGGTTTTTTAAATCTACAACGGGTGTTGACGAGACCTAGAAGGTGCCAGCTAGCGATGCGATCTACAATGTAAAACGGTCGTCTGACATTAAACTTTCAACATACACTAGCATCACGCTTGATGTGATGTTAATCAGTACTGTAATAAAACAGTTGCATGCTAACAACTATTGGAATTTAGCTGACATGTAAAAATCTCTCGATCTACTGCAGAATGGGACATTACTTTCGCAAAGCGAAACGGCACTCCCCGTTACCACATGTATTCATTAAAAAGAAGAAAGAAGCACCTATCAGGATCGTGTTCTGGGTCATGGAAGTACACCCTAAAAGACAGGAGCGTCCTAAAACAAGAGCGGCTCTACACAACACGCGAGTAGTGGCGTGGGGAGACACGAGATAAAAAAATAATGATATCATCCACCCTTTGCTTCAAAAGTGAACTTCACAACGTACGTCCCCATTCACTATGGTCGAGAGACATACCACAAAAAACTGGAACCGCAATATCTAGGAAGAGCGCTGACGTTACTGGAGGCATGTTCGGGTCATTAACGCCGTGTAATAGTTAGAAGACAAGTCTGAAGTGTAAATTTTATGCCCCCAGCAATAGGCGACAGGAATAAAAAAAAGCCACCACTAGGCTACAAGTTTCATGCTGGGTGTAGGTATGTCTCGTGTTCGTAAATGTTAGAGCAGACCAGAACAGGCAATGACGCGAGGAAAATAAAGATCAAGTGTTAGGCTTGAAGCTGCTGCCAGTCGGGCGCGGCTGCATCTTCACTTAGGCCATGGTCGATCATAGAAATAAAATAATTTTGACTGTATTCTTTGAGAGTTTAGGACCATGTGAACCCTAGAACAGGACCTGTAACCATAAAACATGCTGATTAATTCTTTCAGTTAGAGCCTTAAATATGTATATCAGTTAAAGGTGTGGAATTTTCAGAGTGACAAATATTCGATAAGAGCGCATTGTTACTGAAATATCAGAGCAAATAAGAATATTAAGAAAATCTACAGTAAGGATATAAAATTTCTCGGACCCCAGTATGTTACTGTGGCAAAGAATGATTATTTTGTCCTTCTTCTCGATCCATGTCAACTATCATTGAGCTTTTGTCTGTCTGGTTTTGATTAGGTTTTTGATTGAATTAATTGTTTTAAGGTGTGCAGAATGCATTAGATCCGTGCACGATGTGTGACGGGTTTTTATATGTTTTGAACACATTTTCAAGTTCGTTATAAATATGTTTCTGTTTGTAAGAACATGTTGGCGTACATTAGAACAGATTGAGAACTTGTTGATAATTTACATGTGAACGTGCAAACAGCGCTTAACGGTTATGAGTTTTATAGTATTTGATAAATGTTTTATAAAGCGTTTTCATAAGAGGAATGTAAGTGGTTGTTTAACAAGCTTGAAATGTTTTAATGTAATTGTTTACAGTTTTATATTCAGCATACTGTAAATAAAGCAGTTAAATTATCACATAGTATTACTTCAATTAATTCCGTCTTAAACAGTACGTAGCCTACTTCAGCGGTTCTTTGTGTGATTTCATAATAAAGGATCTAAAAGTTGTTAACGAACTACTTAATTCTAAATATTATATTAAAACTTAATAAAAAATTGTTTAGTAACACACAGTTGTGTAAGACACGAACCAAAACATCACATTAATATGTTATCAGTCCTTTTACAGATGTTTTGTGTACTATCGATTTTAAGAGAGTATGGTTTATCGTGCATGCAGATTATATTTTAAAGCTGTTAAGCTAAATCAATGAGAGCCTGGTTTATTCTTTCTACAGGCTAATACTTTAAGCATGTAGAACATATCCACGTTTATGTGTAGGCTACTCAATATTGGTCAGTCGTGACTCGTATCCGACATGAAGGATCAGTGAATGAAACCGTGACCACAAACATCATCAGGTTAAATTAACAAAAGACGATACGCGTTCACACAGTTTACTTTATTTGAATATTTCGCTGATATAAAATGACCCCTGAGTTGTTAGAAAAGAAATGCATACTGACAAATTTTTCCCCCCAAAACCTTTTTTGGGGGCGAAAGATGACGTAAGGAAATACTATGAACGGTTCATGACCCGAACTGAAAAGATAGATTCGCGGGAAATTGAATCGAGACTTTGAACGCACTAACAGAGATCACAAAAAGGCTGGTTTGGAACATAATAACAAGGGAAGGACGCGCATGAATTCACAAAAAGCACGGACCGAAAGGTTGAGTCTTTTTAACAGGGTATACAGAGCGTGCATATAACCCATCAGAAGTAAAACGATTTTTAGAAGCGATGTACATGTATGGTGATTTGGGATATCGAACCCCCGGTGCCCAGGTGGGAATGCCTGAGGGTATACGCGCCGTGGGTATTGTAGGTCCCATGACTGAAAGTCTACGCATAAATTGAACGAAACATTGGTATAGTTACACCACTTTCAATTTTTAACACCGTTTGTAACGACAAACACAAAAAGAAGTGCCAAACAACATCATTGGTAGGACTAAAACCATTATATCACGAATACATAGAAGTCTGAGCACATATGCTAAAGACCACAGAGATTGATGTGTATGTTGTAAGGAAGCAAGCGTGTGATGTTACTGTTATCTTGTGAGAGCATTTAGATTCGTGCGTATTCCCTGTGATAATCCAAATTAATTGGTACTTTATCTTAAGAAAAACGGCGGCGCATAAGACATTGTGCTATGAATTACTTGTTACGCATGCTCAATAGGGTATGCGTAGTGTCTGAGCGTACCCTTGTTTGCCCACATCTAGGTGTTAAGTTATATTGCGATCAAAATTTACCGGTTAAAGGGAGGCGTTAAGGACTCTTTCACCCTCTATTATGTAATAATGCCATAAACAGTGTTGGGGAGTCCAACTACAGTTACATGTAGATAAATCTACATCATAATTACCAAAAAATAAGGTAATTGTAATCAGTTACCAGTTACGCAGAAAAACCCGTACCAAATTAAACTTACAGTTAACTTATGAAATGGAAATAGCTTACAAAGGGTTTGCATTGAATAGAATTTTGCTGAATATTTTTTTGAAAGTCTGACAGTAATTAGTTGTTGAGTCCTACTGTAATGTTAACCCTGGTTGGTTTAGATGTTTCAAAAGATTAACAGTTGAAAACATTACATATTTAGAAAAGTAATCAAATCAGTTACATTACTTTTTTTAAGTAATTGAAATAGTTACGCTACTTATTCGATTTTAAATAGGGTAATTTGTAATCTATAGCCTATTACATTTCCGTAGCAACCTTCCCAACACTGTGCGTAAAATAGATCCATCAGGGTCTCAGCTAGAGCTAAATGTTTAAACAAACTTAAGGATGATTTTGTCAGTTTGTGGTGGGGGTCTGTGAAAGCTGCATGGGGGTGCATGAAAAATGTTTTAGCTTATAGATGTGATTTTACTACAAACTATAAGCATTCTAACTTAGAAACACAACGCTATGTTTTTTTATTTTTTATTTCCAACAAAACGGTTGTTTGACATTTAAAAAGTCAAAAGAAAATTTGTCGCGTTTTGATGAGAAAGTCAGTTATGGTATATCAATTAAGTATTTTTTTAATTGATTAATATGATAGAATCATGCTGAATTTACAAGGTTATGTATTTATACAATAATATTTCATGTACTCACTGGTTACTTTATACATATTCAAGAGAAATGCATAACCTCAGTTGTTTAATCAATCTAAAGTTTTTAGTCCGTCATTATAATATCTTAAAAGTAAAGTCTTCCATACATTCTATTTTAATTTGTTGCAGGACTCTGTTACACAAAATCCAACTGAGTATGACCGTGATTCCTATATGAAAGCTAAAAAAGATTACTTTTTAAACCATTTTTAACAGTAATATTGAACTTTACACATACGTAACATCTTAACACATATGTATCAGTAAGATATTAATGTCATCACAAGCCATCAGACACATCAGCTTGGGGTGATGAGATGGACTTATGGAATATTTGATTGTTTCTTATATCAATAAATTGATAAAATCTTAGTAAAATAAAACATTATAGTGCTATAGTGGAAAATAAATATGTTGCATTTAAACAGCATGTTAATAACACCCTTTTAAAGTAAAGTGAGAAAGAAAGTCTGTATGGTTGGGGAAGTTTGGCTGGAGACATGTGTAAGCATCATGATAAGATTGAAAAGAACTAGCCAATAGCTTGTTGCTAGAAAGTACAAACTTGTCAACTAAGTTGGAAGTCTAGTATAGGCAACTTCAGTAAGATAAAAAATATCCTGGGAAAAGGATGCTTCTACCAGACGGAATTATTGAAGGGCTTTGTTTAGGGCGCAGCCGCTGCTTTGAGCACATCAATGTTTTTAGGGTTGTTGAAGAAGTTCCAAAAAGGAATCTCCAACCACTTAGCTTTTATTTGTTCCAAAAACAATAACGAGGTATATGTAAGTTGTTAGATTCAATTAAATGCGTTTTAGCATCTTGTAGGAGAGATTAAAATGTGTGATTTATAAAAGGTTTTATTTGTTTAAACAAGGCTTCTGTATGAGACTTACCGATGAAACAGTCTACGAATACAAGTGTTCGTAAATCTGTAGGAGGCTGATCATATGGGGGCTGTTCGCGCTTTTGGTTTTCGTGATTGAGTCTTGGTTTGTGGTTTAGGTTGGTCGCCTGAGTATTGTGGGCTTGAAAGGGTTTGATGGGTATTATTATGTCATGGTGGCTTGTGTATGGAGGGTGCTGATGATTGTTTCCTTTGACCCCGTGTAATTCGGTTACTTGTTTAAACCATAAATCTCCTAAATTTATTTCAATTCTTTATGTTAAGTGTCTTTTTTGGATCTATGCAAATCAGGACTTGGGTAACGCTCGAGTTAGTAAGACACTCATTTCCCACGGTGGCAATAAACCGGCCTCAACCGCCACCACGATCTACATAGGCCCATGAAACTATTCCTGTTTGATCTTAAGCCTACACTTCCAGAGGTTGAGGTTGGTAATAAAGAGTTCAATAATAGGGTGCACTCGTACCTTTGACTACGGAACCGTGAACGTTTTCCAGACTAAAATATTTGACAACTTGAAGGTTGCATATCATAAAGAAACTAAGACATGCGCAACCCTTTGACATCATGGGTCGGTCGTTGGGGGAAACTTGATTACTGACACAGAAAAACAAAGTTACAACGACAGATCCCTAAACACAAACTAAAACTCATTAGTTGCAAACATGAGTGGCGATCCCGGAGGAAAACAGGACTCTTAGAATGTTTGTACAACACACAAAATCTTGGATGTGGAAAATACATACGTGGGATATTGGCGCTTACACGTAATCTACAGACAAAAACCAAAGGACCCCGGAGCAAATCTCGTTGCGAACACTGCCTGACTCAATCGAAATATTTTACATTTAGTGACACCGGGTGTAAAAACGCGCTAGAAGTCTTAAATACCGATGTATGTTTTAATGATTAGAGAGATAACACGCCACAAGAGTTAACAGGACGGGAAAATCGAAAGAGAGTCTCCCACAGAGGAAACAGAGCACCAGTAGATATTTGCAGCGAGCCCCCCCATCCGCCGTCCCCCCCCCCTCCCCCCCGTGTGTTTTAACTGTCATAGCCCCACCGTAAGTTAAATTTGACAAAACAAGAGTAATAAAGGAATTACTAAATTAAGTGTGAATAACTAACTAACTAACTAAAATAAAACAAACCAAACTACATTTTCCTTGGGTAGAGGATGATTGTTTCGAAGAAAACTTGCTACCCTTAATTTTAAAAGTGAACAAATACTAAAACGTCCTGGGGTAGCACGTCGTAAGGTAAATTGACCAAACAAAAACAAGAGAATAAAGGTATTACTCAATACGGGTTGAAAATAGAACCAAATAAATATAAATAAAAAAACAAACAAACATGTTCCTAGGCTTAGATGGTTGATGTTTAAAAGGTAAAACTTTTAAAGTTGACAAACTGAGGGTCTATGCTTAAAACAGATAGAATGTTTGCACAATAAGAAATTGTATCGATTATTAGAAACACTACTTTGTTAATTCTGTTAACACCTGTGAATTCTTCTTGCGGGCTCCGGTGGTTGGGGTGTGTTAGGGGCGGGTGGTAGTGGGATTTGAGGGGTGGGACGGACGGTAAAACATTCGGAGTTTTGACAGCAGCAGCGGTGAGGATGTTCAGCGGCCGATACACGGGTCTTTTTCTTTGTTTTAACTTGCGCAAACTCAAATAGTTTTTACAATTGTAGTAAGGGTAGACAACCATAGTTTTGACAAGCTCTTAACCTGCGCTAACGTTTTTCTTTTTAATTGTAAAACAAGCTCTAACTTTTACATTGTAAGAGAAAAAACTGACGTATTGTTACGTAAGTATCGGTATGGATATTTTTTTTTAGATCACGGTGAGATGTCAGCATTTTTTATTTTATTTTCTAACTTGTAACAGACTCTCAAACTTTTAAATTGTAATGTTACAAGATTTTGACTGCCATGTGCTGTTTTTACGAACTATCTGGAAGGATACTTTTTTGTTTTAGTTCACGGTGAGATGTCAGCATTTTTTTCTTTTCTTTTCTAACCGGTAACAAACTCTCAAACTTTTAAAAAAACGTAACTGCCGTATTGTTTAACTAACTATCTGATACTCTTTTTTGTTTGTGTTTAGATAGACGGATAGCGGCCTAGTTTTCATTTTATTTTCTAACTTGTAACAAACTCTCAAACTTTTAAATTGTAATGTTACAAGATTTTGACTGCACATACTTTTTAACGAACTATCTGGAAGGAGAGGCTACTTTTTGTTTCAGATCATGGTGACAAGTCACCAATTTTATTTCATTTTCTAACTGGTAACAAACTCTAAATATTTTTTAAATTGTAACAGAAAAACTGCCGCATTGTTTAACAAACTATCTGATACTCTTTTTTGTTTGTGTTTAGATAGATGGATAGCGGCCTAGTTTCTCATTATTTTCTAACTTGTAACAAACTCTAACTAGTTTTAAATTAACAACACTTAAATATTCGTCTTAATCCCCTGGTTTTTACTCTTTTCTGGAAACACAGACATTACATTGTTTATATATTTTTTTATATAGTTTGATGTTTTTCTTGAAATGTATGTTTGTGTGTGAAAACTTTAATAAAAACTTCCATTACCCCAGTTAATAAGCATATCACGTTTCAACAATTAGGTTTAAAGCACCAGAGTTAAAAAACAATTAAAACCCCACAAAAACAATCCCATAACAACTTAAACATGGGATTCATGGGGTGGATAAAACAGATGGCACCGGGTTAGATGGGTGGGGTTGTTACAGAAACAGCGTGTCCAAACAGGGTACATTTATGGTAGGATTCGGGGGGGGTTTTAATGAGGGCCAATATAAATCAAAACTTTTTGACACATAGTCGCATTACTCTCCTCTCGTGTTTGCAGCTGTTCCAGGACAGAGTAATACGGCTCAAAAGTTTGTGGCGGTAGATTTTTAAATGTTTTAAAAGAAGTCGGCATTTATTGATCAAAAATCCAGTTTAAAAACAGAGATATATGAAAAAGTATAACATTAAAATAAATGTTTTCTATTAAATAGATTTGCAATGCAATTTATTCCTGTGATGCAAAGCTGAATTTTCAGCAGCCATTTCTTTAGTTTTCAATGTCACATGATCCTTGAGAAATCATAATATGCTGATTTAATATGAAGCATTTCTTGTTATCAATCTTGAAGACAGTTGTGTGGCCTTCATACAGTTTTTTTCAGATCTTTGATGCATTTATTAGAAATATCAATCATTTGAAACTATTTAAATGTCCCTATTATTCTTTTGATAAATTAATGCAACCTTGCTGAATAAAAGTATTAATTTCTTTTAAAAAATCTACTATACTATGACTTTTGAACATTAGTGTATGTGAAATGTTTCTCCCACCACTGACCTGGGAGGAGGAAATGGACCTATTCCACACAAAATGTACTTCTTTGACTTAATCTTTTATTCACCAACTTTTATGTTTATTCATCTGTTGTATAAAAACAATATCACATCAGCATAAGTGTTGTAGATGCTGGCCAAGCAAGCATTCGAAAATGATTTTAGTCCACAGCTGCAGCCTGTTTTTTTTCTCTCTGTCTTTTGCTCCCTTACTCTATCGTTCTTTCTTATTTCCACCCCTTTTGTCTCTCCGCCCCCTCAGGCGACCTTCACCCTCAGTTGTCTGGGTCAGACAGGCAGCCCGCATGTCACCTGACCTGCCTAATAGCCTACAAACTCCTTGCTGTAAACAGTCCGATAAGGAACTGCGTCCATTCTCCCTCACTCCTACTGACGGCAACACCGCAGAGAGAGAAAGAGAGGGAGTGCAAGGAAAGGAAAAGGAGGAGTGGCCAAGAGAAAGGCGAGGGTGAAAGAGGCATACAGTCAGCATTTGCCCTTAAAGGCACAGGGCCATCTTTCACTTGCAAGGCATGCTCAAATTCCCTTCATCTCAGTGAAGTTGAACAGGAATGGCTGTGTTTCTGCAGCAGCAGCTGTGTGTTAGTGTGTGTGCACTGAAACTTTCAGCTCTGTTTCGGTATCTTTGCTAATGGATCGAAGAGCGGGGTGGGGAGGGGGTCCCGCATGGAGGCCAGATCGAGAAAAAGTGGCCATTACTCTTACTGCCCTCCTTCTCTCATTCAACAGGCTATTCGCTTCGCAAACGCTTCAACCGCAAGTCTCTCGGGGTGAAACGGCTCCCTCGAAAGATGATCAAATTAATTACATTTCTGAAAGATTAGGCTATGAGCCTCATTAGAGATATACGATTTATCTAGCTCTCCGTTTCGGGCCATATCGGTTTCCAGTGGGGGTCACATGACCTGGCTCGTGCCCCAGTACTCTTCTGATCTTTTTTTATAACTCGCAGTCTCTGAAGCTTTTGCTGGGACAGGATGGTGGTTTGACCAAACCGGAGCACACTGCTGGTTTGGTGGCACTGGAGGCGTCTGTGGCCGAGGCTCGGCCTCAGTGTCCCGCCGTTTGGGGCGGCGCTAAAACACTTCGACTCTCTTTCCATTTGTTTCACGTGTGAGAATGCACTGCAAGTCAGCCGAGCAGGAAGATGCAGCAAACACACACGTGTGCACATGGACGCGCACACACACACACATGTTCAGTAAACACAGAGGAGCTGGAATGTGCTCCAGTGCTCTGGCAACGGAAATTTGGGAGGGGTGGGAGAAAGAGGGTCAGCTCAGGTCAAGTTCACAGTGCTGTCGGCTTCCAACAGTGGGAGGTGTTCGGTGTGCTTATCATCTTAAAGGGCCAGCACCTATTAAGCAAAGCAGCACATGCTGGATTATAACTGTTTTATTTAAGAAAATAACTTTTTTGTTGTGCTCTACAGTAATAATTACTGTTGTAAGTTACTTATAACAATACCGTTAATGTCAATACAGTTAGTCCATAGGTCAGAGAAAAAAAAACTGACTATTTAAAAAAATATGCTAAATGAATAAGGAATATTTGTTTGTGCCGATGGGCAGATAGTCATGCTGAAGAACATGATCAAAAGGTTTTTAATTTTGTGGAGTTCCTGTGTTGCTGTCAATAAAGCAGAAGATGTACAAACCAAATAAAATATTCAGATTTTTTTTTTTTTACATGTTTTTTCCTGAAAAAGTTTATTTTGAAAACTAAAACGAAGCGTTGAGCATTTTCACTAGTGCTTTTAGATTTTTGGATCGCTATAGCAAAGATATCATTATACATTAGGAGTGACAGTCAAACGAGTGATTTCCTGACACAAAACAAGACCTGCTCGCTTGTGGCTGAAGCTTGCGGGTCTCATGAAGAAACATCAAAGTGTTCCAACCCCACAGAACTTTCTTTTCACACTTTACTGTTTCTTTAGGTGTTTCGGTGAAAGACCTGCTATTTACAGTAAATAAGTGCTAGCCCAATCCTCTGGCTGCTTTCTGAGCAGTGTTTCCTAAGAGAGAGCACTCTTCCGAAAAGAGTCTGACATGCAGCCTCTCTGTCTGAAGGGAGAAATCCTTGGAGTTGGAATATGTCGATATTCAGTAACATAATGGAGCTCCGATTCCTCAATGAGTTCTATAATATCAGCTTTTGACACGGTTATCTTTGCAAAGCTAAACACTTGCTCTGATACACGAAGCTCCTATTTGATGTCATTGTAGCTCATATTAAAAGCAATATACCATATAATGCCATGGCGTTCTTTACGCAGTACCGTTTACAGTTCATGGTACAGTTGTGTATAGTCATTAGTTTACATATCCTTCACTCTCAGATAAAAAGGTACAAAATCTGTCACTAGGGTGGTACCATTTTTTAAAGTTATAACTTTTTCGTACCTTTGAGGATAATATGTAGGCTTAGGGTAATATGTACCTTTAAGGTACCAATATGGACCCTTTAGGGACAAAGGTTTACCTTTTGAAAAGGTACTGCCCCAATGACAGCTTTTATACCTTTTTCTCATACCCCATTGCATAATCCTGTACTGATGTCTAGCCCATTTTATAAACGGAGAAGGATACCATCTAACAACTAACAAATGAATGGAAAATATGAGTTACATTAATTTGTAGATCTCGGCAATGGTTTTTGTAAAAAAATGTAAAAAAAAACAGTCGTGAACAAGGACCGTTCTAGATACATTACAAGAACCTTAATAGTAGTACATAGTAACGTAACTCCATTAATACAAATTTTAGGTAATGTTATCAGACTACTTTTAGATTACTTTTGAATTTACACATTTATCACATTGATTTAAATAGGATAATCTTGTACCATATTAGTGCTATAAAAATACAAAGAGAAAGATAATATAGTATATTCGATTCATAATTATGACAAACATGAATGTGCAGAAGGCAGACTATGTCATGAGTTTCCCCAACTAGGGGTGTATGAAAGAACGGCAGGGGGGTTGAGAGTTAATGAAAAAGAAAATATGGAACAAAATCAATAAATTATTAATAATGTATTGCTGTTGTGTGAATAATATTTAATAATGTAATAACTAAAAAAGTAACTGTAATCTGATTACGAGTATTTTAAAATGTAATATAATCTAATTCCAAATACTTAATCTTGGGAATCTGATTACATAATCCAGATTACATGTAATCAGTTACTACCCAGCATTGTAAAAAATATATATATATAGCTTCTTTAAGTTTTTTACATTTTTGAAATAAATTTTGCACATTGTGCAAATGTTTTGTAAACTTGTAAAAGAACTGTACATGAACATAGCAATTATTTATTACCATGGTATATTTCTGCAGTTTTCCATAGTTCCATCAAATGAATGAAATGATAACCAAGAGAGTTGAGAAAGACAAAGGCAAGACAGAAATATTAGAGTCACTGTAGCTGAGCAAAAGAGAGAAAAAATAAAACAGCATGCGATTAAATCATAGCATGTATAAATTCATAAGATTGATATATACATGTGAATTTTATGGAGAGAAAGCGATGCGTGCAGAGGAAGGTCACAGATGAAAGTCAGAAGCATTGCAGCTCTATGGTAATCAATCTGTCAGATCAATGTGTGGGGCAGCCAGGCAGAATACAGCTGATAGTGCTGACTGTTCTCCACTCCACGTGAGATATGCTGACCGCCCCCTGTGACCACAACGGGACAGGCCATCCAGAAAACTGCACATCCACCAAGTAGTACATTTTCAATCAGGGCCCAAAATTAACACTCGCCAAGCGGAAATATGAGAACTATTTGTGTTTGGCGAGTAAATAAAATGAGTATTAGAAATTGCAATAACTGTGTAAGAACCAGATAAGTCATCTACAGTAATGTGTTTGGACAAGCAGATTTACATGTTATTTTAGGACTTTCTTTTCAACCCTTCATCAATTTGTTGCTTAATTGGGCCTCATATTTGGTTGTATCCTTTGAGAATGGTCTACTAAAATATTGTAACCCTGTGTTCTAGCTAATAAATATTAGCACCAGGCGATACGACAGGACGGTGTCTTCTATGATGCACATAGCTGTGCAATGCATCCATATTAAACTACATGTGATGGTTAACATCAGTCTATCAGTAGCATGTGCACGTACTCCTCACGACCTTATGTAACCTCCTGAAGAGTGCGGGTGATAACCAGACACGGCTCCTCACTGATTAAACAGTGACTCCCTGATAAACCGCTTGTGCATTACTGTATCTCAAACCGCTGTTACAGGTCACCCTCGTTCCGCCATCTGGAACTCTTCGCATTTTTGTTTAGTGGAAATTTAATAGAGGCCACCTGAACTATCTGAGCCATGGAGGCCTAATTTACCAGCTGTTTGTGTTCTCACAACCCTGAGTGCATGTGAAACTCTGATTTTTTTGTTTTTTGGACATCTTTAGGAAACACTTCATGATAAAGTTCAATTACTTAAGTTAATGCGTTAGACATAAACGTCACAGCATTTATTATTCCAGGTTAATGTTAATTTTTATGTATACTAAGGTATGTTACACATTTCAAGTTGTGCACTGTAAAAAAATAATTTTTTTATAAAGTTGTAAATATTTATAATTTTTGGTCTTTGTACTTCCAAATTTCATGTTTAATTCAATTAGTGTTACTTGTTATTGCTATGTAATTAATTGTGAAATTTACTGGCAATTTCTGAGTGAAAATTGTTTCTGCACCAAATTTTTTTTCAGTGTATCAATTAATAGTGAGCTATGGTTTATTTATGAAATAACGTTCAATTAATAAATGCTATAATTTTGTTTATTTTTAGTATATAATGTCTAATAAATTAAGTTTAAATTGGTTAAATTATTAACAATTTGAACCTTATTGTACAGTGTTAAGTGCCGTCACATTTACTGGGCATAATCCAGTCTTTTCAATGGAAATCCATGCATTTCGGAATTTTGCATGAGGATGAAAGATTTCCCTGCACGGATTGGATTTCACAACAGGCTTAGGTTTTTCATGAATTTGCCTCACTGACCAACCGAAAATTACAGTACCAATCTTTAATGCTTTATAAATTTATTAAAATTGTAAAAAAAAATTGTTTGTCTTATATCTATTGTAAAATTTTCAGTATAAGATTTTTAAAATTATTTTTCTAATTCAATAGCAAGCATTTACAATTTATGTAAATATTTATGTGAACGTTCAAGAATTTTAAATTCCAGATTTTCGGCCCCCACTGTATTAATTCATGAATGTACATGGACTTGCATGTGCGTGTAAGAGGGACGTTCTTGTCCTTGACTTGTCAGGGTGTTTGTGACTGGCGGGCACACATTTTAGTTTGCTTTATAATGAAAGGAAAGCGTTTACATGATACTCACTGTTTGCGACTCCCTGTCTGCCGGTCAGATTCTGCTAAACCACTACTAATTGGAGTATGTGTGTGAGAAAATGAGAGAAAGTGTTTGAGGTTCTAGGGGGGTCAGCCTCGCCGGGAGTGTTGGATTACTGGCTCTTTATATCAGAGAATAGGTGAAGGGAGCGGATGAAGAAGTGCAGGGAATCTGTTTGAACCTTCCGGGAGATTGAGTAGAGTGAGTGAGTTTGTGCGTGACAGACCGACAGTGTCCTCGAGCCCTATAAAAAATGTTTCCTCTGAAATGCAGATGCCCCAGCTGTTATAGTGCAGATAGACAACTCCACAGACATAACCCACCCTGTCTTTGGTCTGCCAGGCTGTGTGTGAACTAGAGTGTCAGCTTCAGTGACCACTTGGGGTGTGCGATATATATCGTCTGCGATAATATCGTAATTGTTGTTTTAACGATGTGCGATTTGACATTATCAGTATGTGCAAAACCCTCAAACACCCCTACAGAGCGCACGCCATATCATTACGTGAAGTCTAGACAGTGTGTGTGCGCCATTAGTGTGTTTTCTTTCACTGCATGGTTCAGTCTATTAAAATGCATTTAGAACAATCACAAAATTCAAGATATGGGGACATAAATGTATATATTTACCACTTCATATAGTTATTCAATTTCACACGAAGAGTGCCGTTTTTCTCCAAAAATTACAAAGATTACAAATGTGACATTGAATTCAATAAACGATAAGTTAATTAAGAGACTTACGTTTTAGACACCATATTGCTTGTTTTTGCTCTATTTTGCCAACAAAAATAATTCCAGACAAAGCCACAGCGCTGTTTTGCGTCTCTAAGCAACATGACGTTGTTTCGTGATTCATATTCAACGTTTATGTTTATCAAAACATTATTTATGCATTTGTTATTGCAGGTTAAATGCATTCATGTCTTGCATTAAACAAAAAACATGCGTGTAAAAACATCTAAATGCCACTTCAGACGCAAGCACTTCGTGTTGATTTAATTTTGCTTGTGTACGTTCAAAAAAATGTCTTATTAGTCTAATTCCTGATTAAGTACGAATTTGGACTCAAAAGATAATGGACACCTTCTAGAAAATTGCTTTATAAAGTAAAAATGCCCTGCAAATGCAAAATCATTGAAAACTTATTGGAAAAGATTAATTTCTATCAGAGTGAACTGACCACCACACATAATATGAAGAATATTAAAAACATTAGGATTCAGCTGTCTTCGGCAGTCCTTAAGGTGCCAGCACAATAACACACTCAGCAAAAGATCGTCTAATTACACCAGACTCTCGTCATCGATAAATCCCAGAAAATATCGAGATATCTTTTTTGTCAATATCGCACACCATAGTGACCATATGACCTTATGTCACATGACTTGCACTTAAGGGGAGTTTGATCACAGTTGCGGCATTTTTGTCACGTGTAACAGTGCATCTTTATTGCACTGCTTTAATTGCAGTGTGGCTATATCCGGCCTAAATGTGAGTTTCTTAAAAAGAGTTCACCCAAAATTCGAACATTATCTGTATATTTTACTCACCACACATCCTTTCAAAACTTTGGTATGACCTTGTATTGTTGCTTTTAGTGACAAAACAACAACAGAAGATATTCTGAAGAGGCGTTTCCCTCACATAAGATATGGTAAAACGCCAATGGCGTCCAAAATACTTGCTTTGTGACATCGTTAGACACTCAAGTGGTCGACCGATAGATCGCCAGCCGATGCGTTCGAGGTGTGACTTTATTTTGACGGCATGCCTGCTTTATTAAGGCGCGAGAGCGGCGCGCCTGAACCCTACAGTGCCACATTCCTCCTCTTGTTCGCCGTCCGTCGTAATCCGGATATCTCAATCTGTCTATAATCCGAATAGAGGTGTTAAACAAGGAATTCAATGTTATGCCCATATGCAAAACGTGCTATATATGGTCGCGTATGCTTTCTATCGTTATTAGTAAATAGAAAAGTCAAACAATATAATAATTTTCTCGTTTGCCGTCAGCATTCAGCAAATAAGCATTTACATAATTTAAGCAAATCTTTGAATGGCTAATGAATTTTATTTCACAAACCTTGCAAACAAAGATCTCCAGTTGTGAGATCTTGTGAAGTGTACATGTGACCTGCATGATCACGTGTTCTCTGCGTGACAGTCGGTCTGTGCGATTGAATGCTTTAAACATAAATTCGTGATTTCAAATTATGCTGCGCTTTATGCATTTGCCCACTGTTATATTCATGTCATTTTTACTATGTGCTCTATGCAAAATAAAAATATTTTTTATTTGAAAAAATATGATTCCCAATTAACACAAACTTCCCATAATACTGAGTGCTCTGTTGGTTACAGTGTTTACTTCCTTTTTAATTAAATTTGTATTAAATATTTATTTATTTGTGAAAAATATTTGTCATCTAAAGTATAAGTATGTTTATCTTACACATTTATTTTTTAATCCATTTTCAAATAATTTCAAATTTCTTAAATACAAATTAAAATAAATAAAAAATGTTCAGCTTTATATCGGCCACCCTGCTTTCCAATATATCGGCATCGGCTGTCAAAAAACCCATATCGGTTGACCACTAGTTAGAACACAAATTGTTAATGCATTAGATCATGAACGTTAATTTTTATATATACTGTATATGGCATGCTTCTAATTTCAAGATATACACTGCAAAAAATTTGTACTAAATGAAGATGTTGGAGTAAACCATACCATTTCAGTCTTTTTACTTCAAAACTTCACATTTAATTTAATATGTACACTGATTTTTTGACAAAGAATAAATGAACAACGAACAATTGTATATTTATAAATTAACAAAACATTAATAAATTGTGATTTTTTTTGTTCATTGTTAGCTCATTATACCTAATGAATTAAGTATAAATTTGAGAAATTATTAACAAATCAAACATTGTCATACAACGTTAAGGTGTGATCACATTTACCACTGTTCAGCAAATTTTCACAGATGAGTCCAGTCATTTCAATAGGAATCCATGCACTCAAAATTTTGCGTAAGGGATTTTCTCACACAGATTTTGCAAACGGTTCAGTTTTTCCGTTTATGTTGACCAATAAAAAAAAAAACCGTGGGATGGGGTCCAAAATGCTGGAGCTCTTTGATTTCATTGTCTGTAGAAAAACACACAGACAAACTTTGTAAAATAAAGTGAACTGTTTTTTAGTTTAAATACTAAAGACACATTTTATGCAAAACTGGAACAACAGTGAATAAGGTGCACTTCTTTATGCCAAAATACCACATGCAACGGTATTAGTATCCGTGATGGAAACTATCATTTTTTTTATTATGCATAAAACTTTAATTAATTGGAATTTTTAAATAAAAATGGAAAAATTTACTCATGTTGCAAGTCATTGCAAAGTGCTACCGTAAAAATGTTTGGGGACTGAAACTGAAATTTTCGACTGAAACCAGGTACATCAAAGTGTCATCTTTTGCACAGATTTGAAAGCTTTTTCAAGTTTGGTTGGAATCCCCTAGATTTAGTATACTCTCATATATGTCTAAACGAATGTGTTTGTGACCACAAATGGGAAATTAAATTGGTATCATTTTCCATCTTGACTCAGAAGGATGTCTGAAATGACGACAACGGAAGCCGTTCCCCCTGAACAGGAAGTGACACTCTCATTTTTCTTTACCGTTGATAGCGCTGTTTAAATGCCATTACTGAAACTCCTTTGCGATAAATGAAACTTGAAAAATGCGCACTTCGACACACACTGACGCAAGTGTCTTAACTTTACAAGAAGCTTTTCTTTGTGACAGCAGCGTTCTGCTTTAATGTGGTGTGTTGTGACAAGACAATTGCAGACATGTTATTCAGCCTGAAAAATTCCCTCTCTGGCTACTATGTTTTAGCTGAATTGATGAGGCAGGCTATTCGGCGTGTCATTTACCCTTTGAGGGGCTTCCTCTGATTTCCCCCTGATGTCTCTGAGGTTTTGGAAGTCATTCGCTGTTGCTGTTTTGGAGATTTGGACGGCCTCTGCATGATGCAGCCTCTGATGGAAGAAAACTATGGCTGTCAACAGATTCAATAATTCAAAGTCACTAATTTGGATTATTTTTTAAAGAAAAGAAAAGAAAATATATTTAATGTTTTACATTTATATTATATTATATTATAACATGCTTATTGTGTATACATCCCATCTGGATTTGATTTATAGAAAAATTAGAGAAAGAAACGCGGCTGATGAAGTCAAATAAAAAATGTGAACATATTAAACTTTTATGTTTTGTGGCACTCTGTCCAAACATTATATGTTGCCTTCTGGATCAGTTAGCGAAATTTTCTAAATTTTATTTTTGATATCTGCTGTACTTTGGTATATCACACAATCCCGCAGTGGCTATAGTTAGCTGTGCTGTCTGAATTATGCTGTACATTTTACAGTTATTCAGCTAGGGGAAGGTGATGAAAGAAACCGAGCATATTATAGTTCTCTCTCTCTCGCTGTCTGACTTTGAAGCGGCTTTGGTATTGCTCCATGGAGGCATGAGATCTTAAGGCTGAGGGATGTTTGACGGAGAGCAACAGATCAAAGTGTTGAAAGAGAGAGGGGGGGGGGGGGGGGCTGTGGTGCTGGGGGGGGGGGGGGGGGGGTGGGTGCCGATGAAAGACAGAGAGGAGAGGAGAGGGGAGGCCAGAACCTCGCAGGTCAGAGACTGACATCCTCTTTTGGCATCACATACTATCCTCATTTCAGTGCCCAAGATAGAACACACACACACTTTCACAGATACATAATTATACATGCATAAAGCCACGATACATGCAAATGAATATGCACATGGGGCATTTCTACTATGCAGTACATTTTAATGACCCCGTCATACACATTTCAATATATTGGATGGAATTTTACATTTTAAAGGTGCAAATCATATTAGTAGAGTGAACGTAGTGGTTTAATTTAAATAATTGAATTATTGTCTAATTATTGTTGAATAATTCAAGCATGAGGGATTTTTTTAGCCATTTAATTATAGTAATTTAAGTAATTTAGTATTTTTTATTTTTTTATTTATGTATTAACTATTTTGGTGTAAGGAAATGTTTATTAATGTAATTATTATAAATCTTAGCTTTCCATTTTGTTCATTGTTTGCAATAATGCCAGCCAACATTTTTTAAAACAATTTTTTGGTGCCACAAATGTCAGAATTAGCAATGGGTTTTATGAATTTTGTGATTTCATTTATTAATTATTTTGTTTTACTCTAAAAGATTCTATCTTGTTTAATGAAATTGTTTAAATTATTATGATACCATCATTATTTAAATTTTTTTAAATATTAACAGTTTATCCCTTTAGGCCTCTCCTTATTTAGTAAATAGGCGAATCAAGTTGTAATTCGTGTAAAAATGAATTAAAGTGTCGGTGCTTGGTCAGAGTACATTTCTGTATGTCTGAACTTGATAAAAATGCTTCCTTAAATTACAATACATGCATTTTTTTTTCAGACTTATAAAGTTCAAAAGGTGCTGTGTAACAGGAATGACCCAAATCGGTTCACAGTGTTTGTCAGATATTGACATGCCATATATGCACTTACTTCATTTTAGGGGGATTAATAAAATGTCTTTACCTGGAGCCAACTGAAAGAGAAAGGTCAAATGTAGTTGTTCATTGAGTGTATGACTGGTTTTGAAGGGTGCCGTTGTGTCACATCTGATGCCTGTGTATCTCTTTCTGCGCACATGGTGTCTGTGTAGTGGGTTGTGGCTTTAAAATGTCTTTTCTGCCTTGCTTCGCAGCAGCAGAGACAACAGCTTGTTTGCCCACACCTAACCCAAACCGCACACACAAACATTCATTTGTACTCATTTCTTCACTGCATCACCTACAATCAAGATGAGTGGGGTTTTACATCTGTCGTAAGCCGAAGTGAACTGTACTAATTTGCCATTTAGCTTGCTTGCATCAACTAGTAGACTTATAGAAGACTTATACACGACATATTCATAATCAGGTTGTTGGAAGGCCTAGATGATCTTAGGGAAGGCCTGTGTAACTAGGATCCACTAGACTCATTTCTTGGTGCAAGTGTTGGTAAAAAATATTTTAAATATGTAGATGGTCTGTGCAACACCTGATTCCCCTAACTGTCACTCAACACATAACTCTTAAAGTTTAGCCTCTTTAAATAGCTCTGCGACAGCATTGATGCCTCATAAGTCTTTGAAATCCTTTCCCAGAAGTCCTTTTTGGGTCTCATGCTAATGATTGCTTCGTGCGCAGTGATTTACACTGGGGAATCCTGGGAGAACTGTAGTCTTGGCCCAGTTTAGGCGCCGGGGTCCTCATCACCTCTCCATTGCCTCTGATCTAATCCTCCCTGCCCTCAAAGGAAGCAATTAAGAGGCTGCCTTTAATCCCCACAGTTAGAGAGGGAGATTGCCCAGTGCTTTGACGGCCAAATGATGCATAAGTGGTTGTTTTGGAGTGGGAACCCCATTTGAAATCGCTTGTCCAGACTTTCTTGAGTGGGTCAGACTGTGAACTTCAGCAAACTCCGTTTGAAGTGAAGTGTGTGTGAAGAGTCAAGTGTGAAGCAGTGACTGTGCATATCAAACTTTATGCATGAATTAGGTATTGATTCTCTCATAAATGTGTTTCAGTAGTCGATTAATGGCATTTTTACTGCATTCACCTTTAGTCTACATTTAGTGGTGAAACAAGGTTTTGTGCAATAGTTGGTCATCGGTTTTTACTGAACTTAGTTTCATTCATCATAAATACTGGCGGCTAGTAAACAATTTACTTTCTGTATTTTATGACATTTTGAATTTTAAGGTTTATTTTTGAAAGAAGGTTTTCAATAAGCGATTTCGGTAGGGTCACTCGCAATCTGGATCCTAAAGCAAAACCAGTTGTGTATCACTGCTCCACACAGTGAAATTCTGAGTATGTCCTCTGAAACACTGCTGTCAGCCTCTGATTAACGTGTGCAGGGCTCTTGATGGCAAACTTCACTGCACCGCACAGATGGGAACCATCACTCCTCCTTCAACCTTGCTTGTCTTCCCATTCCTGATATTCACCACAACTCATCCCTTCTGCCATTTCCATTATCAGTAATTTTGTATGATAATGCGAGTAGATCCTGAATTTTGACCAGATGTTCTGTATGAGGGCTGCTTTTACAATGTCTCGTTCACATTTTCCAGTTTAGACATCATTTGCAACGGCAATGTTTACAACAGGATATTGCAGATCCTTGAAACCAGATATTAAAAGGGCTCTCCTTTTTCTTCGTGCTTTACTGATTAGCATTACCTTATCGGTAAAATCAGCTGCCCTTTCCAGTCCATGCTGTCCATATTGCCAGATTCATGGTTCAAACCACATTATATGTTAAAGGAAGTCAAACTTAATTAACATCCTTTGCGGACTTCAAATGCAATTACTCTAGCATGTGGCTCCGCCTCCTCACCCTCTAATGCTTGGCAAGCATCCTGTGAGATCTTAATCCATATCCTTTGCTCGTTTTGCAACACAGGGCTTGAACGAAGTGCACTTCTTACTGATGGCTCGGGCAAGAGCGATCTGGTTCGTCGGCATGATGTTTCGCAACTGTCGTTTTAATTTACTGTACCTTGCTCTGCAGCAATGCTGAGTTTTTCACAATAACTTTCACAAAGTGAAACTCCCGTCTGACATCAGTAAACTGCTCTGATATCCTCTCATGAATCCACACTGTAAAACATATATACAGATCAGGCTGTGTTTGATGCAGATGAAAAACACTCTCTGAAAAACTCATTAATGACATTATTAAAGGTATAGTTCAGTAAAAAGAAAAATCATAATTTACTCACTTGTATGAGTCTCTTTCTTCTGTTGAACACAAAAGAAAAAGTTTTGAAGAATGTGGGTAACCAAACAGTTGCCGTCACACTATTGGGGGAACTTTCATATATGGAAAGAAATGCATGGAAGTCAATGCTACTGTCATCTCTTGGTAATTTTTTCAAAATAACTTATTTTGTGTTCAAATGTAAATGAATAAATGATGACTGAATTTAGATTTTTGGGTAAACGATCCCTTTAAGGGCATATTCACTCAAAAAGGAATATCGTCATCATTTACTCACTGTTTTCTTTTTGTTATGAATAGACCAAAATCAAACCATTTTAGGCTCTTTTGCACCACGTGGTTCTAGGAATAGCCCGCATGGTGTCTCCTAGAGAAAAGCATTCTCCCATCAAGCCGTTTTCCCTGGTTGCATTGCACTGGCAGCATGAAATCTGAAGGCGGCCGGGAGCTGGCGCTGTAGACGTGACGTTCTTTATTCGAGGCGGCATTTTGGGCAAACAGCAACAACTTGTGAATGGAGGATGCATGTGATCGGAGCTGTTTTTGTTGTGTGTCGTAAATTTCGTGGTAACTTAGATTAAATGTAACCACAATTTACTTGAGTGAAAAGGCTAAAATCTGACTCAATCTCCTCTGACAACTTGCAGTTTTTTACATATCATCGAGCTGAGAAAAAACAACCATGCTGCAGACAACAGGTAAAGGCCGCTATCACTTTTTCATGTTCGTGGATAAATTTTTTTTTAAATGGCTTTTCAAAAATGGCCGGGTAACTGGTGTCGTATGCGCTTTTGGCCAACAGCCGTACACCAAATCATTTACGTCACTGATAGTTCCTATAGAACTGTTTTAGACCCTACTCTGAAGTAGGAGCTAATTTAGTTCTCCCAAATGGAGTTCCTAGAACTAAAACCATTCCTAGTTCCTGCAGTGCGAACACACCAAAAAGAACTTCTGCCAATAGTTCTAGGAACTATGAAAAGGTTCCTCTGGTGCGAAAGCCCCTTTCCTGATATCTCCGTGCTACACTGCTGTTGTCAAATCAGTTATCGACTTAAGGCCAATTTACACCACACTGAGAGACGCAGACCAATGCTGACACCCGACCGAGTACAGTACGTCACTTCTCAGAAGTTCCAATACCTGACAAACGCAGATTCAACATGTTCAGTCAGCGAAGACAAACACCGACCAATGCCAACAGACACTGACAGGGATAACACACTGATCAGACAAAATCCGATGAATGTGTCTGTTGCCATTTGTTGGCATCTGTTGTTGGTGTAGTGTGTAGTGGCCCTTAAGAACCCAGGTACCCGCACTGCCTGTTTTCATACTCTTATTTGCTGTGCGCGTCGCCATGAAATGCATTACTTGATCCGAAGTGGCAGTAAACACTTCTTAATTGTTGACATAGAGGTTTTTTCGTTTTAAAGGTTTTGACTGTATGGTCATGCCCAGCACTTTTATTATCCATTCACAAACTCTCCATCTATGGTAAAAAAATACAATTATTTTATTTTATATTACATACTGTACTCCAAGTATTAAACATTTTAACAGACAAATAAAGATTTTGATATACTCAAACAGGATTTTCTAATGCAACATCTGCATACATGTTGGGTACTCAAAATGTATGACATTCTCCTTTCTTATAGTAGTATTTATTACACTTTTAAGGGGAAAATGATTGTACTATGTGCGTCTGACCCTAGGTGTTCTCTCAGAAAGCTTTTTGATTGACATCTCCTCACTCCAACTATCTATCTCGCTCCCATGTGATGATTGGCCTGTTGAGAGATCCTAACCTCTCTATAGGGAGCTGCCACTCTTGTCAAAGCAGCCCTTAGGTCAGATCATGGGCAGCATTTTTTGGTCAGTCGCCCTGTGTGAGAAACTTAAGGTCACATGGAGGGTTTTGATCATATTTTCCTTTGCCCTCGTTGTGTTATTTTGGTTTCTCTCCCTGTTAACTTCCATCCTTGTGTTTTTTCTTCCGTGCCAATCCTAGCTACCTTCTTTCATATCCTGTCTTCTAATTCATTTTTTTTTCCTCCTTAGTTATGCATCCGTCTCTCTTTTCTTTTCTTTCCCCCTTAGCTAATGTTTTTTTTTTCCCTCAAAATACCGTTTTTCATACATTTGTGTTTTGGGGCTACCAGGCAATACATTGTCAATACTGATTTTTAAATGAGGCAATAAATACAGAGGGCTCGAGTCAAACATAACAATACCGGTAAACGTGGCAAAATATTGTTACTGAGCCATTGCGGTCACGCCAAGGTCCGTTATTTCTACTATCACTCAAGCGTGTCGTATTTACTTTGAAAAGCCTCATTAAGATCGTGCTCTCCATTAAAACTCAACGCCAAGCGCCGTGTGTGGGTGTTTCAACACGCTCTCATATTGTAGCTCATTATTGTAGCATTTGGAACACGTTTTAAAGGAATGACATGCGCTGGAAACAATCTGCTTCCCGCAGCTTAAACGCTAACCCTTATACTAGAACCCGAACTGCCCTTCCCGCTAATAGCGCCCGCGGTCGCCACGGCCATCCTTGGGGTTCTAATGACGGAGAGTTGTTTGTGGAATGGAACTGCTGGCATGGCTCCAGGGGGCATGCTGGGTAAACTGCGTGGAGAGGGGCGGGGCTAGAAGACAGGTCCTGAAGTGCCCTTGGGTCCTGTGACTCTGCATTCTAGCTGTCAGTCAGGAGGTGATTGGTGTAGCTGAAAGAGGAGGGGAGATTGAAGGCTGTGGGTAAAGTCATTAATCTCAGTAATCACCCCATCTAGAGAAAGTCACACACTAACACTTACACACACTTGAGCTCTGTGCCAAAACATAGTGTATAAGCTACATAGGCAGCTCATGGAGCCTCATAAGGGACAGATTTGTAACTGTCTACATAGGCAGCAACTCCAAATATAACAAAATATAGCAAACATTCAAAAAAACTCGACAACTCAACACACAAAGACTTGACCACTTTTAATGTTATTCTATATTAAGAGTACATATTTTAATAGTCCCTATAAAGTAACTTCTTTGATAAATTCAAACATCTGAGTTTTTTTTTATTATTTGTACTATTTTTGTCCAATTTCTTTATTTATATATATATATATGTATATGTGTGTGTGTGTGTAATTTTTTTTCCTACCCTTTTACCCCCCCCCAAAAAAAAAAAAAAAAAGTTTATTTATTAACGTCATTTATTTCTTTATTATCTATTTATTTATTACTACAGTTATTGACCTAATGGCAAAAATTAACACAATGGAAATAAATAGCTAAGTGATTGCACAGTTTACATGAGGCCTATACTTCATTAGATGTGTTTTTAAAACTATTTCTTTTCATAATATAATTATTTAATTGTTCATAATATATCAGATAAAAATAATATTTTTCGTTTTTCAGAAACGTTTACATTATTTGTCTATTTACAATCCACTAGTCAAATTTCACTTTTTTAATGAATAATAAGCTGATTTGATATATTCTAGCTTCCACTTTTCTGTTTTTGTGAGGAGTCATATGATGCTTCAGATGATTGATTAATTAATTTATTTATTTAATTTTGAGAATAATTGACTATTGCCAGTCTGCACATTCGATACAGAAAAAAACCTGCAAATATATTGCACCTTTTCCAAAATCTTCCAGCTCCCAGCTCCTTAAAATACTGCTTTCATACACCGTTCACTAGGTTTTGGAACAGTACACTCCCTCACACAACACAGACAATGTAGAAAGATCTGCTTTAGGTGTACTAGTCTATCATGTTACGCTAGGGAACAGTTCAAAATAGCTCTTAGGGCTTAGAACTGTGTCCTCCTGACTCATTTGTGTGTGTGTGTGTGTGTGTGCGTGAGCCCATCCAGCAGGTTGCTTGATAGAGTACGTTATAAATTAACCTAAATAAGGCATAGATTGATGCTGCCCCGGAGGCAAGTAGATCTTCAAAAACACGCATACAAAGAAAGAGAGGCATGTGTTGTTTAATAGTTTCTCTGCAGATTTGTAATTGAATACACTCGCTCACATGAGTCTTTTGTTTTTTTCATTTAACCCTTTAGAAATCACGTCATAAGAGCTGCGCTGCTCAGCAGATGCTCTGCATGCTGTTATTCTATACACACACACACATAAACAGGCTGTTTTAAGGAGGTCAGAGCCCTGGTTTCAGACACTGTATACATGGGACATAAGTGCTGTTGGCAGTCCATCTGCTCTGGGCCATAACTAGGGACTAATGCTAGCAGGTGCCAACTAGAAACACACTTGCTGGATTGTTAGCGCCAGGAAGTTTGTAGATCTACAGAATGCAATTATGTAGACATATACTCACTGCATTATTTATTGTATTATTGATATTATCTTAATCTCCCTTTTATTATTACCTTCCGTCGTCCCACAAAACCGTCCAGTTTATGTGGTAATTTAGTTAAACTGTGCAGCCGGTTATGTTCAATAGAGTCTCTTTGTGTCTTGTGTTATTGCCTCGCTCCGTCCTCTCACTTCCCTTCTGCTCGCTGCCCACAGACAGCTGCCCACGGGCTGCATGGGGCGCTGCCAGTCCTGGCATCAGCAGACAGCATCACTGGTGGCACTGAACAATGACAGCGGCACCAATGGCATGATTGGCATGCGGCCCAGCGGATGAAACAGAGGAAATTATATGGTTGTTTAGGTTTACTCAACTGTCTCACCATGCCACACTTGGCTAATTCATTACGTTTTGATTAAAACCTCCACTCAGCTTGGCTACAGCTGTCGTATAGAGAGAGAGAAGCAGCTGTCTGAATTCGAAGAACAATTACAAGCGCGCAGGCTGGTGTGCCATACGCTCGCGAGCGCGCATGGGCTTTCATCCTGCTGTTCATTCACACTGCTCTATATCTGCCCCACTCTACAGTCTACATCTTTGTCAGCTTTAATTGCATCTATATTTACGAGCAGAGAGGGAAACCCCCAGTCGTTCTGTGCTAGTGAATGGAGGTTTTGTGTGCGACACCATGGACCAAAACAATCGCTTTTCACACACCGTATTGTACAGGACACTGAGCTGAACCATCACAAATGGACGCAAGATCCTAATAGAAATCCATCCCGCAGACCATAGATAATCACAACATCAAAATAAACTAGGAACAGAAGCAATTTAATCTATATATCTATCATCCATCTATTTGTCTGTCTGTCTGTCTGTTCTCTAGCTGTCTCTCTAGCTGTCTGTCTAGCTATATAACTGTCTGTCTATTAGGGTTGGGTGATGTCTACAAAATTGGCATCGGACGATGTCTACAGTGAAACATTGCGATGGACGATGACATCGGGGGGCAGGGGGGAGTTAGGGGGTGTACCCGAAGCGTTAATCCGTATTCAGAAAGGCATGGAAAACAAATAACGATTGCTAACGTTTGCCTGTTAAATTACAGTAGCTACATAAAATTTCACTAACCACATAAACAGAGTAAGGAGAGATGACTGAGGACGATGGCGAATGATTTGCAAAATGTGTGGTAAGTACTGCCGCTAACGGAGTACGTGCGATCGTGAATCTCGAAAGTGAAAGTGAAACTAAAAAGCGATCGTGCAATCAAAAGCAGTTTCAATGCCAGGCATAATAGCGGCTCCCTGATGCCCGTAATTTATATACAGTACAATTGCCCAATGATATAACTGAGAGAGAAAATATTGAAATATATATTTTCCTCCCATCTCGTATTTATTCCCTTTAGGGGGTTCTGTAGTACACGTCATTTTCTTTCCGAACACGGTATTCATAGCTTTCAGTCACGTGACCAACTCGAAGACCTGGAGGGCAAAACATGCATAGAACTGCAGTACAAGCCTGTCAGTTTTCCTTCTGTTTCACAGCTGCAAATATTTAGATCACCTCTCAGAAGAATAAAACAAAGGTATGTGAACAAAATGCAAGTTTTGGCCATTTGCAATCCATATTAAGCACCCACGGCAATATTTCAATCATTAAACAGTGATGTTGGCTAGGCAACCGTGTACACACAAGCTAGCTCATGTGACCTGTCCGTCGCCCGCAATTGGGATGCGGCGGATTGCGGGGGGTATGGGGGGGGATCACGATGCTGGCTCAACATCGTGATGTCTATGGTATCGTCTATCGGCCCAAACCCTGCTGTCTATATAACTATCCGTCCATCTGTCTGTCTGTCTCTCTGATCGCTGTCAGTCTATCTATAACTACTCATATTTAACTATATAACAAGTTTGGCTGTGAAAATCTATCTGTTTCTCTATCTATCTATCTATCTGTGTCTCTGTCTTTCTCTTTCATTTCTTACATTAGAAAAGAGAAAACAACAGGTGTGTGTGGGAAGGAGCCTTCAAACTTTTAAAGCTGATTTAATTGACAGGCTGCATTTAAATTGTCTTAAGCAAGAACAGACAGATTATATTAGGGGAGAATATAAAAAGCTCTTTGTTGACATTGGCACAGTCAGTGATATTTAAGAATTCGGGAAGCATATTGTCTTGGATTTAAAGGCACAAATACAGTGTCATACTTTTTCTGCATCGTCCATCTTCCCCATCTTACGCATTAGCATTCCCTGGTGTACGAATGTTGCGGGTGTACGGGTTTTGGGTGGTGGTTTGTTTCTACCGGTGAAGGTTCCGGGGGCGGGTGTTGGTGACGGACAATGGGTGGCGTGTGGTCGAGGATGCAATTTAAAGGTTGTAGGGGGCGTTTCTTTATATAATCCAGATCACGTTTTATAGGGATCAGCCAAGAGACCCAAAACCATTGGCCTGGAAAGAGAGGGTCACTCTTTCCACTCTTTCTCTTCCTCTTTCTCTCTCTAACTTTCAGTCTCAGTCCCATTCCTTATTAAAGTGATTGAGGGCAGGAAAAACTATGCCTAACTATGCTTGGATGCTTAAGCCCACCCTGAAAATATGGAACATTTTCTACGGCTGTTTATTTGGAATAAAATGGCATGCTGTGGGATTAGATAGAGAGAAAATGCTGGCACCAGCTGTTTCGGAGGTTTGAGTTACACAGCTGCGCTCCTCTGTGACACCCCCCACCCCCCACTCGCAAAGCTTCGCTCAGCCCCTCAGCCTGTTCTGGGTATTTCTGCCTCATAAATTACTCTGAAACGGCATGCTAGGTAGATAACCGCTCAAGGAAACTTGACTATATGAGTAGGAATTTGAGTTATATTCTTTTTATTGTCTGCAGCAATTTGAAGACTGTATACTTAATGCAAAGGATAGACTGTATGAACAGATTTTGCATGTTGAATGTCCTTTATTATTATGAACCATAGGGAAACGTCTTGAATTTAAAGTCTGAACCTGTGTTATCAAATCTTTATCTTAATGCCAAAGCATTCCATTTTAATTTTCTATGTCATGTCAAAACAACACTAAGACATTTGTGGGTTGATTTTCCACAAAAATGTGAGTGTTGTGACTCTGTGGTCTCACTGTACTAGTTCATGGGACCGACAAGTGAATGTGTGCTATCTGTTTGAAAATGGGGAAAATTCTTTCTTAATCAGCCACTGTGCAAGAAGAAAATCTTGTGAAATGCAGACACAATTATACATTGAATAATTTTACATGCATGCTGCTTTTTTGTTTTTGTTTTCCAGTAAAAAATGCTGCTTTTTTGTTTTTGTTTTCCAGTAAAAAAAAAAAAGTTTCTGTTTATATTTTCAGGCAATATTTTCATAATATTCTCTTATATGTTAAATAATGTTTAATGGCGTTGTCATCAGAAAATGTACAGCAGTCAAAATTCTGGTACAACTCTACTTAAAGACCAAATTAATTATAATAAAAAGTACATTAGTTTCCTAATGTACTCCTAAATTTGACTAAATTAAGTGTGACTGGTTAACATTTTAAATTACATTTTAAAATAAAATACAATTTAAATGCACTTTTAAAATGTGCACTTCTGGTTCAAAATTTTTAATGACCTATTAATGAGTTGTTTCTCATGCTGTACTCAGGAGGCATATACACATTTTTGTCCAATCAGTTCCTCTGTATTATGAGAATCTCCCTCTCTTGATATGTTGGCAGCTTCCTGTTTTGATGAAAATGTCAATAAAGGGAAAGAAAAATGCACTTGTCAAGCCATTTCATGGGGTCTTTAAGGTTGATCCTTTGTGTGCATGAAACTTTACTCAAGTGAAGCCACAAGGAACCTCTGCTAGACCGAGACTAACAGCCGATGCAGATCACAACTCAATTTCTGTGTGTATTTGTGGGCAATTGTTTGTGCAAGCATATGTATTTGCAATAGCCAAGACTACCTTCAGGCACTCAGGGCCAGACGCTTGCTTGTGTGAGGCTGGAGATTGAGTTTCTTGGCTGACTCTTTCTGTCTGTCTCTCTAATATTGATCAGGGTTTTCCATGCTATTTATAACTCAGCAGCCCGGGTCCCTGCAGCACTCAGTAGGACCGGCTCCTCGGCCCTGTAGGGGCTCTGCTCTCATGTCTGTCTCCACTGCGTTTTACTTTACGATTGATGGTGGCCACACTGATAAATGGAAATTTGGCTGAAATGTTCCACAGACAAAAACTGGCTTGATTTACTTAAAGCCGCAGTTAATGGTGACATTTGTGGCTTGCTTTAAATCACAATCTGGTTTAGTTGTTAGCTGTGACCCAATCATGGCTTGACAGTGGCGTTTACAGAGTTTGGGTTTGACTTATATTCTCTTTACTGTATGCAATAAACTATAGATTGTGCACTAGTGCTTATGTAGACAGGCTTTAAAGCATGTGATTTCTTCAGTATTAAAAAGACTTTGTCCTAAAGCTTAATATTCAGAGAGATGCACTACCTTTCAAAAGTTTGGGGTTGCTAAGATTCTTTTAAATGCTTTTTGAAAGAATGCTCACCAAGGCTACATTTATTGATCAAAAGTTCAGTAAAGCAATAATATTATTAAAATTGAAAACAGGCTTTTCTGTTTTGATGTATTTTAAAATGTAATTTATACCTGGATGTCAAAGCTGAATTTTCAGTCATTACTCTAGTCTTCAGTGTTACATGTTCCTTCAGAAATCATTCTAAAATACTGATTTGATGCTCAATAAACATTTATTAACATTAGCAATGTTGTTCTCAGTTGTGCTGCTTAATATTTTTGTAGAAACCATGAATCTTAGAATCACGAATCAGTATATAAAAAAAATCGCTAACACTTTAGATTATGGAATACATATTCACAATTAACTAGGAGTTTTCCCTCAATAAACTCAATACAATTTGCTGGTACTGGGTCGAGTTAAGGGCTCTAGAACATGGTCATACAGAATAAGGCATTAATATGTACCTATATAAGTACTAATTAACAGCTAGTATGGATATGCATGCTAATAAGCAACTACTTAATAGTGAGAATTGGACCTTAAAATAAAGCGTTACCAAAAAATCATACAGACTTTTAAACGGTAGTGAATGGTAGTGTAATTAAGCCAATTGTAGTTTGATTTACCCTTAACATTGTGGTTCTGTTGCAATGTCAAAGCATCTTGTTAGCTAATTTAGCTAATTAGGTCTAATTCTTAACATCCTGACCAACCAGTGGTGAAAGTTTGGGGCTATTCGTCCAAATGAAAATACTTAATGTATTCATATTACTCTATTAAAACAATATTAAATAAAATTAAATATAGCTTGTTGTAGTCTAATTATCTTCTTCCTAGCTACTTTTCAGTTTAGCTTAGCAGTTTGTTCCTGTAGATTTGTTGACAGCTTTGCTAGCTTCGTTGTTTTGAGCAGCTTTCCAAACACTGGAGATTCTCATTAATTGTTCGTATCACGGTTCCATGAGCTCATCATTAACTAAATTATTAGTTGGCTAAATGTTTGAATGTGTAAACAATTTACAAATGTTAAAAACTGTGTACATAATGTAAGATGTTTCGTCAGAAAATACAACAGTGTTGTCCACCTTTGATGGTCTCCATTGATGGTATTTAGCTTTAAAGCACTACATGATATATAATCCTTTTCATCAACTGTAGCGTTCACTTGGACAAAATGTGGCTTTGAGGGAAAATTAAAAAAAAAATAGTAAAAGAGTGAGGGAGGGGGTGAAAAGCAGATATTGCTCTTTTATAATGAGTAGTCCAGATGGCTTGAGGTTAATGTTAATGTTTGCCACACTGCAGCATTGTAGCAGAAAGCATATCATAAAAAACGAGAAAGGGAGTGAGGTAAAATCGATGGGAGGGAGAGCAAGGGAAAGTGAGTTTGCTAAAGGAGGGGCAGAGGCGGCCTCTACTGAAGAGAGGGCATTTGAGGACAGCTGCGCTACGTCACTGTTGTAATCTCTGTGCAGTGTGCTCTTCCTGTCTTACACACTTTTCTCTGTCTCCAGTTAAATGGGACAGTATCATATTCAATATACAAATAATAGACACATTCTTCCCACATACTGTATATATTTGATTTTATAGTGTATTTCATATTTTGTTCTGATGTATACATGAATTTACAATGGACATTGTCTGGATGTTTGTGTCAAATGTTCTCCACATTATAATACAATGTATGACTTTTCCTTTATTTTGAGGTGCATTGCGGTTATACTTGATTACGGTTTATACACAGAACGGATCAGAGGGGGCCTATTTCTACTAAATCCGATAGAACGTCGGTTGCAATGCGCAGCCAGTGTAATCGGAGAGAGAGCAGAGTCCTACAGCAGATTGCTGTCTGGGCTGATAATCGACACAGAGCACAGATGTGACACGCTAGTCAAGACCCAGAGAGGGTGAGAAGAGGAAAAGGGAGGAAACATATAACTGACATCCTTCAGATACGTGACTGTTACGCAGGAGCATAGCTAGAAATACTGAAGCAACATTTCTCAGTAGTTGGGTGGTAGCGTCGCTAGTGTTTAAGTCATTGAGCTGATGCTTGAGCATTACATTTTACCTTACAGTATGTCAGGAATGAAGTTCCAGATGTCAACGGGCATTGCCTGAATCTTTTGAATCTTTTAATTGAATCCAGTGTATGGCTCAGTAAATGTAACAAATGTTCTAAAACCAAGATTATGGTTAATATTTGAAACACAAAATAAAATATTTGAATGAAACCTGAGAGGTTTGAGCCTCATTGTTTACCATATGTGATGTGCTCTATGTGTGAGTGAGTGTCGAGCATTGTTTAGAGGTAAATAAAAGCCTAAATTAAATCTGGAAATCATATTAAACAATCGTGCCATATGGATTCATTATTATGTTGCCTTTATGACCTTTTTACCTTTTTGGGAAGTTTTGGTTACCTGGACTTTCAATAGAGGGACAGAAATGGTTCAGGTTTCATGAAAAAAAATTTATTTTGTGTTTCGAAAATTAACCCAAGTCTTCTGGGTTTGGAATGACATGAGGGTGAGTAAATTATTTTGACACCATTTTTCAATTTTCAGGTGAACTATCCCATAACATTAGTTAATGCATTAAATTTGATAACATTAACAACAAACACTATTTTTGTAATGTTTATTAGTCTTTGTTAATGTTAGTTAATAAAAATAGGATTGTTTATTGTTCATATTAGTTCACAGCACCTTAACTTTTTACATAGTCTATACAATGTTCATGTTATATTAACTAATGCAAACAAATGAGACCTTATTGTAAAGTTAAAATGTATTAATTAGGTTAAATGTAGCATGAATGTGGCTACTTCCTAGCTAGGTTTTTCAGTTTGGCATAGCAAATTTTTTGTTGTTGTTGTTAGGTTAGCTACACTCTTAAAAATAAAGGTGCTTCACGATGCCATAGAAGAACCTTTTTGTCTAAATGGTTCCATAAAGAACCTTTACAATCTGAAGAACCTTTCTGTTTCACAAAAGGTTCTTTGTGGCGAAAGAAGGTTCTTCAGATTACAAAAAAATAAAAAAGAGATGGTTCTTTAAAGAACATTTTGACTCAACGGTTCTTTGTGGAACCAAAAATGGTTCTTCTATGGCATCGCTTGAAGAACCTTTTGAAGCACCTTTATTTTTAAGAGTGTAGTTACATTTCTGAGGACCTGGCACAGTACTGTTACTCTTAACAGTTTTGAATGGATTCATGATTTTTTATTTTTTTTTGGAAGAACCATTGAGTTTTTTTGAGGCCTACAGTGCAGCACTTGCATGAGTTCTGTAAGTCTGTAGTTAACTTTCCTTTCACACAATTAAATTAAATTGCTTTAATACAAACTTTTCGGTTTTAACTTAAAATCTGTGCTTTGAATAGACTAAACAATGAAGATTAATTGTGAGATCTCAGGGTTTGGCCTGCACAGCCGTCGGTGTAGGTTTTCCAAGCTTTCTGAATGAGGAAAGCCCTCATCAGTGCTGGACGAAGAGCTTGTTGCATGTGGCCAAGCCACACTGAAGCAGCGGAGGCTGCCACGTGAGGACTGGAGGATCCAAGAGCCCCGAGACAGAGAGAGAAAGAGACAAGACCAGTGTGTGTATCTGTGTTTCAAACCGCTTTCTCCACCACAATGCAAACCATCCGGGGTGGTTACCACACTCAGACACCCGGCCTGATTTTATGGTTCCCCCAATTCACATGAGGAACAAACATGACATGTTGCACACGCATGACAAACTCCTGACACAGTGTAGCGGGAACATTGTGTGATAGATTTATGAGGCTGTTTATGAGCTTAAATGGTATATAAATAACTAGTCTCTTAGTGGGTTAAATAGCTGGTCTTGTCGTGCATGTATAATGAGAATAAAAAGATTCAATAGATATTTTTCGTTGTATTTAAATACTGCATTACAGTGTACTGCAACCAAACTGCAAACATCAAAAACCTTTAGAAGTGAAAATATTAGTACTGGAAATTTCCAGGCAGTTTCACTATGTGTCAATATGACACTGGCTCCAGCAACGCTGCCCCCTGCTGGTGACACTGACCTTTTACATACACCCTTATAAACTACCAATGTGAGGATGATCATGATAATTATAACCTCCCAAATTTCCTCTATGTCTTCAGGGTCTTTTAGACAGATGAGGTTGCTTTTTTTTAAATCACGCCATCATTTACTCACCCTGATGTCGTTCCAAACATGTATTTTGTCATTTTAAAAAAAGGAGTGTTTTTGTGCATACAATGAAAATCAATGGAGTTGACTTCCTTTCTATGGACAAAAACGGTTCAGAATATCTAATTTATGTTCCACAAAAGAATGAAAGTCATTCAGGTTTGGAACAACAAGAGGGTAAGTCAATGATGCCAGAATTGTGAAATGTTTATGTAGGTAAAAAGCAGGTTATCAGCCAATACTGTTGTAGTTTCTGTTGTATTGTTTGTGATTGGCTCCGGGTCCGGTACATTCCGGTAAAGTCCGTAACAGCAGAGCGGGAACCCGGGTGTCAGATCAGAGGGGATTGCAGCCTCTCCAACCTCAGCGGAGGAAAATTCCTATTTATTATGGATCTCCGACCGCATTGCTGGGCCCTAAGGAACCGCAATTTGAAAAGAATCCTGTGCCGAGAAGAGACAGGGAGGGTGATGGAAGTAACCCAGAGGGTGAGGCCTCTGTGTTGAGGGTCCTGGTCCAACTCTGGCCATGGAGCCCTCTCCAAACCAAACACCCAACCAGCGCCCACCCAGACAGCCCTGCCCTGCTTCCAGTCCCGGAATGGGGATGGCGTGAGAGCTGGGAAGTGTGCCCTCCAAGATCAGCCCATCTGCCATGACCTACTGTAGCCTCCGCTCTCCGGTTAGCTCTGACGGCCAATTAGAGATGTCAGCAAATGTTTTGATGGAAACCCAAACTAAGTCTTTTCTCAATTTCATCCCCATAATCATGAAAACAGTGGGTAGCGGAGGCACAAACTGGTAGCCGCTAAAGGTTTTCCCAAACACACGTGATGTTGGAACTTTTAGCATACTGACTGTTGTGCGTGAGCGTTGCATGTACACGTCTATGCGTGCACGTCTATGCGTGTGCATAATTTGTATAAATTCCGTGTGTGCGTATAATCACTTAACATCAGAATTTCACGTGCCTGCGTTTGTGCGCACTGCATGGGTCCTCGCAAATGACACGCTATGCTCAAATTGCAGAGAGAGTGCTTTATAGCTGATCCAAAGGCTATGGTGGGTGGTTTAAGCCATTTTATATAAATATATATTTTAATATGTCTATGAAACTCATCCAAAAATAACTTGAAAGGAATACGCCGTTCACATCTGGTTTTTATATTGTGGCTTGCGGAAAAGCAGAAAAAATAGGAGCTTTATAATTCTTTACTTACAATGCGAGTGAAGCCTCAGAGTGCCCTCTTCAACTACAGCCTCAATAACTATTGTTGTTTAATGGCCCTATGAGTCAGAGTAATGCTGGTTTGGCATTGAACTAGTACTACTAGTTTATTTTAAAAGCAGAACATGACACTATTGTACCTGTGACACTGAGATTGATGAGGCTCAAAGAACATTATGGTGGCCACCTATGAATTTATCTTAGAATTAGAGCTTCAGTGTTCAGCTTAGCACAAGAGACATTATAAAGAGACATCATGACCATGATGATGCTGATTTACATTATATTTAGCATTCAGTGTTCAAAATAATAATAAACATTATTATTAGTAGTAGTAGTAGTAGTAGTATTAAATAGTCATAATGCACATTACATTTACAGTATAACAATAATACAGTATAATAGCGATGAGAAATCAGAAATATGAGTGCAATTTAGGAATGGTATTTTCATTTTAAAAAGAGATGATCAGCTGTTTTATGTTGTTTAATCGTGGGATGTGCAGCAAGAGCAGGCTGAAAAGTAGTCTGATTTTATTGTTAATTTGAAATATTTTATTTGAGCTTTTGAGGTTACGTTTTTGAGATTTTTGTCTTTCCATGTTGAAGTAAATTAAATGTAATCATGCCTATACCTATATAGAAAATAGCTGTCCATTTTAAATGGACTTTAGTTATCTTTTAAGGGTGTTTGTCACATTAAAGTTTTCTTTATTTTTAATTGATTAATTGTAGTTTTGTAATTGGATTAAGAGTGTTCCTAAAAGGGGGGAGTTCTCTGATCATAGACAAAAAGGAACTGTTTTTGGTTCCTTTAAAGGGGTCATATGATGTGATTTCATTTTTTTCCTTTGTCTTTGGAGTGTTACAATCTGTTCATGAATAGATAAGATCCCTAAAATTGCAAAGACTAAAGTCTCAAACACAGAGATATTCTTTATAAAAGTTAAGAGTCAGGCACACCCCCCTAAAACGGCTCGTTCGAACACGCCCCACATGTCTACGTCACTATGTGGGAAGATTTGCATAACGCCGCCCAAATGTTCGCGCAAAGAAAGAAGGCGTAACTTTTATTCTCGCTGTAGTATTTTTATTGCCGCCGCCACCATGTCGTGGAGACGCTGTGCGTTTCGTTGTGAAAGCGAAAATACTTTGTTTGGTCTTCCAAAAGAGGGAACGATATCTGCTTTGTCATGCCTGGAACTGATCCGTGCTGGTCGCTAAGGAAATACATCAACTTAGTGCTGTGGATCGCCGGATTGACTTTCAACGTGGACGAAGCGGAGTCCAGCCAGGCGCCGTTCTCGACCCCGCCGCCTCAGCTCACTCTTGCCTGGCTTCAGCTCACGCTATGCCGGGGCTTTCGCTCACGCTAGGCTGCTGTGTTTTTCGTTGTGAAAGCGAAACTACTTTGTTTGGTCTTCCAAAAGAGGATGATATCCACTTCGTCATGCCTAGAGCTGATCTGTGCTGGTCGCTGAGGGAATACGTCAACTTAGTGCTGTAAATGCCGGCAGTTCTGACTCACGTAAGTACGTTTTCTTTTATCATTTGCCACTGATGAGTCAAACGTGAGTTTTGGGCAGTGTAGAATAGCACTTGCAGTTTGTCATTTCTCTGATCACAAATACAAACATAGTTTTATGTTTACGCGGCGCGATACAACGCAACGCGTAAAAAGACAGTACAAGTCATTATAATCAGTAATTATGTCCCCACTGGATGCAACAAATGCCTCGTTTGTAATGGGTTTGAATGTTTTTGTATGGTGAGGGGCGTAACATTTCCGTCTCACGCTTGAGGTATTCGGCCAATCACAACGCACTGGATAGCTGGCCAATCAGAGCACACCTCGCTTTTTCAGACCGATGAGCTTTGTACAAATCTACGCGTTTCAAAAAGGCGGGGCATAGAGGAGAAACAATAATGTACAGTATGTGGAAAATAATGGTTTTTTAACTTTAAACCACATAAACACATTTCATTACACCAAATACACAAAATAATGTTCTTTTTAGCAGCATCATATGACCCCTTTAATCAACAGACTTAAATTCTTGTCTTTCACAATTTAGGTTAGTTTAACTGAGGGTTCAGGGTAGATATGCTTCTGAGGTATCATGTGAGGATGTAACACATGCAGTGAGTGTGTGTGTCTGCACCTGCAGTGTGACTCTTGAATAGCCCTGCCTGTCTTCCTCCAGCTGGCTGTGATTTGTCCATACGTTCAGATTGAGCAAATAGCTGCAGTGTTTTATTACTGTCAGACTCAGGCAGTACCATAATACCCCTCTGCCACAGGAAGCTGCAATCTTGCAGAAAAGGTCAGCTGGACCAATTACCTCCGCCTACCATTTTCCCCTTAGTGAGTCCCTCTGAGCGTCCCGCACCCACTCCTTCCTCACAGGCCCCACAGTAGTTGAGATGAGAAGTTAAAGACTGTCATTTGGATTTTGCAGCTGTTGGACATCGTCCCCACCTCCTCTGTTGCATATTTGTGAGGGTTTGTCTTCACTGAATATTGTTTGTGAATGCTTATTTTTCTATTCTCATGGAGAACGTATTGATTTTTTTCCCCTGTATGGTTTCTGTTGTTGCATTTTTTCTTCTTCTTTTTATTATTTTATATTTTAGGTTAACCAATAAGATTTTTTATTGAAACACACCAATATGTTTTGTCTTTGCTTTTATTTTAAGTTTTATTTTTGACACAATAATACAAAAACAATCATTATTATTTTTAGTAGTAGTAGTGTTAAATATTCATGATGCACATCATATTTACCATATACCACAGTATATACAGTTTTTTTGGACAAGGTGAAAAAGCATGACCACTGGCATAAATAATAATAATAATAACAATAATGCATAATTAATAAAAAATTATTCATATTAATAATTATAACATAGGGTTTTAATATCAATTTCAAATTATTGTGTTTATTATTATTATTATTATTATTTGTGCCAGTAGTCATGCATTTATGTTCACCTTTGTTTTTTTCTATGTCCAACAAACTAAAATTGCTTTAAAAATGTTTCACACTTTAAAAAGTTTAGCATTTATGTTTACATTAATTCCAACAGGTAAGTTAATTTACCTGTTATTAGAGGCATTATTACCTATTTTTAAGAGACATTATTTTCATAAATGCTGTACTCATCCTTCCATCGTCTCTCTTCCTCTCTCTCTGACTCTATATAGGACACCAGTTTGTCGGACCACAAAAAAGCACAGACTTCCTTCATTAAACGTCAGCTTTGCAGCATCGACCCTGTTCTCCTTACCTCAGCAACTTCAGAGAAAGATTTAAGAGTAGATGTTCCCTCTCTCTCCTCTTCTTTTTATCTCTCTCACTCTGTACATCTGTTTAGAGTGCTGCATGCAGGGTCCAAAATTGACACTCACCAAGCACCAAACACAAGTTTAAATGGGCTTTGGCAAGTAAATAAAATTGAATTACTCTCTCCAGTTGGCCGATAACTTGATTAGAAACTGCAGCATTTAAATTGAATTGTAAGAATGATAGGCAGACACTCACTGCAATAGAGACATAGAAAGCGGCTTCTAAAGAAAACATCTGGTATGACTTGTGCCTCAGTGGTAAAACCTAAATTAAATAAATTAATTAATTAAATTAAAAAATTTGATTAGATGAGATAAAAGTAATGTACAAATTTGTTACAATGTAAAATTTAGCCCCATGGCTGCATGTTTTTCCAACATTCCCTCTCAGCTCCGATTTCAAAAAAACTGTTGGGGTTGACACCGGCGCGTCTTGAAAACAAACCGCGGTTACATTCTTTCGTTTATCCTGGCGCTCGTCCATCTAGAGGGTCTGTAATGAATTAGATGAACACTGATATTCCAAGATATAAAGATAACACATTTAAATGTTTCCCAGGGGCTTCATATCCATGCAGGCCCGGGGGCCAGTGTGGTCCGCCAGACTGCTAAATGCTTCAAGAGACCCCTCCCTATCAGTCTCTCTCTTTCACACACACACACACACACACACACTCTTTTTCAGTCTGACATTCTCATTCGGTTCTTCTCTAGATGTTAAAGACTTATTGGCTGGCTGTGATGGCCACGGTCAGGATCAATAACTCTTACCCCGACAGCTCTCACACTCACCGGAGACAGAAAGAGACGCAGACCGAACAGGAAAGAGAGCGTTTTATAGAGATTTGCATTCACTGTGTTTGTTCCTCAGCAGAAAACAGATCAGTAATGAAATCAGAGCTGTGAAACTGATCAGCAGTGCTGAAGAGAGTGACAGAGAATGATACACCGGATTAAACGATGGCAGTGATATGATCAGAATAACAGGCCATGATGTCTATCAATTGCACTGTGATATTATGCTGCATTGTGCTGTTTCGGGATGCACAATATATCAGTTCCATATAGTGTTTTTAACCATTTATATTGCATATTGTGCAGTTGTGCATGATGATTTCTTCCATTTTTACATCTAATGCTCACTTGAAATGATTTAAAGGTGAATTTAGCTGATTTTCAACCAGCTTTGGTGAGTTACAATGTCAGTAGTATATGTAAATGAACAGTGTGTATTCTTTCACCTTGGTACCTACACCAAAACATCCCTGTTTATTTGTCAGCAAAAGTCTGCTAGATGACATAAAATATTTTTGTATCTCTGTTCACAAACAGTTCAGTTGAGCCCAGTGCATTATGGGTATTGAAGTTTCCTTTTTGGCAAAAGTAATTGCCATAGCCTTTTTCCTCTAGTTTTGTCTAGTCGTAGCACCCTTTTTTTTTCTTTTTTTTATCTGCTGCAAATACAGCCAAGTTTTATTAAAAGCCAATCTTGCCAGTGGTGAATTACTGCTGTAATAACACTGTAAAGTTTAATCTTTATCAAATCTCAAAATGAATATCCATTTTTATATTGTACTTTATAATGTTGTGATGCCTAAATACAGTTAGAGTAACTGATTACTGTATTTGTGTGTGTGTGTGTGTTATTTCTATTTTCTATGCAAAATATTATAGATTTTTTATATTGTTCATTAAAATAATGATTAACTAATCTGCATTGCACAGAATTTTAAAATCATTGCATCACTGTTGCGCTGTTTTGTGTTTTTGTTATGTTGTGGTGTGTTATGCTTTACAAAAGCCTGGTTAACCCCATTTGATCTGAGCACTCACTTCTAATCAGTACAAGATTTTTGGCATTGGTTCGCTCATTGATTTCCTTAAGTTTGAGAGCTCCGAATTTGCAGCATGGCTACATTTTGTTTATCTACTTTTTAAATGGATAAAATACACAACAATTTTTTTTGTTTGTTTTAAGGAAATTTGAGTGGTCCAACACTAAGGTGTGTTTTCACCATGTTGCTGTTTGGTTGCTGGGGTCCTATGGTTGATTGCTTTAATCTTCTAAATGTTTCTTTATTGGCCCAGAGCTGAAAGGGCCTTTGAACTGGTCTCTGATATTTTCGTCCCTATGGCTCAATTTCCTCCTATAAATCCAGGGGATTTCTTTTCCCGTTTGATCACTTAGAAAAGTTATAGTATATCTCTCATCAATAAATTTAGTATTTTGCTAGCCTTAGCAAGTGCCACCATGAAAGTGTTCCAGGATGGTGTGTGCTTTATACAAGATTCATAAGGCTGCTTGTGGCTGAACGGCTCTATGTTTCATACTCAACTCCAAAGTTGCAGTGTAAAAGAACAGCTCATAATTGTTTCAGTATTTCGGCAGACTGAATAGACCTTCGATCCATCTGTCTCATTGGCTCTGCACTGAGGGAAATAGCACCTCTTCCTCTCAGGGATGGAGAACGCTGGGGTGTTGTATGACAAAGGTTGTCTCCTTCGATCAGCTTAGATACTGCTGGAAATGAAACATTACAGGCTGAATCCACACACACGACACACGTTAGCACTCATATAAACACTGCGATGTGCTGTTGTTTATTTAACGTGGTAAAAATACAGTCAAGCTGCCCTTTTGAAAAACTAGTTAGCCACAATGCAGTACATGTTAATGAGGAAAAATATTAAAGTTATTTAAGTGGTCAGTTTCTTTGTAAATATATACCTATCACATGGTTTTATTTATTTTGCAATCAGTGCAGTATTTATCTGACTGACAATCAATAAGGATCTCAATTAAAGTGACAGCATTATACCTGCAGAGGAGCCAGTTTTACTTTTTCTTCGAACTGATTCATTGAAATAAACTGAGTATTTCAACTGAGTTCACTTTAAAACACTACTTGAGAGAGGTGACCGTTTAGGACAGGGCTGTCCAAACTCGGTCCTGGAGGGCCGGTGTCCTGCAGACTTTAGCCCCAACTTGCCTCAACACACCTGACTGGAGGTTTCTATGCCTAGTAAGAGCTTGATTAGCTGGTTCAGGTGTGTTTAATTAGGGTTGGAGCTAAACTCTGCAGGACACCGGCCCTCCAGGACCGAGTTTGGACAGCCCTGGTTTAGGAGAACTGCCTCAGTTCAGTCAGCTGTAAAGCACAATACAATGTTACATGAAGGCATAGTAACATTTTATAGTAGAAATATCAAAAGATGTAGTAGCCAGACGTGTTGAAGTGTGTATATATATTTCTCTGATTTACGTGATGTGTCTTTGTTTGTTTTTCTGTCCTTTTTTTGTGTTTTTAAATATTTCATATTATTTAGGGTCTTCAACCTTCAACCACAAGAGATGTAGCAGTTGCTTTTTATATCTACAAATAATAAATTTATGTAAATGGATATGCTGCTTACATTTTAAGCCATTAAAATAAATATGAATGTACAGATATTTATACTTATTTTATACACGACAAGTCTTATATGCTCACCAAGGCTGCATTTATTTTTTATTAAAAATGCAGTAATATTCTAAAATATTATTTCCATTTAAAAGAGCTGGTTTCTGTTTGAATATTTTTAAAATGTAATTTAATTCTATAAAGGCAAAGCTGAATTTTCAGCAGTCATTGCTCCAGTGTTGCATGATCCTTCAGAAATCATTCTAATATGCTGATTTGCTGCTTGAGAAACATTTCTATATTTTGATACATTGATACATTCTATTTATACTTCGATGAATAGAATGTTCAAAACAACATTTATGTGGTATTGAATTTTTTTGAACATTGTAACATTATAAATGTGTGCTTGATAAGCAAAAGTATTCATCTCTTTTGAATGACAGTATACACTATTTCATTACTTTTTGTATTACTTTTTAATTTTACTTCAAACATTTTAAAGTTTGAAAATATAAAATTGTGTTAGCAGCATATTTTTTCCCACAAAAATTAGTGTGAGATCACACAACAATTTGCAGACCCCATGATGACCCTAATTATCTGGCTGATGATGTGTTTTGAGCATTTGGGAAGTGTTGAGGTTCTTTGTGTCGATGTGCAGGAACATTCTGAGCTCAGCTGCAAACTATGTTTATTTTCTTCTGGGTCTGCAAGAGTGAAAGTTTGCTCACTCTTCCTGCCATGACTAACTGCGTAATACCTCATGTTGTTATTTAGCTGTTAGTCACTCTAATGGCTGAGGCAGTGCACAGGAATGTCTTTCACGTAAGGTCACTTCCACAGCTCAAACTTTCTCTCTGACTTTCCTTCTCTGCCCACTCCAACTTTCTAAATCTTCAGAGTCACTGCCAACCATTTAGCAGCGGCCATTTGCCTCTGTCTGTCTCTCTCTCGCTCTCTCTTCTGCACTGCACGGAGCGAGTTGGCACATGGGCAAGCTGGCACTCTTCAGTACGGTTACTTGTACTTTGTTTTTGCTTGAGAAAAAGAGGGAGGGATAGAGTGAATGTGAGAGATAGAGAGAGGGAGAGAAAGCAGAAAGAGCGATCTAAAATGGCTGCCAACAGCAAACCTCCTCTCTGCTCATGAAATGTCTGCCAAAAAGCAAAAAAAAAAACGTAAATGGCTGATTCCTGGCTTGAAATGTAGCTTGCATGAAAAGAAATAGAAACAACTTTCACTGGAAGCAACCTCGCTTTTATTGCAGTGACAGTTTTAGTATGGAAAACACATACAAGGACAAAAAGTTCTGAAGCGAGGGGCCATTAAATCATCAACATGCTAAAGATATTACACGAAGCAGAAGCTAGACGCAAAAATGAGGGTTCTGTTGAAGAAGGAAGTCATCCTCTTGATAGGTCAGAGAACATTTCTCGGGTTACTAATTGACTAGGCTTACATGTCCAGATCGCACGACAGGTAGAAGTCCGACTAAGGAAAGTTACCAAAGCGTTTCAGAGTTGGAGTGCTTTACAAAATGGCGCGCTTGAGAGAAAATGGACGTTGTACGAGCACATTTTATTGCGTCATATTTTCTACTGCCATTCTTCTTTTATTTCCGTTGTGAATGTTACCTGCGTTTTCCCTTAGATTTGTGTGAAAAATTGTTTTACGATTGGATTAGGTTTTGTTTTTTCATTACTGTGTCACTTTTTGAGAAATCGCCTTACAAAATGGCAAACACTACTCCATGCACCACAAAGAAGATGGCCGTCGTTCAAGCACATAGGATTGCATCATATTTTCCATCTGCCTTTCTACTTTTTCTTCTTGGACTTATGTCGGAAACTAAATGTGGAGCTCTCGGTTGAAGCGATTCCCCTCTTATTTACATTTTATGTTTTGGTGTCTTCAGCTTCACGGGTCCTTTTGGACATTGAGATGTGTCAGAGGTGCTCTGTGCCAATATCTCCCTCAAACTGACACTTTTATTTTTCCTTCCCTCCAATTCTCCTTGCCAGAGATTTGGTCTGAGGGCTGCCTGCCTAGAAACCGCCGCAGCTTTTGGCAGAAGCATACAGGACTCTGAAGACGGTCATGGAGGAGAAAAGCAGAGGGAGAGAGAACTGGAGCATGTCCCTCTGTGTAGCTGGCAGCTCTAATCATCCTGGCCTGCGAAGAATCGCAACGATGACAGACATGTTTGTTTATGCTTTGTGTTGGGTTATTTTTTTATTTTTATTTGCCGCACTTTTAAGCATTGCTCGTCTTCTCTGGAATAGACTTCAGACCTCTCAGCATCCATCTGTCTCCTACTGTTTAAGGCCTCTCCAATTTTTCATAATCAAAACATTGAGTAGTATGGCCCGGGTCCAACCGCTTCCTTTGGAATGTCATTGAACTTTTGAAGATTTATAGGGTTTATAATTATTTTTTCCCCCCAGACCATGTGTATTTTACTTACAACAACATAATTAAGCTGCACTTTGCGTATATATATTTTAAGAAAACATTTCATATTTTGTGTGCAGGGAGAAATTATGCTGGCATCATTATCCAAGTGGGCGGATTGAAGACTAGTTGTGATGTTAAAGTCAACATAAAATCCAAATTGACCATATTTTTTTTCTAATGCACATTCCTGGTCTTGCTGTGATTTATTCAGTGGTAGCTTTTTTTCCAAAGGTAAAAAAGACTTTCTGGTTACATCGCTTAGGCCGTTCAGTCTGTTGGGTGATGTTAACCAGTTTAGCAAAACCGCTTTCACTTTACTTCACAACTTCACTTTTTATGATCCAAACCTGCTCGTGTTGGGCGATATGCCCCATAGTCATATCATCCTATCATCAGCCTATGAGAACCCCAGTGCAGGAAATTATCATGCTAATTTATTTAATTATTTACTTATTTAGTTTTAAAGCCGGTGAGTGAACCAACTCCAGGGTTAGGCTAAAAGCAACCTAATGTTAGTGTAATCTATTAACTACAAATTATATCTTTTTAGTCAAGTAGCATATGGATGTCATGACATTCCTCAGTTCAAACAGCAACTACAGAAAACGAGCAAAGAACATTTACATTATAAAACAACATCCTCACTCCCTTAGAGTCCTGAAGCGGTCTCCTGTATGAATACATCTCTTATACTTACTTTGCACGCACATCTGCACTTTGTTGTTTATGATTCGTTATGATTTGTTGAGAGAGAATTCGCAAGAGAGCAGAATTCAGTCAGCGAGCGCGCAACAAAAAAACAACAAAACTTAAAACTCAACAATAAATGTCTGCTGTTTCACCAATGACTCATCTGAATGCCTCTGATTAGCCATTGCATTCATAAACTCAACGGAATCGTGTGTGAAAAAAAAATGTGTAAAAAGAAATATGGTGGAACAAATAAGCTCTGATATTAATTAGATAATACTACTAGCCTGATAATAATAATAATAATCGTCTTGATATTGTCAAAGGCATCAGCCACAGGCGATATCTCTGACTATTGTCAATACACAATACTATCGTCTATCGGCACAACCCTAAAACCTACCTTACATTTTGTTTAGCTGAATATCCGGTTATAATTGGAAATACGTCAGATTATGGAAGAAAAACAGGTTGCAAACTCAAATTCTCTGACTTTTATTTGTTATGAATTAGTTATAAAAAATAGATATTGCCGCTGCTTGTGTGTTTTCATGTGTCTTGAGCAGTAGTTTGCGGTTGGCCTCTGAGTCCTGCAGGCCACAAAGAGTGTGAGAGTCGTAATGAAGCGTTGCATTCAGACGTGTGCAGCCGGTCGGACTCTCCTTAGCTTTGAACTGGCAGTGGCGTGCGGCCCATCTGATAGGGAGCTCTCTTATTTATTTATCCAGCTTGAGCTTTTTTACTGGCTTTTCTTTGAACGCCTGCCAGAGTCCTTGTGGTAACGCCTCTATTCTTTCATTCCCTATTCAGAAAATCCTCTGCCGCTTCTTGACTTGAATTTGTTATATGTGTCTATCTGAGTTTTCCCTCACATCCGTGTGGCAAAGAGCTGGAACACACACAAGTGGGAAGGTTTTATGGTTGGATTAGGTTGTTTTGTCATTATTGTGTTGCTTCAATGAGTTTACACTTTGGCAATACAATCCCTGTGCTCTGCCAGTGAAGAGGGTTCAACGAGATTATGCCCGGCCTTGCCAAACAAGTTGAAAAGAAAGAGAATATTTGAATGGTTTTGCAGCACTTTGATACGGTGTGTTTCTCATTTACAAGGCTTATGAGCCATTTGGCTGAGCCTCAGCTCGTCGGGGTATCAGAGCGCATGGCTGTATCAGTAACCTATGAGTGATTTATATAAAACATACAGAGTGTTCGCTTTCTCTGTTGTTTATACAGAAACATGTTCTTATGTTGGATTACCAAAGCTATCACTGACATGATCAACCACACGCCAACATGTCAGAGGTTTCTGTTCATTGAACATACGCTTATAGACTCTTGGACTCAAGTTCTAACGCTGCTGCAATTTGCTTATGATTGCCATTTATAAAACTGCTGCATGTATAAAATCAGAGTAATCATTCAAATGCTTATTATTTGTATGTTTTATATTCATATTTTGCTGGCGTAGTTGAATAGTTGTTCAGTAATTCAGATTTTCACTTGCCCTGCTAAGATTTTCTGTAGCCTGGAAAAAGACCCCTAAATTTTAGCATATATTTTTATGTGGCAGAAAAATATTTATATATTTTATAATGTTATATTTCATATTGTTATTTTATTGTTTTTTATAATTTTTTCCATATCTGTTTTGTTTATGTGGAAAAATGTTTTTTTTATTCGGTTTAGGTTATATTTATATTTTTCTTTATTTAAAAATCTTGAGCAGGTAACATAAACACATATTTATTTTCGCAAGACATTAGTAACCAAATATAAAATGCAGTGTTGTTGTATTTTTTTTTAGTATTATTATTTTCAGATTTACAGTTTATTTCCAATTCAAAAATAACATATCAACTTTTACCTCGGTCACAGTCTCGCATCCTATCATGTTACTTTCATATAAAAATGATTTCACTTGACCTGAATATGTGCAATATTATATAAAAATTATATATAATATATATAATTATACAATTGGCATAAAAGCATAAAAACATAAGATCAGTGCATGTGACATTTAAGGTTTGATCCACCATAGTGTGAAAATTGTTGTACAAAATCAGAATATTGACTTCAATTCTCCAGGCCCCTTTCCAGGTCTTTATATATCTGTTAAGAGAATCTGCTGAGTTGAGGACTAATGTCTCTCTCTCTGTCTCTCTTTGTCTTTCTCAGAAGCTGAACAGAGCAGTAGTCCTCGCACAGGCATTGGTTCAGATCAGGAGGACAGTCGAGCAGCCACCATGGGTAAGAGAGCACATGTACACACACATTCACACAACCACATGTACAGGAATACTTGCATGTACTGTGTGCTGCAGCGTACAGTGCGGTGCAGTCCTGTAAGCGTCCTATCCTGCACTATACAAACATCCTGTTTACACAAGTCAACCTACATGCATGGCTTCAAACCCATACCCACACACTGAATCTCTCTCTCTATCTCTGCCCAGTTCGTGTCACACTCGTACCCACATTGCCCTGTTTCAACAGAGATAGTCTGAAAGGCCAGCACTTTATTATGCATCACGTGTGGTTAAAAGTCTAGCTCAGTTTTTGGGGAAACTCTAGATAGTAACGATCAGGACAGTGGTTTTGTTCACATATTCAGTCCTGCTCATAATGCTGTGGTATTATTATGAGACTGATGAGGTGGCTGAAGTACTTTACTGTGTCCATTGACAACTGTTTAAAATTGGTTTGTCAATGTTACAGTGCATATAATATTATATACCAATTAATTAGTGGTTATTGTAATGTGATAATACATTACTGTTCAAAAGTTGTGTTCAGTAAGATAGAGAAACCCTCAAATTAAGGTAATTCAAAAGGCAGTAAAACATTGTATTTGAAACTTCCTGTTGTCCATAATTCACTCCAATCTGTGTGTACTAGCTGAACAGACTCTGCTTATGTAAAACTTTGACATTCGTTCATTTAGTAGAAGCTTTTATCCAGAGTGACTTAGAAATGAAAACTAAATTGAATTTCTTTGTGCGTGAGATGCTAGTGATATCCTTGTGTTGGAAAGTTCCATCATTTATTCCATGTTTTATTTTGTTTAACAGATGCTCCAGAGTTTCAAGAGAGCTTTGTAACTTCGGGCGTCTTCAGTGTAACAGAACTGGTGCAAGTATCAAGAAGTGAGATGCTTTTGTATTTTGTATAATATACTTAAAGGGACAGTTCACCCAGAAGTAAAATCTGGGTTGAATTATCATAATTTAGTGTCATACAGCTTTAGAATTTTTTTAGAATGCCATGAGTAAATAAAGACAAAATTTTCATTTTTGTGTGAACTGTCCCTTTAAAAGTATCTCTGCGAGTCTGATGCGTTTTAGTGAATCATTTTCTTGTCTTCCTATCTCATCTGTCCCTTCCCACCTCCCACATAGCAGACGCAAGTGTCAATTTCACAGCCGTTTTATGTCAGCTTTGACAGCTCCTCATTAGAAGGGAAGGAATCCCACCAGTCTGTCCAACGTAATTGATTGTGTTTAGCTGAAATTATTTTCTTCTTCCCAGTTGGCTTATAAGTGAGTCAAATAAGCGAGACCACTGTGTATCACTCCTCACACCTGTGTGCAATCACAGTGTTTTACAAGTTACAAACAAACTGATAGATTGCGAATGGAGACTAATTAAATGTCTTAATGTGCATTATGCAGTTTTATCAGCATTTACCCAACATGCTCAAACCAAGTTTTTTTTTTTTTTTTTTTTTTTACTTCTACACAATATTTGATGTAAGTGTTCATATACTGTAGGTCAGTCATGCTGGAACAACAAGCCCATTGTTCCCGCTTTGTATTTACATACAACACATTTAGACATAACTGAACACACACAATACAGCCTGTCCATTAAGCTCGAGCAATTACTGTGCATTCCAACACACACACAGAGAGTAATGGAATGATATTAGGAAAGAGGTCAGCTCAGGTAAGAGCAGACAAGCAGTGGCACAGATTCATGAGCCTCGCGTGGGCTTAAACATGAATGTGTGAGATTACACCCACATGATGCAAGTATTTATCAAGTCGTGCTGCAAAACTCCAGTTTACTGTACACTAGATAGCCATCACTTTACTGTGATAGTTTGCGGAACACTAGATAACAATCACCAATGTTAACCATGTGAGTAAAGAGACTAAGTCACGGCTCAACTCCAAATATTCCTCTATGTGAAGGTGCTAAGGGATTTATCAGAATGTACGCTACTACCGTTTTTACTGTCCCATACAATAAGTAATGAGGCATTGCCTTGGTACAGTGAAGGCATCAAGTTTTCTACCATGGTACTTTAATATATACCATGGTACTGAATGATTACTATTTTCATTTACCAGGCTAGGCTATTTCAAAGAATATTATGATATTACAATGATACATGTTCTAAAAACATGGCATTATAGTAATACCATATACAAAAAAACATGGCTATACAAAGTACTTTTTTAGTCATTGTTGCGATAAACACACTACCGAATAAAGGTTTGAGGTCAGATTTTATTTTAAAGAAATTAATACTTTTAGCGGCGTCAATGATGCCTTACATTGAGTCACAAAATCAACAGGCAGCAGTATCTTTAGAAGCGGGTCTGTTGATTCTTTTCAGTGCCAAGAATGCGGCAAAAATGGGTTTGTTACACAAATACAACAGCTGTTTTCAACATTAAAAATGATAAGAAATGTTTCTTGAGCACCAAATCAGCTAATTGCATGATTTCTTGAGATTGTAGGTGGCATTTTTGCCTTATTGACGAGCGGACAGTAGTCAGGAACTTACGGAAGGCTTAGGTGAGTAGGATTTGGGGAGTGGGATTGGGAAAGGCCCTCAAGTCAGGATTCGAACTCGGAATGGCTTGAGCCGCACCGTGCTGAGTCAGCGCACTGCCCACAATGCTAATCGGGCCGACACCATTATTTTTTGAAGGATCATGTGACACCAAAGACTGAAGCAATGACTCTGAAAGTCAGCTTGCCATCCAGAATAAAGTTATAGTTTTAAAATAATTAAAAGAGAGGAAACAGATGTTAAAAGGTTTAATCATTTTTCGGAATGTTGCTGTACTGTATTTTTGATCAAACAAATGCACCCTTGGTGAGCATAAGACATTTTCAAAAACATTAAAAATATTATTATCTCCAAACATTTGAATGTTAGTGCATGTTTGTTTGATTGTTTTTACAAATAGATAATATATAAATAAATACATAAAATAGTTCTACATCAAATGTTTTTTAAGCTTTAACTGTTATATGCTTATCATAACCTCTGTATGTGTGTGTGTGTGTGTGGGGTGTGTTGGGTTCACACCGGTGGTGACGGCTACGGGGCCGAACTTTTCTCTCGGAGAGCTGCAGGGTCATCTTGCTTATGATCTGAACCCTTCAGGGGTGGGAATGAGGAGAACCCTTCCCAGCACCTCCTCTAGTGGGTCAGTACACACATCTCCACCATACATCTACCTGCAGCAGCCACACATCCTTTTGTCAAAGGCACTGTGTCCTTGAGCTACTTTTGACTGGTAATGAGATCTAACCTGTGTTTGTGTGTGTGGGGTGGGTGTGGGCATGTGTATTACATACGGGGTGGGTGTACAAAAGAACTGGAGCAAAAGACAGAACTCAGCCGACTCGTCTGTTTTAATATGTACACAATTGCTCAAAGTTAAATAAGACTCCTGGACACCATCAAGCTTTGATGAAGTCATGACATCCCTGAGTCAGTCCAGTGGTACAATCTGATATTAATTAAGGAGTAAACCAGAGTTTTACAGCATTGTTGCCCACAGGTGTTTCAAAGGGTTCTGTGAGGCCATAATAATGACGCTTTCCGTTTTTTTGTAAATGACTGTCCTTTGCATAAGAACAGGTTTTTCTATTTATAAGATAAGATAGAACCATTTATTCAGGTATTTATTTATGGATTTAAGGAGTTTTTTCTGTAACACAAATAGATCGTGGTCCACAATAGACCGCTAAAAGCACTTTCACAAAGACGATTCACAAATGATATTACTGACTGCGATAGATATCGAGATATATATATATAATATATAGATAATTATCCACTACAGTGTAGCAGATTTTCAGATGGTCTCAAAAAGCGGGGCATTTACATCAAAAAAGATTAGAAGTATTTTACGTTGTTAGTGTTAAGTAACATTTTGGCATATTTATTTCATAATATGGATCAGAGAGTTAACTGATTTAACTTTTATTTCTGCTCCAACAAAAAAGTGTAGTTACATCCAAGAGGCCCAAATTACCTGAAGTCCACCAAAGTCCGAACTGAGCTACATTGTAGATGTTTGTACACCAGCTGTTGTTTTTGAGTTTGGTGGTCCTTTTTGTTGCCATCATGCACAGCCTCAGCGAGTGTTGTTACTGGGGGGTGGGGGTGGGTGGGTGGGGGTGTGTGTGTGGCGGGGTGAGCGGCAAAATATGTTTGGCCTATTTATCCGAACCAGGCTGAAACCGTGGAGCATGTGAGATTTCAGGTCGGTTAGACAAGGCTTTGAGAGTTTTTAAAAATTACCTGTCAGCATCTCGCCATGATAAATGTTGGCCGTTAACTGTTTCTATATTGGCTGAATTAGACAGAGGGAGCCCGAGGCATTTTGAGCTCAAGACACCGGTACACCTCGGTTGACAATAAGATTTGTCATGTGTGTGTCACGGCAAAAACCACCCCAGGCGATACACAAAGCTGAATAAACACATCACAAAACTACATCCTTACATGCAACTGGGAAAGATGAGTGAGTGTGAAAGAACACGGCCCCTCACTCAGGTCTGCTGAGGGCAGTTTATTTGATTTATCTGCTTTTGTGGTTAGCCAAAGCCTCAGTCCTGATTAATGCGCTTATTTTCCATTAAACGCACTGCAAAGCTAAAACAAAAGGTGAATGTTGGCAAACTGCTCGTCGTAGCTGAGTGTCTGGGAAAATCATGTCCAAAGGTACATCCATAAGGCACGTCCAGACAGTTTGGGAGAGCATTTGTTTGTCTGAGTAAGAAATAAAGTTTGACTAAACAATGCTTTTCTCCATCATTCTTTTTTTTCTTCTCTTTCTCCTTTTTTACTCACACAGAAGTAAGAGACACAAGTCAGGATCCATGGAGGACGATATAGACACCAGCCCAGGGGGCGAGTACTACACCTCTCCCAACTCCCCTGCCAGCAGTTCACGCAACTGGCAAGAGGAGATGGAAGGAGGTGAGCCTTTTTGTTTGATCTTACAAGACAACATTTTAACAGAAATACAGAGTTGCAAATTTTATCAAAGGTTTTCTGTATTCCATGAATTTATTGGGCAATATCTTTAGAACTGGGCCATGAACTTATTATAGGGACAATCCCTCTGTAGCAACCTGGGATAAGGCACAATGGTGGCTTATTCTGCATTGATTGTACCAGTTCCCTCGATCCTTGACCTCTACACCACAACACCCATAATAAAGTTTCTTTTGTGCATGAGGGCTTGAATAGCTACTCATTTTTACACTACTGTAGTAATCTAGTCAAACTACACTGTAAAAAGTGAGGTAACCCTTAAAATGACTTTGTAATTACTGTGTAACTTAATGAAGTAAGGTTGGTTCGGAGATATTTAATATTAAATTTTTATGATGATAATTTTACATATTTTTTTTCAACAATCAATTTATTGTTTAACATACTGTAATATCTATTAAAACCTGTAAATTTAGCTTACCGACAAAGTATATTTTTTTAAATTTTACATTTAAAAAATTTACTTTTTAATTTTGTCATGCATTTGAATTTGTATTAGTTTTTGTTGTTTTAAAATCTTAATTAGCTTAAATTTTTCCCTTTCAGTTTTTAGGGAATTTTTAGAACTTTTATTTATTTTTTTATATTTCTAAAATAAGTTTAAATATGTTTTTAAAGTTTGTTTTTCATCTAATATTTATATTATATTTTATTTAATCTTTAACTTTTAAACTTTTAATAGTTTTATAGATAATAGATCAAAGCTTTTTAATAGTTTTTCTTGTTTTAATAGTTTTAGTTTTTGTTGACAATAACAACACTGGTCCATGGTGTGGTTTATTTCAATTATAAAATATTCTAAAATATTTGGATTTTTTACCATACAAACATAATGATGCAGAAATGCGTGTCATTTTAGAAGAATTTTCTTCTTCCTGCTGTCACTATGTAGTGTACAGGTGGAACTGAATTGACATGATCTAGTTGACACAGATACAAAGCAAAGAATAGAGGTAGAACTAATCGATTTGTCAACTAGTGGATGCCTATTGTGCATGGAGATTTTCATCTCCATAAGCATAGTTGTGGGCCTTATTTTTGAAGCACATTCAGATGAATGACAAACATATCAGGTTTTCAACTGCAGTAGAGGAAGTCTAAAATCACAAGCTTAGACTGGACTCGGATTTGAATTTCCTTAACGTAGTGCCAAATCCTAATTAATTCATGAACTCTCGTTTTTGTGAAAGTCTGCAGAAAGCAGCACTGTACTCTGTACTGTACCTTGGAGCAGAATTCTGAATTCTTGCTGTATCCTCCTACTGAGAGAGAGATCTACTGTGTGGTTGTAGTGAAGCGTTTGACCTTTGACCCTTCAGTTGTCTGCTCCTCTGTAAATAGGTTTTTACCATTTTAATAATTCATCCATTATACTTTTGATTCCTTGGGATCTTCATGAACTTTCAACTAGAATAACTGGGTTGGCAGGTTTCCTGCTATGCTCATAATGCAAATTTGTGGTTCTGTTTTGGAGGCGTTGGGATTTATGTATTTATATGGCAGAAATACATTGGGAATATAGCTCAAGTGTTACAGTGCATATCATAATCACTTTTGATGCTAAAGCATAACTAATGAATGAAATGGGGATAAAGGATCACTGCCTTTGATGCTATGAATAGCTGAGAGGTTTTGACAGCCATCAACCCAACGTAAAAACCCTTCTAAATCTTATAAAACCATTTTAGACAGCTATTTTTATGCTGAAGCAGCTCTACTAATTTCACATAAAGTAGGGCAAGCAGTAGATATAGAAACCATACTGTAATCCACCTCTCATGTATAAGGGGAAGTTTCAATGAGCAATCTATGTAGGGAAAGTTCCGTTTGTGGGAGCATAAAAGGATAAGTGTGGTTCGTAGATGTAAATGCGGTGTTGATGTTAGTTTGTTGTTTGTACTGAAATATGTTGTATTATCTTGCATAGTGTGCTTTTAATAATATGTAAAATTAGAGTTCATTGGAAGGCTCTGGACCAAAATCTAGTAAGCTTTCTATAAAGAGAGCATTTTAAGGTAACATACTGTAGGCTCTCGACAAGAAGGCTATTCATCTGAATTATTTTGCCTCATGTTTCTGGCCAGATTTTAAGGCTTGTATGTTTTGTGGAGAATGTAATCCCATAATGCATTGTGACAAGCTCTGAGGAAAAAAATTAATCCAAGGGAATGCATTTTTTTTAAACAATGCAAAATCTTACTGACCCCAAATTTTTGAATGGTTGTGTAATTAGTTTAGTATAATCATGTGTGATACATGATTATAATTACATAACTGTTCAAAAGTTTGGGTCAGTAAGATTTTGTCTTTGTTTTTTCAAGTCTCTCATGCTTTGTAAGTCTGCAATTATATGATCAGAAATACTGTAAAAGCAGTAATATTGTGAAATATTAATACCATTTAAAATGACTGTTTTCTATTTAGACATCTTTTAAAATGTAATTTATTCCTGTGAAGGTAAAGCTGAGTTTTCAACAGCCATTACTTCAGTCTTCAGTCTGTTAGTCAAATGTTAGTGTATATATAAAATACATAACACACATGTGATTCTATGTTGAAAGATACATATTAAAACAGTTAAGTGTATTAGCTTAGCATCATGCTAATAAAAATAAGGTTCTATGACAGTTAAGATTCTGTGTTGTGTGGGAAGTAGGTGGCATGGCAGCTCGTTTTGAAACAGGGCTAAAATGCCCTAAATGAAAAAAACTAATACATAAATGTAAAATTAATTTGCATACATCAAGTCATACAGTTTAATATTTATTCATGAGAAAAAGATTTCAAGTTTGTAGCACCAGATCAGCCTAAAACCTTCAGAGTTTATTGTGAGATTAGAAAGGTGCTGAGTTGCCGTTTCAGACCTTGCATAACATCCGACTTTTGTCACACCCTTGTGAATATCCATTAACCCTCTAGGCAAAACTGTTGCTTAAGATCTCAGGAGATCTGCTTCACCCCTCCCCACTGATCTATAACCAGCAGGAATCTGAAATCCATCACTGTGTATGAAGTAACAGCTCTGGTCTCATATCAGCCTCCAGAGCAAATCCCATCACTGTACGCACAGCCGGATCCCCTGCGGTGGCCCACCTAACTTCCTGTCTAGACGTTCCTAATGAGTTTCTCTTTAACAATCCCCCAGCTGATTGCTCTGGTCTCGTACACCTATGGATAAAGATCTGAAGGTTAAAATGTGGAGTTTGGGAGCAGAACTGTTTCCTTCAATGATTTGTGTCCCTCAAGGTATATTTCACTCAATTATTTCTTCACCCCCTCAAAAGAATGGAAAGGCCTTTCATTTACCGCTCTAACCACTCATGCCTCCTCGCGCATGTCCAGTCCAAAACCTGTTATGAACCCTTTTTTCTCTCTTTTTCCCTTTCTTTTTCTTCTGCGGAACATAAAAGAAATTTTGAAGAAAAACGTTGGTCCCACCCCCATTACTTTTTAATGGTTTGGCTACATCTACAACCAAACGGCGGCTTTGTGGAGGTCCATAAGAAAGTAAAAGTTTGAAGTGACATGAGGGTGATTAAATGATGACAGATTTTTCATTTTTGGTGAACTATCCTTTAAACGACATCCTAAAACCGCAAACAATGTGAAAGAATGTTGACTTAAGAAGATCTCCACATATCCTTCCTTGAAAACAAAGCAGTTTCTGGAAACTTAAGAGATATATGTCCCTTACGTAGAAAAAACTCCCACCGGGAAGTCCTACATAGACATCAATGACATCCATATGGAGACTGTATCTTTGCTTTTGAGCCTTAATAATCGGGGTGCAGCCATTAGCACAGCATATTTTTTCCCATAATCCCACTGGTCTGGCCGCAAGGAGAGAGTGCACTTTCTGCATTGCACTGCAGCACTGTCAACGAAAACTCAGTCGGTACAACTGTTCCACCCAAACCGACCCACCAAGAGGTTGTGCTCAGTTGTGGTAACTAGAAGCATCTGCTGTGACCTGACGACATCGAGATTGAGAGTCACCGCATTGCTCATTAAATTAGCTGACTAAGTTTTTCCTTTAGACTCAGAAAAAGTTTTTCCTTGTATAAACCAGGAGTCTAATTTTTTTGCCGTATCCTATACCCAAAGTTGCGTGCGTCTCCTTCCCCATCCTCCATCTCTCTCTGTATACTCGCAACTTCCATCCAGAACTTTTTTTTTTTTTTTTTTTTTTCGTTTTTTTTTTTCTCTTTTTCACACAGGAATCTCCCCTACAGTTAAGAAGACAGAGATGGATAGTCCATCTCCTCAGGAGAGCTCTCCACGTCTCGGCTTCACACAGCACCACAGACCTGTCATTGCAGTGCACAGCGGTGAGGGAACAACACACATGTGCATATGTCTGTCTGTTCTGTCATCACAGGCCTGCACACACAAACACCGCAAATGGCTAGCTGGGAGGAACAAATATACTGTACAGTTTCTACTGTTGTGTTTGGTTATCCAAACTGTCTCTGCTAATATGATCATATCATGTACAGCCTACTTATATAAGGCCCTGTTAAAAAAAGATATGGTTTGCAACATATTTTGATACCTTACATGTGAAGTGTACAAGAAAACATGTAGGGGCTTTAATTTAGCTATCGGGAATTGTTTCGATTGTGAAAAGTCAGAGTAACATACCAGAATAGAGCCACAAAAGAATGTTTTTTCAGGGCTTTAGTTATTACATTTTGATGAAAGATTCTAAAGCCAAACCATTATTTCCTTGGGAATAACATGAATTGTTCTTAATAAGACCAGGAACGTGCATTAAAGTAAGTAGCAACAGATTTTTTTCTTCCGTATTGTGACACAAAAACAAAAATTCCAGGGTAGGGACTTGGTTCTATCCATCGGCTGTTGATTGGATGGAGGCAGATCTGATCAGGATTGTAAGAAAGGGGCTGGTGAAACATTAAATATGCACAGAGAAATCGTTCACAATTTCAATGGGCTGAGACGAGAGTACTGTCAGGTCGTTTCTAAGTTGTGACTGTGATCTGTCGTCTCCAGAACCTCACAGCTGGCTGAGTTATGCTCTAACAATTAGCCTGGCTGTTCAGGGATAATTGGTGAGCTGGTTAAAGCCATATGCTGCCTGCACTGAAACATCAAGCTGATATTACCTCTGCTGGGCTTTGCCAAATGTTTAATTTACACATACAAAGGTGTTCTTTAGAGAATTATGATTGTTAAAAAAATCTGCCGGGACAGTGACAGACTCAACAAAGATCTCTTTAATTAATTCTCAGTTGGTTTCTACAGTATGCAGTCTTTATTTCCAAATGTGTCACTAATGTGTTTATTGTGGTTTGTTTTTATATACAGGTACACAACTAGCTTAAAAATCAGTTGTTGGGGTTGGTATGAAAACTTAAGTAGAATTTCGGATTATAATTTGACCACCCACCATTCCTCGCTATTTTCTAGCGCATGTAACAAGTAAAGTCCACTTCTATTACCGTACTACATTTTTAAACAACATTTAGAGTTCTAGTGTCGGCAAAGCACCATTTTTTAGCATCCGATTTTCAGAGCTTTTCAGTGTCCTGCTCCTTCAGACATCATCATATATCTATATAGGGCTGATATTGGGTCAATGATGGTTAAAATAATTGAACGTAAACAATTTTAATAGTATTTAATTTCAGTTTTTTGATAAATTAAAACTCAACGTATGCCTTATTTGAAAGAGCAAGCTTTATGTACATTATAAATGTTACAAACGTCATTTCTACCCCTGTTTACAGGGGTTCCCGTTTGTTCCATTTAATGACCCCTTAGACTGATAGAAAGATTAATTTTAATGAAAAAACAATCCTAGCGTGACCACAAACATTTAGAACATAGTGAATAACTTTTGCTGTGGTAGTTCGCAAAAAATATAAACCAACAATATACTTGTTGTTGTACGAAAAAGCTAAAAATCCGCAGGTCGATGAATATGAAGCTGAAGGGAATATACGTCACATAAAAGACAATTCTTTCAATCGGCTACCCCCCCCCCACGCCCCTCACCCCTCAGCAATTTTTTGCGCAAAAGACTATATGGACTTAAAAAAGGCTCTCTTCTGTTGAACGAAAAGGAGAGATGTTTAATGAAAATTCAATGCTGGCTGCGGCTCTCTTTTTCCGGTGCAATGGCAGGGACTGAAACGTCTCTAAAAAGAGAAAAGCAACCAAAAAATATTGGCTTCATGAATAAGGCAGAATATAATTTAGTCGTTCAGTATCCTCGGTGGGCCCATCCGCCTCGCTCTGCACTCCCTGGCGCGCCCCATTCATCCCCCCAGAAAAACTAGAGCCTCCACCGAATACTAAGATACCCAAACACAGGCCTCCGGTATACAACCCCCCCGACCTCGCACTCTCAAAGACCCCGGCTCAAGGACTTTTCTCTTCTCATGGACCATGTGACCGTCCCATCACAAGCCCGCCCTAGTAAGATCATCCCCTGAGCCTGCTGACCCATCTCTGCTTTTCCGCATGTCACACCCCTCCCCCACGCCATCCGCAGATTATATGAGTACCTCTGAACACGTATCTCAACATTCCCAAACATCAGCCTCAAATGGGGAAATTTTCGCCTCACCCAACCAAATCACCATCGTTTCTGTTCGGTACCCCGCCCCTGGTGGTCCCATACTGCAGCCAGACCCCGCTCTGGCCGTGCCGTGTTTATATTCATATTCAACAGCTTATTTTTATTATTCCAAATTAAAAAGATTGAATTTGTATATAAAAAGGGGATCTTTATATATCATAAATTTTTCCATTGACATTTAAAAACTGCATGGGAAAAACACCAACAGCCATCGAATTCTGCTGACTTTAAGTTGACGCAAAGCGCTGTTTGCTATATGAAAAAGAAAGAGAAAAAAGGGGGGGAAGTTCCATGCCAGGTAGCCATTTCTTCTTAAAGGGACAGGTTCAACACCAATAATCAACATTCGTCATCAATTGTACCTCGAGCTAATTGTATAAAAAAAGACAACAGGCAACACCTATATAGTAGTAATATCTATATAATAAAGTCATATTTTTGAAACTATGGAAGTCACGATAACCACAACACAGAACTGTTTTGAGGGATTATATCAGATTTTTCATGCAAATAATCCTCTTTTGTGTTTAATCAGGCCGAAGACAGTCATACGTGTGGGAAAGACATGAGGGGTAGTAAATAATTACAGTCTTTTCTTATTTTCTATAGCAACATCCCTTTAAAATTAGATCAAAGACAATGCTCATTTAATTCTTCTGGCCAGAAATAAAGTAAATGTAAAACAGCAAAATTGTGACTGTTTTTGGCAGAAAAAAAACATTAGTGGACCTCAGGGAGGCAATTAAATAATAATAAATCCATGTTATGACCCCTTTAAATTATATCATAAGGGATGAATTAGGAAGTCGACTGCATGCTTCCTGTATCTGCAATATATATTTGTGTGTGTGCAAGTAAGAGAGAGAGACAGATAACTTGCCATACATGTATCAATGGGGGGAGTAACCCTTAGATCACATCGCTCATAATCTTAGCCAAGAAGAGCTGACCACGGTCTTGTAGAGGCCATCAGTCCTCGACAGAAAGAAGGAACGGTCAGGGAGGGTTTCACCCTTTTTCACCCTTTCCGTTAAAGCGACCTGCAGTCTAAACACAAGCGTCCATCAGCTCTATTTCCTTCACAAATACTCACAGACAAGAGTTTCTCAGTGCCTGTGTTGCCCTGAGCAGATGAAAATCTATTTGGCTGGGTATATAACTTATCAGGGGCATGGCAACCATGTGGGTGGAGTTTAGGAAGCACCCATTAAAAATCACTTCTTAAACATATTTGAATTTTTAGTGATATTTAATTGAGCATGCTTGTTTCTTAAAGTTAGTCTTAAAAACATGTTTATCTTGAATGCAGTGTCACATAAAATTAACTGATAAAATGTATACCTTGCCAAATGCAAAAATATAAATATGCCTATATTCTCTTGTGGCATTTAAAATTATTTATTTTAGTTTTTAGTGTTTCATTTTTTTTTTATTTACACAAACAGTATAGAATTTTAATAGGGGCTGTTTATTGGTTTTTGGCCAATTATTGGTTATTGGTACATGAAAATAAATGTCGACTTATCAGGTAGAATTTATATAATTTTTTTTAATACCAGAGAATCCCTTAATACAATCAATAAGTTATGGCAACATTTGTTTTTCCATTATTTAACTCATCAAATCAATTTAACCAATTTCTCTCCCTTTTTACACAATTTACATAAGATAAAACATTTTTAAGCCAGTTTAATGTAATTTAAGTTGAAATAACTTGTATAGCCAAATTGATTATACTTAAAATATTTAAGGCAGCAAATGAAGTTTTTTAAGTTGAAGTTCAAGTTGAAATTTTTAAGGTGTATTTTGCCATACAGCTGTAGTGTCATACATTTGAAATAGCTCAGACACTTTATTTGAGTGTTATTTCTTCTCATAATGACTTAATGATCCATAATGACCCAGGATATCTGAGTAACATCACTGACTAAACGGGGTGAGCAGCTCTGGGATCATTCTGCTTGTTCTGACCGTGGATCACGAATTAGCACTGGCTGGATGGCTTCATTCTGACAGTGACATAAAGTACTAACACAAAGTGTGAATGACTTATCCTCGGGGTGCCTGTAAGAAAGTCGTGTGCCATTTCCACGTCAGGCAGAGAGAGTGAGAAAACAGGAAATACAGCCAAGAAGGAGGAGATCTCTGTGTCTAGGGGTGTTGCTGATGGCACAAAAATGGGGGAAGAGAGAGATAGACGCACATTTATGAATCTTGCCCTGTGGCAGCCATGCCCCGCCGATTCTGCAGACTCGTTGAAATTCCCCCTACTGCAGTCTGACCGTAGCCAAGCAGTCACAAAGAACAGCCGCACCGACCCACAATGCCGCTGACTCACTCACCAGCTATTGTTGTGCAGGGCAGTGAATGTGCAGTTTTATCCCGCGAGAATGCGAACGAGAGCCAAACCCTCTGAGAGAGAAAGAGAGCATGATGGAGAGTTTTATGGATTTGCGGCCAGGGTAGAGCAATAGAACGATGCATAATAGGCCTTTTGCTAGAACAGTGTGCACAACGTTACTATTTCTCCCACATAACTGCTGATGGCAGGAGGAGGTGGAGATATGAGACTGGACTTTAAAGTTTCATCAGATACCAAGTCATTTTTTCCACTTTTTGAAAAAATTGATTGGCTAAAGAAATCAAGTACTTCAGACAAATACAGCTTGATTGAAAAAATCTACTGCAGCTCTTAAATGCTACAAGTGAATTTCGGCATCACAACATCACAATGTTTACAATGAAAAATGGATATTCATTTTGAGATTTGCTAAAGACAGTGTTATTAAAGAATAAGTTTGCCAACTTTCTACCAACTTTAAACTGTTACAGTGTCAATAGTGTAAATGAACAATGTGTATTCTTTCTCCATGTTACCTGCACTTATCTCCGCTCATGGACAAATGGATTGAGCTCAGTGCATTATGGGTGTTGAAGTTTCCCTACCTTTTTTGCAATGTCACAGCCCTTTTATCTGTTTTTCTAGTCATTTAGCAACATTTTTTTTAAACTTCACCTTTCTACTGCATAGACAGTCAAGTTTTATTAAAAGCCCATCTTGTCAGTGGTGAATCATCCTTTATGATATGATAATGAAGAAATGATCTCTGTGTTGAGATCACATAACAAGGCGTGTCTTGAAATTTAACAGTATTCAGAGCCGGTGGGGGCAGCAGAGAGGCTAATGTGGTGTAGAGGTTTTTTAATTCAACAAATAAAATTTATTTTCTCATACTGTGTTCCATTCGATGTCAGATGCGAGATATTCCCATTAGATCTTGTACAGGTTGTCCTATTAGATTTTGTCTTATGCATGGAAAATGATGCAAAATGATTTTGAGATTGAGATTGTTCTGTACTATTGAGATTGTTCTGTACTATTTTTAACCCAACCTTCAAACAATAAGGTATGGTGCTAGCAACGCCAAGGTCATTGGTTTGATTCCCAAGGAATGCATGAACTGATGAATACTTTGTATATGTTGAATGCAATGTAAGTCGCTTAGGATATAAGCGTCTGCCATTTATAACATAAAGGTAATAGAAATTAATGTTTACAATTAACTTATCAGTGTCAGTTTTGAAAAGTTGAAATCTTTATGTGGCATTCTATTACACTTTTCCAAGTAGGAAGTTGGAAATTCCAATTTCTAAACTGAATGGAACACTGCATTAGTTCACCAAAAATTATTAACATCTTAAAGAACTGTTAAAATCTTCCATGATATCAATCATAGTCCTTAATATGCAGAGATCTCAAAGAATTTTAGCATCGAAGGAAAAAAAACAGAGCTAAAGAGAGAGTAAGACAAACACAAAGACAGTTGATGCATGTATTGTGATGTTAGCTGTGTAGAGGCAGTGAGGTGTCCCTCCCCACAGTGGCTGACTATTGCCCTCTCTTCCTCTGCAGCTGAATGGCAGTGGTCAGGTGAAGGTATCCAGTCACTACATCTCCTCTCAGATGCTGGCCCCCCCGCTACCCCCCGGCCTGCCCCGTCTGACGCTGCCCCCAGAGTCCAAATCCAGCACCACCTCTGCAGACGCAGCTGCCAGCTCACCCACCTCCCCCAGTAAGTGGGACTCCTGCAACCCGGTCCGTTGGTTCGCACTCTCTGTCCCACCTCGACAAGGGGCACCAAACTATAGCCAAAAAACAGACTGCAGCATACACAAAGAAATAGAGTAAACCCAGGATATTAAATTTTGAGTGCTTCAATTGGCAAGAAAACTTAATCGACAAATGAAGATGGCTGGCTCAGAGTTAGTGGTCTGGCTTATGTCACAAAGAAACAACACACAGTTGTCTTGGCTGCTTTTAAATGGATAACACATTTTATCATATATATATATATATATGTAACAAAAGTTAAGAAGTCTTTTTTTCTTGAGAATCTTTCACTTTCAACTGAAAATTCAGTTTGCCATCACAGGAATAAATAAATTACATTTTAAAGTATATAAAATTGTATTTACTTATTTTTTTAATTAAAAGCAACTTTGGTGAGCATAAGAGACTTCTTTAAAAAATGGTAGTGCATTTATTTACATTTTTACTTATATTTTAATTATTTATTTCTGTTAATAATCAGAATAAACAATGTTTCGTGTTTTTTGTAGTTAATTTGCATAACTATTGGCTTTTTACAGTTGCCAGGCAACGTTGCAACTCTGCGCATTCATATATATTTTTAAACAGCTTCAAAGTGAACTGTCTGTTAAATAAACGCTAAATTTCAGTGTTAGAGAAACAAAGAAAGTGTCTTTCCATCAGTAAACCATATAAACACATACATTTGGATGAAAAGTCGATCAGCTTTAATGAACCAGTGCTTGCTGCCCTGTCCATTAATCATGCTAATTTAATTGTTAATGCAGAGAACAGCTCAATATGTTCACTATCTGCTGTGCTGCAGAATCCTAGATGATCAATCTCCTCGATACGCCATCTCACACAGTCAGACTCAATGCTCGACATGATTATTCAGCTAGAATCACGTTCCGTAATTACGTCAGCTTATCCAAAGGCCCGTTTGATAAAGATGGATGCGTAGATTATGTTGTGTGTTCCTTATTTACCAACAAGACAAGGAGAATTTCCAAAGAAACATAAGAAAGCACATCAGCTTCCGTAATTGCTGAGAATACAGTCTTTAAGAGATGAAGGCGCACGTTCACTAACAACAGACTGGATTTACATAAGCAGACAACAGAATGAGCCTCCGCCGCACAGAATATTTATTTACACAGTCTGACAGTAACAAACAGAAACTGTGACCCAGTTTCAGCATCAATTTGTGTGCCTGTGTGAAACAAATGCATGCCATACGCCCTTAAACTGCATTTTAGATCTCCTCTGAATATAGTAATATTAAACTGTGTGTTTTAAACACTAAATCCACCAGGAACCAGATTTTGAAACTGATATCACTGCTTATACCTTACAGAGATTTGCATGATGTTGAGAATTTGAGAATAACTTTACGGTCCCATTTCAATCCCAATTGCTCTCTTTCTCTCAGCATACTCTGCTCCCGGGACGCCACCTACGCGCTCCTTCATAGGAATTGGTTCTCGAGACACTGGCAGTTTGTATCAGGCACAGGTATCACAACACAAACCTCCATATACATTTTATTCACACACAAACTCACAGATCATCCCCCCTCAAACACACACACACACACCTCAAATGAAATTGTAATTCTTATTATAGACTAAACTGAATAACTCCATTTTAACTACTGAAAACTTCTTGATCTTTTTCTTGATAACTTTCAGAAACCTAACCACCATGAAAATTTTAAAAATTCAATCTTGATTTCAAGCAGTATTTGAAAATTTCCCTTGAACCCCAGTGCCCTGAGGAAACACTACAGCAGCGCTAGTCTGGACCCTCTGAGAGACCCAAGCCTTCTGTGTTCAATTATAGATCAGAAATGAGCAGATACAGTATCTACTGCTGGACCCTCAGCTGCCAAATGAAATGTAGCCTTTCACATTAAATATACAGCCAATGTAGATACAACACCTTAACCAATATATGGGTAATTCATAGAATGTCAGGAATTATTTAAAAAAAAATTCTGTCAAATCAACCAAATTTCAGAAACTTCCCTGGCTCAAATTTTTATATAAGCATGTATAGTAATAAAAGCCAAAATATTAAATGTCATGGATGAATATTTACTGAGTAATCCTCTTTTTTTTGTAGAGGGGGGTCAAAATGGCAATTTTCACCTGAGATTCAGAGCCAATTTACAGGGGGCTAAAAATGACTTCAGAAAGATGGCAGCATCATAATGTTACTTTTACACAGAGATTGGTAGGTCTATTAGTAAAATCTGTTGACTTTAGCAATCTTTGTTACATTATGTGCCAATTGTGACCGTTCAAAAATGGGGAAAGAGCACTTTTCACGTTTTTTCTCCAAAGTTTGCAGGCCTGTAACTCAAGAAGTATTAAAGATATCTTAATGCCCTTTTAGATTTTGGGTCTTTCTTTTCTTTTGGCATGTTTTTTAAGGCCCTATATGGCTTGGTTCCAGAGATACTGGGATCTCAATATGGCTCCTGGGGTAAATCGTTAAATTGTACACATTTTCAGTGTCAAAAACTTTTGTATATAGATGATACTTCTTTTCTTTTAAAGAGGAATGTCTGAAGAACAAATAATGTTGAAACTAGAGATGTATCTCATTTCCTTCTGTCAAAACAACTGCATTGAACATACCTGAGTGCCATAAATATTATTTTTCCAAAGTTTGCATGACTGTAACTCAAGAAGTATTAAAGATATCGCAATATGATTTTAGATTCTAGATCTTAATAAACTTTTCTTTTGGAGTCTTCATTTTCAAGGCCTACAGCATCAGTCAAGATAGGGGGGTTCAATGAGGGTCTTGGGGGCGGGGCCTTTCTTTATTAAAGGGGTCATATTGATGCGATTTAAATTTTTATTTCTCTTTGGAGTGTTACAAGTCTTGGTGCATAAAGTGCCAAATGGAAAGTCTCAAATCCAAAGAGATTCTTTTATAAAAGTTAAGAGTCAACCACGCTAAAACGGCTCGTTCTAACACACCCAAACATGTCTACGTCACGATGTGGGAATATCTGCATAACGCCGCCCAAATATTCACGCAAAAAAAGAAGGCGTAACTTTAATTCTCGCTGTAGTTTTGTTGTTGCCGCCGGTGCCATGTTGTGGAGATGCTGTGTGTTTCGTTTTGGAAGCGAAACTACTTTGTTTGGCCTTCCAAAAGAGGACGATATTGCTTCATCATGCCTAGAGCAGATATCAACTTTGCGCTGTGGATCGCCAGATCTGAACCTGCAGAGTAGCATACAATGGGTCTGTGGCTCAAAGGCTGTTCTATAAAGTGGGACAGTTCCAACTGTGCAAGGACAGTCTGGCGCTTCTGACTCACGGCCTGTAAGTAAATTTTTTATATTTAAATAATTTGCCAAAGATGATTCAAAGCGAGTTTGGGCAGTGTAGAGTAGCGCTCGTTGTTTGTCGTTTCTCCGATCACAAATGCAGACATGGTTTTATGTTTACGCGGCGCGATACGCAACGCGTAAAAACACAGTATAAGTCATTATAATCCATAATTATGTCCCCACTGGATGCAACGAATGCCTCGTTTATAATGGTTTTAATATTTTTGTCTCGCTGGTGCCACGTAGAAGGCATCACAGGGGACAGTATGTTAAGGGGCGTAAAACATTTCCGTCACACGCTTGAGGTATTCACAATGAATTGGATAGTTGGCCAATCAGTGTACACCTCGCTTTTCAGACCGATGAGCTTTGTAAAAATCGACGTTTTTCAGAAAAGCGGGGCTTAGAGGAGAAACAATAATGTACATTATGTGGAAAATAATGTGTTTTTTTAACCTTAAACCGCATAAACACATTGCATTACACCAAATACACAGCATAATGTTCTTTTTAGCAACGTCATATGACCCCTTGAGCTACCAGTTCAGCGCTTGGCAAACAAACAGGTTTTTTTGGTAACTTTGTCTCAGATGATATTATTAGGTAACAAGGTAAAACACATGCTATACATGTATGTGGTATACACAGCCAGAATTCGGCCTAGTAACATGCTAATCATGCTAGGAACCTGCTAATCATGCTAGGAACCTGCTATCAACATGCTAACTTCATGCTAATTATTCTAGTTACATGCTAATCATGCTAGAAACATTATTAGCAACAATTTAGCTACATGCTAATCATGTTAGCAACATGCTAATCATAGAAAAATGATTAGCAACATGCTAACTGCATGCTAATCAAGCTAGCAACATGCTAATTTTCTAATTTATCTAAATTTTCAAATATGAAGCTTTTACAGCTGCTTTAAACTTTCAGGCTTGGCTTTCTCAAGCCAACCTAAAGTTTGTCTTGACAAACATTTTTATGTGTGTATCTAAAGCAGAATTCGGAAGAATTCGTCCGGTTATGAATGACCAGGATTAATTGTTAACTCTAGGTAAAATATGCACAGTGTGAAATGTAAAATATGATTACTCAGGATCCCATTTACTTGGGGTTTAGAATTACCCAGTGTTAATTATTCCAAGTGTGAGAGATCTTAAAGGTTTGAGGTACTATCTGTGATTCTGCCAAATATGCCCTTTAGCAGTAGATACTACTTAATCTGATGAAGTTTCACATTATATTACAATAAAAAAGAAAAATAAATTTTAATAATTAATCCAGATGAGGAAAAATCTTGGTTTATTGATGTGAATGCAATGTATGGTAAAAGCAGCCACTTTTCCCTAGGAGGCATGTGATTTGTTTCAAACATGTTACAATACTGCATATCTGAACTCTTGGTAGCTTCAGAAGCTGTTAAAATGAACAAAATCTCTGAAATATCAAAATATCCCTGAAAATGATTCAAATATATAATCTTATGAATAGACTACTGAAAGAAGGTAATGTGCCTCAGCTTGTCCATTTCAGTGTATTTTAAGCACTCCGACAGGTATGTTTTATACATATTGTTTTGATAGAAGGAAACAAGATACAATTCTAATTTCAACATTATTTATTCTTCAGACATTGTTCTTTAAATTAAATAAGTATAGACTGTATACAAAGTGACCAACATTTGGTTTTTGACCAATCTGGAGCCTCATTGAGACCCCCCTATCGATGGGACTGAATGATGTAGGGCCTTGAAAATGAAGATTCCAAAAGAAAAGTTTATTAAGAACTAGAATCTAAAATCATATTGTGATATCTTTAAGACTTCTTGAGTTATAGGCACACAAACTTGGGAAAAATAATATTTATGGCACTCGGACAGTTATTTTCAATGCAGTTGTTTTGACAGAGGGAAACAAGATACATTTCTATTTTCTAGTTTCAACATTATTTGTTTTTCAGACATTCCTCTTTAAAAGAAAATTAGTTTCATCTGTATGCAAAGTGACCCACATTTGTTTTTTTTGACCACTGAAAATGTGTACAATTTAACAATTTACTCCTGGAGCCATATTGAAATTACAATATCTCTGGAACTGAACAATACAGGGCCTTAAAAATGAAGACGTCAAAAGAAACATTTGTGAAGACCCAAAATCTAAAAGGTCATTAAGATATCTTTAATACTTCTTGAGTTACAGGCCTGCAAACTTTGGAGATAAAACTTGATAAGTGCTCTTTCCCAATTTTTGAATGGTCACAATTGGCACATAATGCAACAAAGATTGCTAAAATCAACATATTTTACTACCAGACCTACCGATCTCTGTGTAAAAATAAAATAATGATGCCGGCAGCTTTCTAAAGTCATTTTTACACCCCTCAAATTTGGCTCCAAATCTCAGGTGAAAAAACATTTTGACCCTCCTCTACAAAAAAGCAGATTACTCCGTAAATATTCATCCATGACATTTAATATTTTGGCTTACATCACTATACATGCCTGTCTTTCTTCAGAAAAAATATTAGCAAAATCATACATTTGAGCCGGGGACCTCTGGTTGAGTTGACACGGAATGACCCTGCTAATCATAGTAAGATTATTGCTTGATTATTTTTATTTATTACTAGATAATATTATATTAATTTTATTATTTTTTATCAGAAAAGAGACAACAAAAAATTATAAAGATGGTTTTTTTTGCAGTCCACTATATAATCCTATGAATTCAGCCTTCATATTTATTAATCACATGAGAAACTTTTGCATGCTCAGCAAAATCCTGACCTGATTAAAAGGCACAAAATAGCATCTGACATTTTTTGTGATGCTTCATGAATCCTATAGGACATGAGCCCATAAATAAGCACTTGAAAGGTCTTCCATAAGTAATAGCTGAGATTTCGCTGAAGAATGCGGCAGTGCTCAGGTAAAATCTGAACTGTGGAGGTGATTGAACTGCATGGCTCAGGAGTCCGAGTGCGCTGCTGCATTGCAGTGCTTTCAGCTCCATAAAAAAGTGTAAATGCACTTGACTGAGCCGTGTGATGAGAGAGAGAGACAGAAGAGTGATCAGTAAGTACTGGAGGACTAGTGTGTGTTCGTGTGCATTAGAGATCATTTCTTGAAAACCTTCAGCCTAACAGCAGTCAAGGTTCTTCTCTTACTGTTGTTTTGTATGCGAGTTGTGCACTAGGGAAAGTCAGAACTTTTCTGGCTCTCTTCTAGATGTGTGTCTGTGTCCCTTTGAGAGTGTCATGAGCTGAGAGGGAGGGGGAAAGAAGTAGTCAAATGAACGAAGGAGGGGAGAGGAGGTTCTGTTCATTTGCTCCTTGATGGTCACGTCCAGGGCTGTCTGGTTGCTAGAGGAAACCAGACATGATGTAATTGTCGGGTGAACCTGTGCTTGAGGGAATGGAAAAGGAAGAGACCACTGTGACCAATCAAATTGACCAATCTGTGTTGTACGACCTATACTAACACTTGAATCATTGACTGTCCAGGTCTAGTTTGACAAAACACAGTTGTCTTTTTCTTTCTTTCACTGTAAGAAGTGAAAGTGTACAGTTCTTGCACATTTTTACTTAGCTTTTTTTTGTTTGTACTTTATTTAGTTTTCGTATACAACATAATCTAGATCAACAAGCATGGTCCAATTACTTAGCTATTTTTACCAGACTATAAAAAGACTTGATTATTATTAAACAATTAACTTAAAATAAATTAAAATATTTAGTTTTATCCTTTTTTATTCCTTTTGTTTGCACTGTGGAAAGCAGGGTATTACGTCAACTAAACTAAATACATTTGTGTTCATTGTAAATAATTTAAATCTAAATAAACATATAAATAATAGATGAAAAACTAATAAAAAAAAATGTTTGCCTTGCAATAAATGAAAAAAAGTTGAAGGAACATGGAAATATTACACTAAACACTCTAAACACTAAAACTAAATTGTAAAGTTAAAAATAATGTAATTAAACTAAAGTAACTGAAATATTAATAAATTATATAGATAATAGTATTATACTAAATACTAAAAATAAACACTGGTAAAAATGTGAAGTTCCGTCATACCTGTTTTGACCCTTAAAAATAAATTAAATAATCATTATAATAATATATTAAACAATATTGTTTGCTTGAATACAACAACCAGTTAAATTATTTTTTTATTATCACTTGAAACGTTTTAATATACCTGTTCTGTCTTTCTTTTTCTTTCTTTCTTTCTTCCCTCTCTCATTCTTTGGCTTTGTATTAAACTCAGAGTTTAATGGACTTCTGTTGTTTTCTTTTCTGTGATGAAAAGGGTACGTTACAAACAGTCTTTGTTTTTAGAGGAGCTTGTATTTCAGCCTCACCTCCAAGCTCTCCTGAAGCACTGTAATTAAAGGGCGAGACTGTCATTTGTTAGGCCCTTGTGGTCTAATATGTCCCCCTTCTTGGACTGTGAACCCGCCCTCGTCTCAGCTTTATATTTTCATAACCTAAACCACCTGTCACCAAGACAAAGCCTGTAGCTTTTATAGGCAACTAAATATTTTGTTTGGAGTGAACGCCTAACCACTGTTAGCCTGGGCTTGACTGGTCACTGTGTCCTCCAGACAGAATGAGTGAGTGAGAAAGTTTGAGCTTTTCGATGTACCCTAGTGCAAAGAAAAATGGAAATATCAGACAACTGGTAAAAAGAGAGCAGTCTGTAATGACGAGACAAAGATGGAATGGAAACACTCCAGATTTTAACCTTGGAATATCATTTTAACACCTGGCCTTGAACTTGCCATCTTTACAATTTAGATGATTAAAAATCACATTTGTGTGCCATTATGGATATCAAGTAAATGATTAATGTGTTCATTCAGTATTAGAATTTTTACATTGTATAATTTTCATATCTGGAGTTTGGCTATATTCAGATTTTAGAGTGTCTAAATATTTATATATCTCTAATAAACTGTTAAACTGTAAAACAGAACATTTGTTGATTTTTTTATAAATATAACAGAAGTTGTAGCAATATGGTATGCTCATAGTTTAGCTAGTCAAGCTTTTACATCTTATTTTGTGAATTTTCTTTCATGACACTCTTCTTGTAACCAATTTGTTTATTGTCCCACCAATAAGCCTTTTTTTTAATTTGATCTGATTCAGCTCACCAACAGCAACCACTAAAAACTTCCATGAAGAAAGCAAATAGTATGTAATTTTCAAGGCACATATCAGCTTAATTTAACATCTTTAGTCAGTTTCACTAGTGGTTTTGCATTGGTTTGCTTGTATCAACATTTGTATAGATGGATTTGATAATGACTCCCTACTTTCTGGCCCGGTTCTGTTGGCCTTCACCACATTAATCAAAGAAAATAGAGGAGACGACGCTACACGTGACATTTTCTTGAGCTGTTTTGATCATATTTAAGTATAAATTCTAAGCAGGCCATCAGTTTGAGGTGAGACGGGAGATTATATCTACAAAAATATTACAATCAAGAAGAGAGGCATATGTTGCGGCACATTTTCCTACCAAAGAAAGTACTGAGTTTCCATAACAAACATACACTGGAAATATAAAAATCTCAACTTGACTCTCTAGAGGAAGAGGATTGTGGATTTATCTCATCAAGAGACATTTTCAGTATAGTAAAATGGCATGTTGTCACTTGAACGCAAAGCCAAGATGATATCCAGAACTCTGGAGTATATATATGTCTGTGTGTGTTTCTCCAGAATATATTTATGAATTCACTTTTTCCTCTCGAGTATTCAAGGATAATATTTAGCCTTTCGGTTTCAGGTGAAATGCATTTTGACAAAAGAGTGGCTGTAATTGTGCTGTCAAATTCACAAGGCATGAAAACAAGTACGATCCCTACACTGCCCACTCTCATAGGCTCGGAGTTTGATTCAGTAATCAACACGAAATATGATTTGGGAAAATTGCATCCCAATACACTGTAGTAATCACTCAGAAAGCAGCATCTTTGCATTTCCCAGCAGTGTCGGCTGTCATTATAAACATATTTCTCTTCCTGGCAGTATGCTGAAGTGTCATGAGTTGTGTAAGGTTAATCTTAGCTCCAGTTTCAATCCAGTATCACTCCATTCATAGCGAGCTAGCAAACAGAAGTCAAAATAGACTGATTTCATTAAGTAAAAACTTGAAAGATGTGGAAGTAATGTATGATTAGGTACTTAATAACTTTTGGCATGTTATTTTAGATACTTGGTGGTGCATGTGGTCCATAGATTGCGAAACTGCCCTTTTCGTTGATCAATGAGCAAGAGCTGCCAAAACTCTTTGGCGCCACGGCTGCCGTGTGCACTGTTTTTATACCTAAATGTGTCAAACCATTTTAATGTAGATTCTCAAGGCTGTGTGCTAATATCTGGGCACTGCATTGTGGATTTGGGGAGTCATTAGTCTGTGGTTTGGTGTTGATCAAGAATCAAGCCATCAGTCTGATGTACGCAAACTCCTCAGCAGGGAATGGGAACAAATTTTCCTTTTTTAGCATTATTAAATCAATACATTTGTGGGGTAGTTAAAGATGTCTGTTGGACTGCTGTGAAATTACTTAACCTTAGTGGAAAATATTGAGCCAGGGGCTTATGGCATGAACTCCTTTTTTCTGTTTTTAAACCTTGCCAAATTTTTAAAAGACTTCAATGGTCTGTGAATGAAAGCCAAAATCCTGTTATGCTTTTAAAAGGTTTTGGGTGGGATCCTGCTGAGCTCTCTCTCTCTCTCTGTCTGGCACTCGTAGCTTTTTATTCTGTATTAGTTTTAATAGGTTCCTCAATTCTGGCCCCCGACTAAGTGTTTGCCTCCCGTTATCAGAAAGACTGATTGTAGTGAACGTGGAACGTCCAACTCATTAGGTTCTGTTTTGAATAGTAGAGTGGGGTGCGTTTGCATTGTTTAGATCCTCATGGACAGGACACATACAACCTACAGTACTGTCACCACCATTTTCAAAAACTAAACTCACACACTATCTGGGTATATGTTTCTTCTACTACTGACACTTTAATGTTCCAGGGTGTGATTTTGAATTGTATTATTTCTAGCCATCCCCCCAGGTGTCGTTTCTTACAATTTACTACTGTATTTCAAAAAATACAGTAAAAAAAAGTAATATAGTGACATATTATAGTTTGAAATAACAGTTTTCCTTTTTAATGTATTTTAAAATGTAATTTATTTCTGTAATGGCAAAGCTAAATTTTCAGCAGCTATTACTCTAGGCTACAGGGGTCACATGATCCTTCAGAAATCATTCTAATATGTTGATAAAAACATTTCTTATTATCAGTGTTGAAAACAGTTGCACTTCTTTACATTTTTGTACAAAACCATCATAAAATTCAAAGGAACTGCATTTATTTGAAATACATATTTTTTAACAATGTAAAAGTCTTTATTGTCACTTTTGATCAATGTAATGCATCCTTGATTAATAACATATTCATTTTTAAAAAGTACAACTTTTAAATGGTTGTGTAAATATCACTTGTGAACAGAATATTTTTATTGTGTATTCATCATTTCTAATCAAATTATAAAGTTGTCATGAAAATATGCATAGGTTCCATGAAAAGTGAAATGACTGTTGGCTATGAAATAAGTCATAGCAAGTCAAGGAAGTTGGCCTTTTTTATTTCAGAAATGCAGTTTCAACCACAAAATGCTATTCAACAGTACACAAATTGAAATGACATTGTGGTGGGAATGTTTATGTGATTTTAGAAAAATGACAGAATGATGAATTAATGTTTGTCCTGGGTTGGACATTGTTAGTAGACAAATAAAACTAGTGCGAAAAGTGTGTTTTGAGAAAACTCTACAAAGCCAAAAGTGGCCATAGTTTAAGAAAACCCATATAAATCGCCCTGTGCATTCAATTTAGAGGAAACGGATCCATCTCGACTAGACTGCGGTTGGCTTCAGATGAGTTTTTATCTGATTTAGCTGGATATCCCATAGCGCTCCTCCTATTGTGTTACTTGTGTTTGTACAGATGTCGTAGTGATTTTGATTCTCTCTCTTTCTCTATCTTGCAGTCCTGGTATCTGGGGAACTGATCATCACACACACGCAGACGAACCCGAGGAGGCACAGACATGGATTCGAAAAATCTTTTTTTTTGTGGAATTCACAAGAAAAAAAGTTGTGAACAAGATGCAAGAGGGAAAAAAATCAATATAGTATATATAATATATATATATATATATATTATATATATATAATATATATATACAGTATATATACAGTATACACACACACACTATCTATATACACAATATGTGTGTATAGATATATGTGCACACATATTTATATATGCATAACGACGTACAGTATAAGATGCTTCAATACACTTTTTTCTGAAAAGACAATGGAAACGGAGACGAGCGCGAGAGAACGGCCATAGGTGGAACAGAAGAAAAGGAGACAAAAGAGGAGGATGTTTTTTCTGGGAGGGCAGCCCGAACCTAATATGGCGTACATTTACGGACGTGTCGAAAAAGGCCCACCCTGACTCCCTACCTCCTGGAATGCCTCTCCTCAACCCCCTCCTTCTGCTACAGGTGCTGCTTCCTCCTATATGCAAAATAAGTATCCTTTATTTTCTTAAAGAACAGGGAAGAGAAACCCCAACGAAAGGGTTTTTCCGCTAGCATTTCGCCACAGGTTCGGAGGTGAGCACGGTCTGTTTTTATTCTTTTTTTTTTTTTTAAATGCGCAAAGGCAACATGGCGTGGAAAAGGAAACGAAAAGGTTGATGCTTCCGTTCACACGACAGAAAAGAAACGCAAAGGCTACTTTTCATCCAGTTTTATTGACAATCATGTATCTGCGTCCTTGGTTTCGTTCAGAGGGTGATGTTTTCTAAATTGCATTCTCCACCATTTGTAACGGAGTCCACTTTTTGGTGGAAGCCCGTCATGTTTTTTGTACATCGGAGGAATATTAGTGGTACCTCAGTGACATTATAAATCACAGTCAGCGTCTATACACACATGCACACACACTTATACGTAAACACACCTGTCTTGAGGCAATGGCATGTACTGTTAAAGGCTACACAAGGTGTGTGTGAGCTGTGATACAGCCTTCATAGGATGAGCCAGGGAATAGCAGGGGTGAATTAGCACCTTCCTCACTTGGCAATATGAAAGCCCCTCATTCCCTGGACCCCGCTGTAAGTGTGTGTGCGTGTCATAAACATTAGTAGTCCCTTATTCATCTCTGTGAGTTCACAGTTTAGGGGGTTTTGATTCATGTAGATTCATGGATTTTTCCACATAGCGACAAAGGGAGTTGAAATATAGTTCTGTCATTACTTAGACAGTATTGGGTGTAGAGGATAGATTTTTTTTTCTCTATGTGTAATTTGTTTCAATTCATTGGAAATTACAGGCATTGCACTACTTTAAATTTTTATTTTTCCTCTTTTGCAAATTCGTGTTCGCCCTAATCGTATGGAATGCTACGAGTTGATTATTTTTGTCATGTTCTGATCTCACGGTAGATGAGGGTTGGTTTCCTAGTAGCTAAGAAGCTGATCAGAACAATCCAACATTTTCTATGTAAATGTGTCCATGTTTATGTGATTACTTTTATACAATTCCCATAGTTTAAGAAGAAAAAAATCTGGCTTTCTTTTTTCCCCACGTTTCTATTGCAGGAAACTATGACTGTTTTTATTTTGAAGCAGATTATACACTTTAATCCGTAGGAATGTCAAAGATTTGGAAGTTTGACGTGAGACGGGCTGTAATGCCCAATACAAAAAAGGAAGTCAGCTGCCCATCCCAGAGTTCATTGGGAGGTGGACGCCTACGACCAGCATGTCTCTGCTTGGTTGCCTCAGAAGTGGGTTATTCTGCACTCTGAGATGTGTTGATTTGTACTAATGAAATAACATCAGGGCTTAATCTACAACGCTACCGAACCCAAATCACGAAGCCATGAAAAGTGCCTGAGACATTGCAAGATTTTCATTTGAATTCTTCTTCTTTCTTTCTTTTTTTTAAAGACATTTTGTGTCATCTACTGTGGGTTGTTGTTGTTGTTGTTGTAAGAGTTCGAGGGGTTGTTTTTATGCCCAGAGAGATATTTTAACTGGCCTCGCAAGCCCCTCATCAGCTGCATGGGCTAACGCTTAGCCACAGGAAACGCAGACAACTGAACATAAAACACACGCATACACACCTTTATAATCAGAACATGACAAAATCAACACATATCAGAGCTTTACTAGGTACCCTCACAAACACACACACACACACACCGATATGATGTAATATCCACACTCTCTGGTTGCTTTCGCTAACCTTTTATAATGGCTTCGCTTACACATTCTATTAAGTTGACCATAGTAAGGCCCAGAATACATACGACATGACTTGTTTTAATGGTGCTGATATGAAAATTATATGGAAATCTCTATATATGAATTATATATAACTTTGCATGGTGCTTTCAAAAGAAAAATCATGAGAATTAAGCTCAAACGACCACCGTATTCGCTGACATGGGCGCATGGCAGATAATCTTAGTATTAGCTCTGAAGCAAAATGTTCCCCGACTTCTCCTTAATAACCCCCTTTGAGCAAAGAGCCAATGACACAGATGGATTTTACCTTTGTACTACATTGGTTTGACTTTTATCCAACAATCCCTCTTCTACTTTGCACGATATTTTATAAAACATATTATGTGCCTTGCCTTTAGTTAAGAACAATAATGCGTAATTTTAAAGGAGCCATTTAATTTTTTTACATTTTTTGTGATGTAACCATTGTCACAAAGGAAAATAATGCTGCATGTTTGATTGCCTGTCATTATCAGAATAAGACTAACCGGTTACCTGATAGCTGTAGTTTTGGATGGGTGAGAGAGGCTTTTAAAAGCACTGTAGTTGGCATGAAATCTTCCCTGCATTTTATTTCCCTCCTCCGTTCATGTAATGAGAAGGTAACAGTCTGTGAAAGATGCATTACCAGCTCTCTTCGTATCAGCTCTGAGCTGACGTTTTGATTCCGTTGTCATGTTAGGCTTTAGATTGTATGTTATCATGTATTTAAATGAGTTTGTACCCATTATGGATGTGAAGAGGAGCGGCCAGAGATGGACGTAATGAAAATTAGATGGCCATCCTCTATAAACACATGAACTAGTTTTGGCCAAGTTTAAATTCCACAACTGAGCACTTCGCAATTGATTTTGCAATCAGCAAGACTTTATATCGTCTTTACATTTTGCTTTTTCTCAAAGGGTCAAATTTACATTTCATTATTTCAGAAAGCCTAGGCATTTGTTAAAGGGATGGTTCACCTAAAAAATGTAAATGTACACTGTAAAAAAATATTTTTAGTTGTAAATAAAACAGATTATTGGACTATGTTGTACAAGAAAATTCTATTTCAGTCTTTCTACGTAAAAAAATTAACATTTAATTCAATGTGTTATTTGCTGTTTCTTTGTAATTGACTGTGAAATTTACTCCGTAATTTCAGAGGAAAAATTGTTTCCACACCTTTTTTTTTTCGGTGTAGTCATTATTTATTCTCCCTCGTGTTTTTCCAAACGTGTATGAGAAAAGAAGATATGTTTTGTTGTCTGTACAATGAAAGTCGGTAGAGTCCAGTGCTGTATTGGGAAAAACAAAAATATCAGCTCCACAGAAAAAAAAGAGAAGGGGGAAGTCATACAAGTTTGAAACAACATGAGGGTGAATAAATACTAACAAAATGTGAACTGTCCCTTTAACCCCTTTGTGAGGGCTCATAACACTGGCTGCAACAGAATATGTAGTGATGTGTGACCATAAATGATTACTTTAATAAGTTGTTTTACTAATCGAGTCCCTTGTATATGTCCGTATATTAACTGTAGAATCTGTTCATAGAGAGTAGCTGAAATGTATTTGTCCAATTCAATGTACAGATACAAGAACAGCAAGAAACCATTGAACTGCTGACTTTGTGTCTTCTTAGAAAATGAATTAATACACCAGGATGCTTCTTCTTCCTCTTCTTTTTATAAAATTAGATGATAGGAGATAATTTATAATTCGTAGCGTGTAGTGTCAGGGGAGTATATTTTGTGTATTTCTGGAGCTGGGTCAGGAGAGGCCATGTTGTAGTTTGTGATGCAGTGTACAGTATTGTTTCTGCAATGGATATTGCAATGCTGGTAGCTAATACGATTTGCTGGTAGCTATTTAAAAGTTTAAGTTGATTGAGAAAGAACAAGAGATTTTGTTTACATGATGCCCGTGGTAAGATCTGGGTCGTGGATGATTTGTGAGCCCGCTGTTGTCCACCCTGGCCGAATCGGAGTGCTATAGCAGAACGGCATTCCATCTGTACCATGATCCAAACCCTTTGCAGAAGTGCTAGCATCATTCAGCAAGCAATTTTCCTTGTGTTTAACAGGACAGGCGATGGGACGGGGGTCTGCCTCGGAGTGTGGGGCCCAGTTGGATTGTTTTGAAGCTCTGATGAATCTCCCCGGTACAGACTCACATGACCCGCCGCCTGTCCTGTGAAGATTTGCACTGCTCCATTTTCATCTTTCTAAAGCTGTCAACCCTCTCTGGCCGGGGTGTGACGGTGGGCTCAGTAGAACAGGGGTCTGATCGTAGTTTCGCCAGTGCAGCGGCTCCCTGGGGAGCTCTGTGAGCATGCCATCGTCGTCTTCGTTTGCTTTTTGTATATGATCAAATTGGCTACACGCGGCTGAGAAATCGAAACGCTTCAAGAACGGGTTGTTGCCTCGATGTGTGCTTTTTAAAGTGGCCACAGGTGATGATTGAACTTGCTATGACGTGAATAATGCATTTGAGCTGATGCATATAAAAAGAAACATTATCTTACTGTTTGATTTGGAAACCCTTGACTAATATTCTTTATAGAGCGGTGATTATTATCATTTTATGCGTGTTGTTGAAATGTTACATTTTGAACACAGTTATCTTGTGTATAAATGCTTACCATATATCCAGTAGAATGAGGAAAAAGACAAATGTATATAAAATATCTTTTTGTATGATAAAATGTTTTTTTGTTTTTTTTTAGTAGTCATAAGCTTGTGGTCAAGCCACACAAAAATTTGAAAGCTCCTTCTAAAGGATCTGCTGTTGAGAAGAAAATGTCAGCACCATTAGCACATACCTTTCATACAGTTATCACATATTATTTCGATCACAAAATATGGACTCCAGTAAATTCAGCATCACTTGTTGTCATTTTAAATAGAGCCAACAGCTTCACTGAGCTTTAGAGGTTGATGCAGATTCCATTACCTTTTTTTTTTTTTTGCTATCTCCAAGACTTATTGGAAAACTGCACTTATTTTTTCTCTTTTGTCATTCTAGCTTCAAGTGGTTTAAACACATTTTTCCTGTACTTCTACTTGGAAGATTGCACTAGATAATCTGCTTTTGAATCTTTGTCGAATAATAATAATTCTTTTTAAGGTTTGCTTCTCTGTGATATTCTCACCTTGCTGAGCAGATGACTAGAGCCTAATGATGAAATGAAAGAACGATAAGAGATGAAGCCTGCTTGAGCCCCCTGTTCTTTTCCTGTTTTTCCCACCCCCCCCCCCCCCCCCCATTTACTGTGATAAATTTACCCTTTGTAGATGTTGAAATCATGCCAGGTTCCTGTACACTGCAAACCGCAGCGTAGAAACACGTATACAGTCACACTGCAACAATCATTTTCTAAATCAGTACTTTGTCTTTTTCTGCAGTAAAATCGACAGCCTTAAAACAATAATAATAGAACATATATATCGATATATATATAGTTCTGGTTTGAAAGTTTGGGATTTAAAAATACTGTTTATTATTTCGCAAGGCAACATTACTCATCAAAAGTGCCAGTAAAGACTTTATATGTTTGGGGCTTGTCTTTTAACTTCTATATGAGAAATAATGAGAAGGTATCACAGTTTCAAAAGTATCACAAACATTGATAATAAGAAGAAATGTTCCTTGATCTGCAAATCAGCATATTAGAATGATTTCTGAATCATGTTACACTGACAGATTTGCCATCAGGAATATATTACATTTTAAAATATATTCAAATAGAAAACAGTTCTTTTAAATTGTAATAATATTTCACAATATTACTGTATTTTGATCAGATAATTAACCTTGGTGAGCATATAGACTTCTTTAAAAAAACATTTTTAAACATTTTCCCAATCCCAAGCTTTTGAACAGTTGTGTACAGTATATATATTTCAAATAAATTAGGGATGTTTATGCCTTTTTACTTGTGAAAAATATAAAAGTAAATATTAAAGAATGATTTTTTTTTGCAGTGCAGTTTCTTAAACCACCTCTGGACAATCAGTGGCATAGCTTACCTCAGCCCGATGATAGTTTTATACAGATTAACTTAACTAGCAGGACTTTAGACCTCACTCTTCTGAGTGCCTTCCTGTTGGATGTGGGTTTACGGTGCGTGATCTTCCCCTGGTTTTGTAAGATCAGCCTACTCATGCCTGTATTTACCCGAATTGGCGGAATGTGCATCACTGAAAAGATTGTTTAATTCTGAGGTCCAGGCACTTTAATTAGTCACTGACACGTGTAATTATGCTGAATAGAATGTAAATTTCCCCAGTCCAATTTCCCTGTTCACCCACTGACATAAACAGGATGTGAGGAGACCCTACTCAGGCATACGTGAGAGAATTAGACATGCATGAGTGTTTCACTTTTGCCGTTTGTGTAATGTAAACCTTGCAATACCATGAACTTTGCGAGGTAGATAGAAATGTGAGCATGTGGTCAGATCTTTGTTTTGTCTTCTCTCAGTAAGGGCTGGACAACCTCTTCAGGGCTGAGGCACTGGAATGCAATTTCTACTCTTTGCTTCCTTCCATTTTCAGTGTTGTGACACTTGGCAGGATGCATGTCGTAGTTTTCCTCAGCTGATGAATTGACACATAACACGCTTGACACTGGCAGAAACTGGTGAATCTGAAATAGATGTTGTGCAGTTCTGCACCGGTCTGAAACCCGTAATAACAGCTCAATCTAGCTGCTTGGTTTGAATTCAAACTTGTAGTAATACACTAAAGATCTGGAAATTGTACTTCTGTGAAAATCTGAACAGCATCTATGCAACTAATCCAGGCTTTACTGAAATCTTTGTGCAGAAAGTTCTTTCTACTGTTAAGGACTGTTTCAATGTGTGCAGAGCCGTCTAAGCTGTGCTAAGCCTACCATTATAATACTCAAATATAGTGAAAAAGACTGTTAGTTGAATACTGCGTTTACTTCTGGTCAGAATTAACATGTAGATGTTCATGGAATACCTAATCACTACATCAAATCACATCTTGCAAAATATAGAAACAAAGAAAATGAACCTGTAATAAAATATAGTTTATCTATAATTTATTTATAAGTTGGGTTAGTTCATATTTAACCCAAAGTTGGGTTGAAACAACCCAGTATTTTTTTAGTGACGCATTAAATTGATCAAAAGTGACAGTTATAATGACATTTATAATGTCACAAAAGATTTCTGTTTTAAATAAATACCGTTTCTTTTGAACTTTATGAACCTGAAAAATGTATAACAAAAAAATTCTGAAAATTCAGCTTTGCCGTTACATAAATTAAAATGTCTTAAAATAGAAAAGCTGTTTGAATTGTAATATTATTTCACAAAAAAATGTATTTGATAAGCTAAATGCAATTTTGGCGAGCATAAGAGACTTCTTTAAAACATTACAAGTCTAACTGATCCCAAACCGTTTGTCAGTTATTCTGCATGCATGTGAGCACATAATAAAATTTTTTGCCCAGGTCCTGAACAAGCCTCAGAGTGCATTTGTGTATAGGTGAGGTCATTGGTTATACTGACATTATCCCATTTAAAGTACGTAATGCAAACTTCTCAAACATTGTTTCAGATATCATGTTGCTGATTGAGCTGTGGGGGTGATGGATGGTTTTAATCTGAACTCTGATGAAATTTTACTGTAGAGTGGATGGTTCTGGGGTACAGTTCTATAGCAGATTAATATGAATGAACACCCATCGGCTCATTATTTTTCACTCTTAGCAAACCAGCAATTCAAATTGAAGTTATATACATAGATATACCAAACTGGGTTCAAATACAATTTTAATTGTACCGCTTTGCTTTGGTTTCGTTTCCTCACCCATGTGTTCTCTGTAAACCGCGAGCTGTTACGTGGGTTTTCACCGTCCCGCTGATATCACCTCTGCAGTGTCAGTCTGGATTGGATACAACTTTTGTTTATAAAATGCTTTTTGTATGTTATTATCCGACCAAGGGGCCAGATTTGCCAAAGCCTCTCAATAACACAACCTCTGAGTGCCACAACATATTGACATTGAGGTTAGTACAGTCTGACTATGCTAAGAATGCTAGCATGCGCTAAGGGCTTTTCTAAATCTGGCCCTAAGGTTAAAATGGCTCAAACGGGGTGAAGAAAATGTCTCTGTTCAAAGGGGAGAAAAGCCATTCGTGGGCTTTGCAATTTATGCAATATTTTGATAAGTCTTTCACACAAATGAATTGCCAAAAACACCCTGACATACCGCCTGCTCCCGAATGTTTGAGACCCCCAAAACAGTCACGCATCAGTGTTTCAGGGTGCCCTCTCTCCCATTAGAACAATTGATTTGTTTGTTTTTATTCTGAATTAAGATTTTATTTCTCTGACTATTTCAATCATTGTTGTTTCGTTTGTTTTTAAGCATGCCGTTTTCTCTATGTTTGGATGCTTCGAGTTGAAAGGACGAAGGTTGAAATGTTTTTCAGAGAGCATTCTAATGCAGTGGTAAATTTCAAGTTTTTTTTTTGTTTTTCCTTCCTCTTTTTTTTAATCACATTATTCTTTACAAATATTACCATAGTAGTTACTCATTAAATGCTTGCTTGCTGCACAGATAAACACACTTCACACCAGGAAGGGGCATGTGGACATTTAGTTCAGACACATACACAACTGGCATGGTGACATGCATCCATGTTCTTTTGGAAAGCATCGGATTTTCGTTATTTGTCTCTGTTTCTCGCTAAATTGTAATCTATCAGCAAAAGTCGGTATGTCGGTTTTGAAACGGATGGGGAAAAAATGTGTTTTTCTCATACACAACAAACTAAATTTGCCATGTGTTTTTGAACTGGTGTGAGGGGGAAATTACAGCTTTAACAATATTTCATTATAACATTGTATTCAGCCATCGCTGTTCGCAAAAAAAAAAATCGCTCATGAATGCAGTACTGGAAGTATGTTTCCCTATGCAAAAAAAAATAAATAAAATGAAAATGAAATAAAAAAAAATAAACAAAGCTATGCTACAACTCAGAAATGAGGTGACTTTGTGTTTTTCTTTTCCAACCAATTAGACGCTAAAGTTACTTGGCAGTCTTGAATGTTTCTGTAGAGTGATCTTGATTATCTGTCATGGGTGTATTTTGGAGGTGTAATATTGTTTTGTGTGTGTTGGATCGGATGTATATTCGCTATTCACATACAGGCGAAGACAGTCCTCGTGCCTGAGGACGAGCTAATTTTAGCTCAGCCCAAGCTCTTTCACCATCTATTACAGAGCCAGAGAAAGGAAAGATGTTGCTGGACGTGTCATGATATAGTATTTCTTATTATAATTATGCATGAAAAGAGTCTTGTGGCAAAAGAAACATTTTGGTTATTGATATTTTGTTGAGAGAGTTGTCGCTAATTAGTTAGTTAGCACATGCATCCAATTTCATATAGCCAGAAGGGTTTTAAATTAAATGTTTAATTAATGTAAGGTTGACTTAGAGTCAAACATGACTAACTTGGTGAACACACATCAGTGTACTCTGCTTACATTTGCTGTATTTTTCATGCTAAATCTTAGATAATAGATTTTGTCATTGTAATCAACACTCGATAGTGGTTATGAAGGAAGAGAATGACTCATTTCTATGCAGAACAAACTTTGGATCACCAAACATTTTAAATGACCGTTTTAATTCTGTGAGCATGAGCTGCATAGAACTGGAGAAGTGGAAGAAAGAGAATGAAAGAGCGAACTGAAAACTTGTGGTTAGAGGTTTGTTTTCGGTTCAACTTGGCTGAGGAGCGCAACACACCTGACTCTAATCATCCCTCAATCCATTACCCCAGATACAAGATTGCTGGAGCCGCTTTTGGAAAAGTATCATTTCAGCTCTGGAAAGGAAGTCAAGTTTTATTTCATTTTAATGGTTCAAAATAGCACAAGCCAGCACAAGGTCCTTTTTCTTTAAACATTTGAAGGGGGTGAACGAGTGCAATAGCACTTGTTGAAAGCTTCGCGTGAACCGCGCCAGGAGCCCCTCATGAGCTCACTGCAAAATGGGAGTCAAATTCCATAACAGACACTAACCAGAGGTACCTGTTTAGTTTCACTATTTCCATGAAACGTTCGCTTTTGGACAGCAAAGTAATGACAAACCTGTATGATTTTGTTCTAAAATTGATTCAGGGGATGAAAATATGTCATTAGCCCAAATTACATCCTAGTTTTAATGACAAAAAACACCTTATTTTATTACTGTATATACACCTTGTATATGTATATACAGAGAGACGGCTATATAAAGTGATATATACAGTATGGGCTTTTATATTACAGTTGAATAAACAAGAGCTCAATACTGAATTACTTATATTTTAGAAGGTTACTATTTTGTCTATTTTTGCTCGCCAAAGAAAATATTTTAAAACAAAGGCAAAGCAAGACTTAATGAATCAGCTTTTTTAAATGATTCAACTGAGTGAATGATTCCATGACTCACTATTGTGAATGCATGTGTTATTATGGCATATTCTCAGAGTTGGTAGCCTAGGCTACTTCTTTTGAATTTTACTTAATGGCCGTTAAAAACGCGTTCTGTAAATTATGGAAACAGTATAGTATGAGTAAAGATAAACCAGATGCATTATATAGGTAATGCTGCAATTGTCATGTGACCTAACCACCCTTCACTACACTGACAAATCCTCTGTGTGCATCACATACTACTCTTGACGTATTCTCTTTCAGATGCAGTCGGTCACTTGTTTAGTTCCTGAATGAATCAGTGAGTCGGTTGAGTAATTGAATCTGCGATTCACTCGTGAAGATCGCTTAATGGCACCTACTGGCGTAATGATGTAACAGGTACTAGCCTACAAACGTAAAGCTTTAAAACAAAACAAAAAAGAATGATTCAACATGTATTACAATACAGATGTAAACACACATGTGATTTCACTCTTATGGAAAGGTTTAAAGGGATTCAACAAGGCAGCGAGCCTTGATGTGGTGCCCGGTGTGACTATTTTTTATGACCTTTAGTCATAGAGTGAGCCGCTAACAGCCCAGCTCCCCAAAGCCTGGACCAGACTTCCCCAGCTCGGTCTGAAACTACAGTTCTCCACTCCAAAGAAAACAGCTTTGCCTCAGGAGCTGCCTGAACTGCTGCTCGCAGGCAAGAGGAAACCCAGCTCGATTCACGAGTCTCTGAAGGAGCATTTTAATTAGAGGCTGAGCTGATGTTGGCTGAATGATGAGGACACCAACATCGCCATACGTACCAACACAGAGCCTCTAAACATATGAATGAATGAATGAATGATGCATTTATATAGCGCTTTATTGTGTATTGTTGTACACCCAAAGCACTTTACAATCATGTGGGGGGGGGGGGTCTCTCCTCAACCACCACCAGCGTGCAGCACCCACCTGAATGATGCGACGGCAGCCACAGTACAGCGGCGCCAGTGCGCTCACCACACACCAGCTACAGGTGGAGAGAAGAGATAGATAGAGCCAATCAAGTGGTTGGGGATTATTAGGCGGCCATGATTGACAAAGGCCAGGGGGGCAATTTGGCCAGGACACCGGGGTTACACCCCTACTCTTTACGAGAAGTGCCATGGGATTTTTAATGACCACAGAGAGTCAGGACCTCGGTTTAACGTCTCATCTGAAAGACGGATATGGTACGTCAAGGTCACGTATGTAAACATGATGGTTTATAGGGGTAAACAATTGTCCAGGAGCCTGTACCATGAAGCTGGATTAGCTGGCTAGCCAAGTAAGTTTCAGTTTAGTTTGCACCAATCCTGGGTTTTAGGTACCATGAAAGTGGCTTGGCTTTTAGCAGCATTCATTGCCTTAGTAACTTACACTCCACAGCTAACCTGCTCTGGGGCAGGCTATGTTCTTGTTTAGAGATCTCAAACCGAAATTTGAGCTTCAATCAGCTTCAAGCAAAGTGACGCATCTCTGACGCAATAAAGCCACTCCCCCAGTTTCTCTTACTCCAAATTAAAGGACGCTACATAGTAAAACATTTTTAAAGATAAAATTGTCTGATTTTTAGAGATGATTCTTTTTCATAATTATTTTATATGATTTATATAATTATTATACCCTTAATCCATTACAAAAGTTAGCTTAGTTTGATAGTAATTTTTAAGCTTTTATTTTAAATTAATATAAACATATAGATAATATGCAATATAAATATGTTTTAGAATCAATAGCTTTAAACATGACTACATACAGTATGAGCTTAGATTTTTAAGTGTTTTTATATCTATAAATATTATCAACTCTATAAACGAACTTTACTACTTTTACTTGCACTTATATGGCAAGATGTAATCTTTAAGCTAGACTTTTTCATGGATAGATCGTTTCATCTTGTAAATGTTTAAATTCTTCATATTGTTCAATCTTTTAATCTTTGGTAGTGAATCGCACAGACGCTCTCGCGAGAAGTGAATCAGAGTTTCAAGGCATGTGATTGGCTGTTCACTACTGATGTCACACTTTAATGTGCATCCTCTCCATAAACTCAGGATCAAAACCTGATAACAGAGAAGTTGAGCTCACTTCATGTTACCAACAACGCCGTATGGAATAGTTGGTTTGTCAACTCAAACTAATCCTGTCAACCCTGCCTTGTTCAGCCACCCACATGGTTACAGGCCCCTGTTCTGCAAACATATATTAGGTAAACTGTTATAATACCACAGAGCATTCCGTTTATACATCATAAGTCATCAGAAAAAAGACATTGAGGAAAAGATATGCAGTTAATAGAAAATATCTTAAGCAGCGTCAGACAAAGTACACACTCTTACGCTTAAGTAAAGTACCGATACTGCTTGTCAAATATACCCATTACAGTAAGTGTGTAAAACAATTTTGACTTACGAAAGTACATATTACTTGCTTTTGAAAGTACTTAGACCAAAAGTATGTCCTTTTTATGTCAATGCACGGTTTTTATTAGTTTGTATGTAATAGCCTACGTGCAAGCCCTCTGAAGAACTTACCAATACCAAAAAATATTATTATTTAACACCCCTACACATCCCCACAAAAGCAGGATGGTAAGGAGTTCACATCTAGTTTAGCCTTCACCCACATTTTATCAGAGTGTGACAGATAAATTGCTTGTAAAATACAGAGTGATAGAAAACAAATAAACCTGCATTTAAACCCAGCAACACAACTGTACTGTATAACTTTACAACATCACACTGCTTGTAAACAAAAATGCAAAACAGAGACGATTTTCCATCAAACTCAAAATGTAAAAATGCGTCTTTGTCTCCGCTGTACTTTGAATGGCACACACAGACTGTCTGGCAGATTCTGCCTTCAATCCAACACCGTTTTGTGTTGCTAGGAGAGGCCGCACAACAGTCCTTGGCTTTATAGTAAATTTCATTTCACATTTAGCAAATCAGACAATATTGTTCGAACATAAACCACAATATTAAATTTTATATTAATTGAATTGTTGTAAATAATATCACATTTGGCAACTGGTCAGTCCGAAAACTGCTGGGACAGCACTTTTCATGACCCGACAGAGTGATTTACTGATACCTTCTGAAAAAAGAAATCCCATGTTAGAGAAGAAAAAAATCACCCACTGACTTTCAAAGCTGCTACATAGTAACGACTTTATACTTCGAGGACATTGATAGAAATGTAGTGGAGTGAAAAGTACAATATTTGTCTTTCAAATGTAGTGAAGTTAAAGTCAGAAGTTTCCAGAAAAAGATAATACTCAAATAAAGTACAGATACTCAAAAAGTGTACTTAAGTACAATACTCAAGTAAATGTACTTAGTTACTGTCTGCCGCTCTTGAAAGTGCACACATGCTTTTTAAATTTTATCATTTTATTTTTTTATTTTCACCCAAGGGCTCAAAGTTATAGATCCAAAGTGGACTTATAAAGAGATAAAGAGTTTTTTGACATGTTCCAGCATTTAACAACAAAAACCAAACATAAACGCTCAATGTAAATTGATTTATCTGGATGTTTAATCTTATCATATAGTCACTGTGACTGTACATATATCTTACCTTAAGGAAGTCTAAACCTCTCTGTAATTCTCTTTTCTCTGTCTGAGCATCTGCCATTTTCAATCTGTCTCAGATTCTTTCTGCTTAATATTTTTTATCAGTGTAACAAGCTTGTGAAGCTTTTTAGGCCCAGCCTAGTCCCTTATAGTCCCTATATTTATTCATTCATTCATTCATTTATTACTTTTACCTGATTTGTCCCTACAATGAAAATGATATAAGTGGGTGAAGTTCATGAAGGGATGTCTTCTGAGCACCATGAATTCAGTTAATGCCGTTTTATATCAGGTTCAGTGGATTTTTAGCCAGATGGACTTATTAGGAAAAGTATGGGTTATTGCCGCCATTCTTTATAAGCCCACTTGAAAAGAAGGTTATATGTATATGGGTTATAATTACAAACAAAACATTAGATCTTTTTTGGCTAAATTATTTTCTAAAATGTTTTCTTTTAATATGGTTATCAACTGTCTTTATCCATTTATGTTGTTACTGCATCTAACTTAGCATCACTTCAAGATTGCTCCACATACTCATTAAGACTTTTTTAATTATACTATATTGCTTTTAAATACTATTAAAATAAATCATGTCAGATAACATTTGATTAGTTAATCTCTTCATTTTAAAATTCTTATCAATACTCAGCCAGTTTTATCACCAAGTTTTATGTAGGGCTTTTCATGATTTCAAATAACTGAATAACTAAATATTCAGTCGGCTCCAAATAAAAAGTCAAATAAGAGTAGCAAATATATACTTGCTTTAAAACGATACTTCCTCTCACACTGTCTTTTTTATTTTATTTTCTATTTCCAAAAAGTTTGCCAGTGCACAATTCCTTCCTGAAGACTCTTAAGAGCATGGAAGGGACTTGTATATATTATCTATATTATATATATCTATATATAAATTTAAAATACAAATACATGTACAGGCTGAGGGTGGTCTGTTCTTTGTTCTGCACACTGAGAGCTGCAGAAGTTTGAATTGTGGATGTTTTGATTATATCTATTTAGACTTGCAGGTTCAAAGTGATTTCTCTTTCCTCTGTTTTTCTGTAGCTGTGCTTATGAATTTAATATCTCGATTTACAGTACGTGATGTGAAGACCTTGTAAAAGCATGCGGCAGTAATGAGTTCCAGATGTCTTAACAAAGGACTGCAACTCCCCGAGGACTCCCCTCTCTGCAATACGATCACAATCAGGTCACTCTGCTACAGAGACTTCTGGGAGTGAGAGCGTGTCTCAATGCAGTATGAACGTAACCCCTGCTACTCACAGGCACAAGTGTATGTTGAGTTTTTTTATTATTTTTTTTTATTACATTTTACATTTATGCATTTGGCAAATGCCTTTATTCAATGAAACCTATATTGCATTCACATTATACAGTACATTTGATCAGTTCTAGCATTCTCTGGGAATTGAACCCATGACTTTGGTGCTGTTTGCACCATGCTCTACTTGTGTGAGCAACTTTATGCATTTGCATCCTTCCATTGCAAATAATCCAATCATTATTAATACATATACTTGCATATTACATTTTAATTTGACTTAATTTTAAGTAAAATTAAGTGGGAGGGACAATTAAGCATTTAGCTGAACCTTAGCTTTAAAAGTTAACGCAATATATTATATTATAATTATTTTTTAAATGGTATTTCAGGTACACTACTGTTCACAATTTTTGGATCAGTAAGATTTTTTATTTTCTTTTGTTTCTATTATGAACAGAAATTAAGGGAAAAAAACAGAAATTAACAGTTTTATTTGTTCAAAAGTGTCAGCAAAGACTTTTACAATGTTACAAAAAATTTACTAAATACTGTTCTTTTTGATCTCTATTCATCAAAGAATCCTGAAAATGATCACAGTTTAAACAAAAATATGAATTCATGTTTCAGCGTATAACTTCTGAAGGATCATGTGACACTGAACACTGGAGCAATGTCTGCTGAAAATTCATCTTTGCCATCACAGGAATAAATTACATTAAAACATAATAAAATAGGGGGGGGGGGGGGTATTTTAAAATGGGTTTGACGGTATTTTTCATCAAATAATGCAGCCTTGGTGAGCATTAGAGACTTCAAAATCTTACCAACCCAAAACCTTTGAGCGGTAGCATTTATTGAATTAGATTTTTGGATTCAAGAAAAAGAAACCAATTGAAATCAGATCTGCAGAGCTCCGCTGATTCCCTGATGGTTGTTTCATCAGTATCTCTTTCCCTTTGACTTCAGAATGTTTTTATCTGAGGTTTTGTCGTTTAACTTCACAGTAATGAACGTTAGAATAGAACGAATAATCCATCTGTCACCAGCTCCCAAGTGATGCATGGAGCAAAGATGACGTCGCTCAGGAACCAGAATAAAAACAACCAAATAAAAATTTCAAGGCAGCGGTGGTGAATGAGAAAGAGGAGACAGAATGAAGTCTCTCTCTCTGGTTTCATGCTTCACTTATTGCTGCTGACTGTAAGCTTAGTTACTGTCACTCATCAGCACTGTTTCAGCTAAACTGTTTCCCATGTATGGGAAACCTTGAGAAGCACATGCAGCCAGGGCAACAGTATCAGCTGTCTAATTAAAATGTTATGAAATTTTTTAGTGTAGTATGGGCCTTTCGTGCTAGGTACATTAAGAGTGTAAAACTGGAAGCGTTCCCCTTTAACCCATATAAAGAGCATGCGTTACATCATCACTAACAGCTCAATAGTCTTACTAATCAGATTGTTCATTTAGGCAACGCCAGACTAAAGTCTACTTTAACTTTAACGCTGTACTATAATGGTCTCCATCATTAACACTTTTGAATTCTTTTATTTACCACCCCCCGTGGTGCCATTTTTTTGCAAAATTATTATTTTCATCATTAGTAATCCCCCATTGTAGTCCGTAGACACTTATTTTATGGTTGCTATTTACATCCTCCCCCCTCTCAGTTTTTTTTACTAAAACTGTGTTACCCATTTGACTGGAAGCGTTAACCTGTCCAATAACCCCCTTACGCCCCATACAAGTCACTTATTTTTAATGTTTGTAATGTGTGTTTTTATACCCATGTCCATTTAGCATATATGCATGCAGAACCCAGACATGTCATACAAGTCAAAAGCCAGTTAATCAGAGCATTATGTGCATGATGTGAATCACTGAGCGTGTGCTCCTCTATTCCAATGTTCTCACTACCCTAATGATAAACCTTACACAAGTTACAGTTACAGCAAAGTAGTCAAACGAGTATTGAGAATATGCCAAAAAAAATCTAAATTAATTAAAAGAGAGAGAGAGAGCACCACTTTATTTGAACCTTTTTTTATTTTAACTTTAGTTTAAAGCTGTGACTAGGTGAAGTCTGCTCCATCTAGTGGATGATGTGAGGAACAATACTTATGAAGACAAAAACAAAACTTAGACCAAAATTAATGTTAAAAAGATATATTACATAAAATAGTATTATAATTAGTCTGCACAAAGTTGTGGCATAATTTCCAGAGAGAGAAAGATTTGTGTGCTGCAGGACTGTGATCATCTGTTCTTCTCATTAGAAAGTGGTCTGCTTGGTCTCCTCATTTGCCTCCAGATCCGCTGCTTTGTTTTCATAAAATGAATGCCTTTCTTCTAGCTCATCTCTGCAAAGGGAGATACACATTGATGAAATGCTTTATGTTTAAAGAGTCGCCTTGCACTGGGACTAGACAGTTTAATAATTAGTAAACTCATACAAACTCAGAAATGGGATGCGGTGGTGAATTTAAAAGTTTAAGTTTAATTATTTATTGATTAATCATGTATTCAAAGTAGAAAGCAGATTAAAATTGTAACCCTGGACCACAAAACCAAGGGTCAATGTTTTGAAAGCTGAATAAATAAGCTTTCCATTGATGTATGGTTTGTTAATATAAGACAATATTTGGCCAAGATTTTGTTGTTATGGAATGAGGGGCAAAAACACGAAAATTGAGAAACACCTCACTTTAAGTTGTCCCAAATAGCCTAGCAATGCATCACTAATCAAAAATGACATTTTCATATATTTACGATCTTCTTGGAACATGATCTTTACTTAATATCCTAATGATTTTTGGCAAAAAAGAAAAATCTATAATTTTGACCCATGCAATGTATTGTTGGCTATTGCTACAAATATACCCGTGCTACTTATGACTGCTTTTGTGGTCCAGGGTGACCATTTTGAAAAGAAAAGTATCTTGTACTCATACTGTTTAAAAGTTTGGGGTTGACAATTTTTTTTTGGAAAGTGGAATTTTTTTTTGTATGTTTTAAAATGTAATTTATTCCTGTTGTTACAATATAATTAATTAGATATTTCAAGATATTTGTGAAATAGAAAATTCAAAAGCATTTATTTGGAATAGAAATATTTTGTAACATTATACATTAATATTATTAATATCATTACTATTATTTTCTTAAAAATCTTACCGACCCCAACGTTTTAACAGTAGTGTATATATTGTATACAATAAAAATATATTGTCAAAGTGTTACATTAATGTTTAAACATGAAATGCATTTGTTCATTATGTCTTTAGGTGTGTCTTGTCAGGTGACTGAACATGGCCTTGACAGTATCTTGAAGTGTACAGTCATTAAATTGCAGTAATTGTTTAAAGAACCATAAACTCATCGTCACCATATTATTATTACATGACTAATCAAATGATCAAAATCTAAATTTTTTAACTAAAAAGTATTATTGCTATTGCTATAAGAAAAACACAAAACAAATGGAATGTACCGTCAAAAGTTATGTAAAAGAGAAGAATAAGGAATTTTATGAACTATGTAGATTTTTTTATCTAATGTACAGTATATATCCTGAAACATTTCAGGTCCGGACTCACTTGTCTTTCTTGAAAAAGAGTCTTTGCACGATGAGGAGGACGAAGACAATAAAGAGAAAAACAACAACTGCTGTGAGTCCCACCAGCCACGGCTGTAATGTGACTTTAGCTGTATCTGAAGATGCCCGTTGACCACCTGAGTAACAGTGTATCACAGAAAGGTTGTTTGTCTGTAAATGTTTTACACCCGAAGGCTTTACTATACAACTTTTATATGTTAAATCAGTTCAAGGAGTTCAAATTTAGTCAAGAAAAACACACTGAAAAGAATATACTACAACATGAAATGTGTCTAATTTCACTCACCAGCTTGAGCCTGACAAATAGAGGCAGAGATTATTATGAAGGCAACGATATTCTGTAGATGAAACATGATGAATTTAGTCCGCACGCACTGCTGCGTTCCTCTCAGTCGTCTGTAAATATGTGAAGGATTCTTGGTGTCCAAAGTACAAAATCCATTAGAGAGGTCACAGATCACAGCATGTCACTCAGAGAGTAAGTGTGCGTGATTGTTAGATAATCTCCCACTGAAAATGTTACATGCTATTATGTTGTAAAAACAAAGGTTTACTTTCCAAGCTGGCACAGAACAGAAGGTCGTGCCAGGTTAAACATCTGTAAGGGCTCATAGACACAAAAACGTCTATTGAATTGATATAGTGCATAGATATAGTGCAACAGTATGGCCAAAAATTTAAAACACCTTATTTATTCAAATTTAGAGTTTTGTTTCATTTAGACCATGTGCGTTTGCTTTGAGGTCATCTCTATCCAACTTGACGTTACAGAATTCACGTTGAGCAGATATACACATTAAAAAATGACAGTCTTTCTCTTCTGGGGAAAACAGAGAAAAATAACGACGACTCATCTTGCACTAGATGGATGAAATTTTTTGTCCAATCAGATTCTCTCTGGAAGGATCATTTCCTGTCCTCTGAGACCACATGCTGCTGACTAGCAAATTGTCTTCAATTCATCTTCCATTTGATACATTCCAACGTCCTGTTACAAAAGTAAGTTATGCCATTTTCATAATAATTTTCATTTCATGAGGTCTTTTAGAAGAAAAGGAAGAACAAGATGTGTGCGCATAGTTGACGCAATGGATTCTTGGGTGTTAGTTTGAAAAATATTTAAGTATATCAGTGCAAGCATTCAGAGGAGAAGAGTCTTGTACTTATTTCATGCTAGCTGCCGCTAACATCTATTTGAATGGAGGATGGAGCACGAGGCTGAAACTTGTCCGATATAACCCAGATGGCTGGCAAGTCTTCAGTGCCCTCCATGAGTTCTTGTATATCCTCATCTCTCACCATGGCCTCCAGCTCAGGCATTGCCTCTGGAATCCAGTCTGCCCTAAACTTATCCCGCCTTTCCCAGAGAGTCTCCGGCTCTTCCACAGGCTGCTCTCCAAACAGGAAATCTACAGACACAGTACAGGTAAGAGCGCTCAGCTGATGTTCTCACAGTACAACAGAGTGCTAGTGTCTTTTTTAATGAATGTATTATTAATGCGTGATGTTTTGCTGTTAGATTTCTTCAAAGGTTTTAAATTTTTTTGGATGTTGACAGCTATTAGAATCATGGAGTCTAGGCTTGTATTCAAATGGCTTAGCTGGTCTCTAAAGCTGACCAGCCACAAAAAAAAAAAACACCAACGCGTACGTGGCAGAACGCAAACCATCTTTGGCGGGTTTATGCATTTGGCAGAGCAGTCAAGTGTTTTCCCGTTTCCAGGGATTTGACAAACCATTTTTCCGAACGCCCTACCTGGTAGCCTAGACCATTATACCAGACAAATGTCACCCCGAGTTCCAGTGTGTTTGTAATTGCTTAAGGTGAAAGAGACATGTGTAAGGTTTCTTGTTACATACCTGCCAGATCATGGATGAGATCTTGGATGAGGTGTCTTATGATGGCGAAAAGGGTGACTCTGTCAAGCTGTCACAGCCAAGCCCCCACGCCAGATAAATGATATGCTTGGGTGGACTGAGCAGATCATTTTCTGGGGGTTTGTAGTCCTTGAAAAAGTCCTCATCAAGACTTTTCCATTGTTTGTCTACATTTTCTTACTAAGTATGTGTTGCCCACAGCGTGTTTCAGTTCGAATTCTATTCAGTGCTTCTTCTTAACCTTCATTTTCTGTGAGTAGTAAAAACAAAATAATGTTACCCAAACGCGCAGTTTCACTTTTTAATTGTTATCACTCAATGTTTTTATTTATTTAATGGTTTTGCAGAAGTCACGATTGTCACCAGGGCTACTATTCTTTGATCCATAATACAGTTTACAAAGGTAATTTGTAATTTGACAGCTAACAAATTTAAAATAACCAAAGTCTGAAAATTTGTCTTGAACACCTTACAGCCCAGGTTCATTTCACAATTACCCACTTTACTTGTAGAAAAAGACAGAGGCAGAACCCTTTCAATAACTTGATACTGTCCAAAACGAAAAACAACCCCAAAAACATTTCAAAGCCTCTGTAGCCTTTATGTTGTGGCTCAACTTAGTCAGCTCTGATACAGCTTGGTTGTCCTTAAAGAATACTTTAGAATCATATAAACCGTTAGAATGGTATTATTTAGTTATTGTCGTTTAGTTATGGTAAACTTACTTAGGTGGGTTATTGAATTATGGGGCTAAACTAGGATTAGCGGGTAGGTTAAATTACCATATATCTGCAAGTCAGATAATAGCTATTTTTGGTCTGTATTAATAAGACCAAACTGTTGTGTACATACCCCATTTAAAGCTTTTGTTCCTCACGGCCAGACACCCTCTCTTTTTATGCTTTCTATCTCGCCCTCCTACTTCTCTCTTTTTGATGGACTGCTCCCAAACAGTTCATCTTCTTGGGTGGCATATGCACATGAATCACAGAAATATGCCCCAGAAGATAGCCTTGAAGGATTTTTGGTTTTGTGACAGGGTTCCCTCAGACCTGCTCCGTGACCGCCGAAGATATCAGTACTGGCTTAGTGGCGTACGGACGCAAGCCTTGGGCGGATTTAGCTTTTTTTCTATTAGGTGTCTGCGTATCAACACTAGTTGGGTATTTTTAAAGGGCAATGTAAACCCCCCTGAGGCAATAAAACAATCATAACTTGTGGTCAGGATTCCGTTCAGGAATTAATTGTGTGTAAGTCCCTATCCAAATATTACTGTATAGTAGTCTGTGAAATCTTAAAAGACTCGTGGTCTTACACTCCACACAAACATTGTTCTGTAATCTTGACGGTCCTGGTTGAATGTCTGACTTCATTACATTACACCAACCAAGTGGTTTTAATGGGTTCTTTTTACGTATCACGTAGCAACAACTTTAATGTAAATGGACAATCCACCCAAAAACACGTGGTCCAGTGGATAACCGTACAGGATGTCAACTTGCGGTAATTAATAAGGTTGGGCTTTCATGGACTTTGGAAAAACCCCGAAGGATGTCCTACTCATGTGAGCACAGCACCCTCTATCTGTGCTGAACACTCCTGCAGGAGCCAGCACATGCTAATCATGCTAATCCGGTCTCGCGGATCAGAGGAGTACCATAGATAAAAATTGCATGTAAACAAAGCAGGGTTCTGTTGTATCATAGCTATTACTGGAGGGATATTGACACCCGGTCAAAGAGTAGACCCAACTTTTTTAGCTATTTTGCTAAATATAGTGGGGGGGGGGGGGGGGGGCGCTTGGGGGGACCAACTAAAAATACAAATAAAATAAAAACTTAAAACACACAAGCTTTGGATTTTCTAGTAACTTACAACAAGTGGAAATGAGCATCACTGACAAAGAAAGATTGATTAATTTTTTTGTTTGTTTTTTAATTAGTGGTTGAGCAAGAGATTTGGGCTTGAGAAGATGGACTAATGGATGAAAGAGAGAGAGGTTTGTTCATAAATCTATTCAGTGACACCTTTTTAACCCCATGATTTTTCAACTACAGAAGACTTAAATCCTGGCAGAATTTCTATCCGTCCACTTCTGGGTCAAATGGCAGTCTGTTCCTCCTTTGTTCTTATTTTCTCTCCCTCATCCCTTCTTCCTTCCCAAAGATCAATTTTGGTGGTTCTTCTTCTTCCTCTTCATCGTCAGGATCACGACCAAGGCCTCCACCTGTGTGTAAAAGGAAATGTAATGTTTTCAAATGTAGCTATACCTGCTAATTATGACCAGAGTTCATTATTCTGTGGTAAAGGCCAGCGAATGTGCTCTGAAGTAGCCTGATATGATTCTCTTAATCCCAGGCTTAATCCTTTGGCTGACATCTCGCAGACTCTGATATTACATTGCTGGTAATGGCAGCTGTCTTTCATGAAGGTGAAAGCTTTTAATCAAGGGTTACCTATACAGTAATCCACCTAATCCCGTCTGAGATGCTCCTGTTCACTCTCAAGAGGGAGTGGGTGTGTTTTTACATTTTAAAAAGGTTTTTAAATTACATTATACATCAAGAATAGGTTATACTAAAACGGTATACTGTGCCATAATTATTCCAATTGGTTTTATTTACAGTGTATGAGAATGGATTGATAAAGCAACATCTGAGCTAAAGCAGGGGATGGAGCAAAAAGATCTCAGCAAGTCCACTATCAGATTTACAGACCTGTAAGACAGTATCACCTTTCTGTCAGTGAAAGGCTATAAGCCTTAATTGTTGTCAGTTGTGACACAACTTCCTACAACTTAACATTCAAAACTTGGTCAGTATATTTTAATGTCTCTTATGCTCACCAAGGCTGCATTTATTTTATCAGGAATACAGTAAAAACAGCAATATTGTGAAATATTATTGCAATTTTTTATTTACTATTAATATATTTTAAAATGTAGTTTAAATGTAGCCATTAATCCAGTCTTTCAGTGTCACACGATCCTTTAGAAATCATTCAAAAATGCTGATTTGATGCTCAAGAAACATTTCGTATTATCAGTGTATTATCAAAATGATACTGATTAAAGAACAATTATATGAAACAGACATCTTTAGTACATTATAATTATCTTTACTGTCACTTTCGATTTCATGTGTCCTGTTTTTGAGATTTGTGAAGATGGGAACAGTGTTTGTTCTCTTCATTAGGACTTTTGAAATTCCTTTTCCTACAACCTTCAATCATTTAAGTCATGAAATTCCTTACTGTCAAAGTAAATAATAAAATAAAATCAAAGACATCCACAGTACAGTAATGAGACTTGGCGCTGAAACTGTTTTACAGTGCAGGATTCAGCAAATTATCTTGTAAGAGTAATAGTCCAACGACTCTCATAATAATAATACTCACTCAGACTGGAATTTCCTCAGGTTGCGGTGCATCTTTGATCTTCTTGCAGAAAACCTGAGACAGAAGAAAGTTCCAGTAGACAATAGTTAAACTTGTGTTGGCTGCCACTATGCTGATCAATATTGGATGCATGTCTAATTTCAGCTGCGGTGTTGTTCTTCCAGAGGCTGATGCTGCACAAACTCTCTCAGAGTCTCTGTCTGTCTGACTGAATGACTGACAGAGGAAGAGCTTTTGTGTGGTTGAGTCAGTGATTCAGACAGATCTGATCCTATGAGTCATATCTGATCTATATTATTCATCTCCCTGCCCATCTAATGCTCATTTCTCCATGCTTGTTACACAGATTATGAAAGGTATAAAGGGCTAGTTATCAAGACTTTACTCCACTGAATTAGAACCTTTTGTGTATTTACAATGCTTTTTTTCTTAATGGAATACTTATCTAAAATTAAAAGGATCTAATCTAAATAAATAAAAAAATCCATAGAATTTACTACCGTTCACTATTGTTTTTTTTAAATCACTTATTCAGCAAGGATGCATTGAACTGATCAAAGGTGACATTGAAAAATTGTTACAGAAGTCTTTCTATTCATCAAAGAATCTAGAAAATAATGAAATAATATGATAATAAGAAATGCTACTTAAGCACCAAATCAGTATATTAGAATGATTTCTGAAAGGTCACTAAAGACAGGAGCATTTGCTTTAAAATATGTTTAAAAAATGTTAACATGGAAAGTTGTTTTAAATTTTTATATTTGACAATATTACTGTTTTTACTGTATTTTTTAATTAATGAATGCAGTCTTGATGAGCATAAGAGACTTACCGACATCAACTTTTGAAGTGTAGCATGAAGCAGTAGCATGTTTTTCAAATCTGTTGAGGTGATTTAATGTCTTTTCAAAAAGGAAAACATTCATGAAACACAAAATAATTTTGAAAACAATAAAAATGAAAATGTTAGCAAAAATATGAAACAGCAGAACAAAAAAATGTTTTTTAAATGTAATGTTACCTGAAAGTAAAACAGTTCCTGAAAAGCTGGAATCATGAAATACTTGCTCAAGTCAGATTATTCAAATGGCGAGATCTTTTCCCCCCTCAAGTTATCTACATTATTAAATAAAAATATAAGACACAAAAGAAGCTCTACTCTAACCTTCTCTACACGTAACTATATTAAGGGTGCGTTGGCTAAGCAGGGTTGTCTTTTTTGGCTTCATCATCAGTCTTCTTGTGAAAGGCTTCTGTCAAAATGAAGATCCAGTATGCAATGGTGATGGAGGTATTAATTGTGACAATACCAATCATGAAGGGGTGTAGCATGTTTGCAAGTTTCTCCCTAACTGCCGTCTACAGAGTTTCTCTGCTTTGTGTTACTTTTAGCCTTTTTCTGCGGTTTGGTCCAGCCTTTTCTTCAGAACGTGGTCATCTCTCCTCCCCCCAAACTCAGATGAGGGCTTAAATATCCTCAGACTTTGCTGAGCACAACATTCCAGGTTTGTCACCCTCCATCCACACTATAATCAGTAAATTAGCAGTGCACGTGTACTTTCATCTACTAAACTCATAACAGGGCAAATTAGTTTTTTAAGGTTGCCGATTTATTGTTTTATACAAATATACAAGAGTGATCAGAATGCAATGCTTCTCATTTCTATTTGTTTAAAGCAAATTTTCTGATATGCTAGATAGTAATGATCACTTAAGAATAAGAGCATTTGGATTTTAATTCCATGTGTGCTTCTTTAAAGATGAATCTTATTGAGTGAGATAGACTGCTGTGTGGATTAGTTAGGCAGAACGTACTGTTATAGATCTCCGACATGCACTAGCGCTCTTAGCTCTGCTCATGCATGGAGGATTTAACATTAGTCACAGACTTTACTGGAGATTAGAAACTTAATTAGCGACATCAAAAATATTAATGACGCAAAATGTTAAAGCTTAAAAGCAGAATAAGACAAGTATATGTGGTCAAATAAATGCTTTTATTATGTAAATGTATTCCTGTTTTTTCAAGGGAGGATTTTATTTTTTTGCTGTATCTGCAAAAATTGTTTATTGATTAAGTGTTTATTAAATGTTCAAGCATTCAAAATGCTTTCACTTGAGTTCGAAATATGGATCAGCTGTGTAACATTAACATGTTTTAGGAAATGTGTTTCACTAAGCACTTTGCAGTCTAAGCAGTCCATCTGGAACAGCGTACTGGAACTGCGAGCTGTTCTCATACTCCAGCATGTCCAGTGCCACCTCACAGCTCTCCTTCACCACCCGCTCCTGGTCCTTCCTGTAGCGCTCTAGGATCTGTAAGCACGCCTCCTTCCCGATGGAGCCCAGTGCTTCTGCGCACTCATGTCTGACCATGGCGTTCTCATCGGTCTTCTCCAAAGCTGCCTGCAGCTGAGGGATGCTGGCCTCGTGCTGGATCTGACCCAAGACGTAGCCGATCTCATGGCGGAACAAGGCACTGCTGCATTGAAGACCTAAAATAAATTTTTAAAGAAAACAATTTCTTTATTTAAGAAGGATGCATTAAATTGATGACGCATGGCAGTTAATACTCATAATATAAAAAAAATATTTCTTGAGCAACAAATCAGCATATTAGAATGATTTCTGAATGATCATGTAACACTGACTGAAGTAAATTCAACAGAAAATGTAGCTTCGCCATCTCAGCAATAAATCGCATTTTAAAATCAATTAAAAGTTCATAAACAGTTCATTTAAATTGTAATAATACTTCACAATTCTACTGCTTTTACTGTATTTTTTTGATCAAATACATGCATTGTTATTTACATTATTTTGTGATCTAGTATTGCGTCTACATCGTGTTTGGATAGATCTCAATTTAAATATTTCTCACCATCTCCAAGAGCCAGAACAGCCTCTTCAGTCCCAAGATTCCTCAGTGCAAACATAGCTCTATAGCGGTCAAACAGCGACAGGCTTTCGTCTAAGAGCTGTGCCCTCAGTTCCGGGACAGTTTTTCTTGGGGCAGGGGGTGCGGGGTCTACGGAGCAGTAGGGGTTCTCATCTGTCCCCTCTGCTGTCTTTTCCCCATCATTCATGAGCCACTCCAGCCTCTGGACTGCCAGCTGACATGTTTCTGCCACCTGTACAAAGAGAGAATTCATGTAAAACCTGAACTTTGAGCATAATCGAAATGCACAGCAGGACATTCTAGCGTTAGTGTAACAATGAATGGGTGAATAGTTTGGTGATACGGGTTGACTGTACCTCAATTACTGGATCTTCTGCATATTTCTTCAATAAATCTAAGACTTTGGGATTTCCAATGGCTCCCAGTGCTTCTCCTGGAATTTACAATATAATAAAAACACTGTATATGACATACCTAAAAACAAAAAAAAGGAAAATAAGAAGGAAGAATATGACTGTACATCTCACCTGCTTCATGTCTGACCATTGGCTCTTGATTAGTGTCTTTCAGGACTGTCTCCAGGATAGGAATGGCCCGCTCGTCTTGCATTTGGCCGAGGCAGTATGCTAGCTCATGCTTCAGAAGTGCAGATTCATCCACAAAAGCTTCACTGATCCATGTAATGGCCTCTGGTCCACCAAGGTTGCGGAGAGTAAAAAGTGCTCTAAAGCGCTTTGTCAGGTCCTGCTTTGGGTTGACGAGAATCCTCCCCACCGCTGATATATCCACATGATTTGCCATGAGGAAGCTTTCAGTATCAGGATGATGTCCTTATGCACAGGTTAAACTGAGTACTCCAGAGAGAAGCATATATACAGAACCTACATTTACAAACAACAAAAATTTGACCACATGCTTCATAATAACTAAGTATGTTATACTTAAAGGGGTCATATGATGCGATTTCAAGTTTTCCTTTCTCTTTGGAGTGTTACAAGCTGATTGTGCATAGATAAGATCCCTGAAGTTGCAAAGACTAAAGTCTCAAAACCAAAGAGATATTCTTTATCAAAGTTAAAACTCTGCCACGCCCCCCTAAAACAGCTCGTTCTAACACGCCCCCACATATCTCCTCACTATGTGAAATATTTGCATAATGGCCGCCCAAATGTGCTAATCAAAGAAAGAAGGCGTGGGGTTTTTTCGTAAGCTGCAGTAGTGTTGAAGCAGCCATGTCAGGGAAACGCTGTGTGTTTCAGTGCGAAAGCAAAAGTACTTTATTTGGCCTTTCCGAAAGTAGATGCATTTAGGAATCTTTAGATTACTTACAACAGAACAGCAATGAATTTTATGGACGACCGTTTCGTGAAACTAGGAGATGAGGTAATTCTGACTTTGCTATGACAATCTGGCGCTTCTGAATCAGCTACTGTTTTGTTATTAGTTTAAGTATTTGCTATTGACTTCAAATGCGGCGTTTTGCGCATCGTGTGTGCGTGTGTGACAGAGAGAGGAGAGAGAGAGAGAGAGAAGAAGAGAGAGAGAGAGAGAGAGCGAGAGTGTGTGTGTGAGAGAGAGAGAGAGAGAGGGGGTCACTTCACAGTGGAGTCAGCTGTCTTAACCTGGGCTTGTGTACTGCAAACACATACCAGCTTCATCACTGTGTCTGTCACTTGACTCTGTTCCCCTTTCGGGCTCTGTCATTGCATTTATTTTGAAAGATGAATCTCACGATTATGGTAAGGAGAGTTACATTTCCGACGAGTGCTTGCGTGTTTCGTCGGCTTTAAGGCCCCAAAGTGCACAATGCCTTGGGTCTGCTGGCCATTCAAAGCAGACTGCGCGTGTCCAGAAACGGAGGGACCTTTTTTTGTAGAAAACGAAGCCGCGTTTTAGAGAGGCGGGGCATCGAGGACCGCGTAGCAATAATGTAAGTATTTGAAAAATTACATGTGGTTTTTTACATTAAAGCAGTTCACATATTCTTTAAAAAAGCTCACATTGTCTGCTCGCGTTTTTGTACTTTTTTGGCTCCTTCATTATGCACTACAAACCAATCCATTTTTAGGACTTAGCCGTTTTGCTTGTCAACTGTTTTGAATAAGGAATCAATATACAATCTATTGGTTACCGGTTTATCTCGCTTTTGAATATGGAACTCAGTATCACGAATATATTTGTTCTCTATCTACTGTTGAATAGGGAAATCAAAGTATACAATATATTTGTTACTATCTATTGTTTGAATGAGGGGGAAATCACTCCAATATATGGTTACTAGTCTCTGTGCCTTTGAGATTAGTGGTAATCAATATCCAATATATTGGTTTACTAGTCCTAGTTTTTAGGTATTTTTCCTTAGGGGGGGGGGAGGGGGGGGGGGTCTGTTTGAATATGGGAAATCAATATACAATATATTGGTTACTAGTTTACTGTTTGAATATGGGAAATCAATATACAATATATTGGTTACTAGTTTACTGTTTGAATATGGGAAATCAATATACAATATATTGGTTACTAGTCTACTGTTTGAATAGGGGAAATCAATATCCAATATATTGGTTACTAGTTTACTGTTTGAATAGGGGAAATCAATATCCAATATATTGGTTACTAGTTTACTGTTTGAATATGGGAAATCAATATACAATATATTGGTTACTAGTCTACTGTTTGAATAGGGGAAATCAATATCCAATATATTGGTTACTAGTTTACTGTTTGAATAGGGGAAATCAATATCCAATATATTGGTTACTAGTCTACTGTTTGAATAGGGGAAATCAATATCCAATATATTGGTTACTAGTCTACTGTTTGAATAGGGGAAATCAATATCCAATATATTGGTTACTAGTTTACTGTTTGAATAGGGGAAATCAATATCCAATATATTGGTTACTAGTTTACTGTTTGAATATGGGAAATCAATATACAATATATTGGTTACTAGTCTATTGTTTGAATAGGGGAAATCAATATACAATATATTGGTTACTAGTTTACTGTTTGAATATGGGAAATCAATATACAATATATTGGTTACTAGTTTACTGTTTGAATATGGGAAATCAATATACAATATATTGGTTACTAGTCTACTGTTTGAATAGGGGAAATCAATATCCAATATATTGGTTACTAGTTTACTGTTTGAATAGGGGAAATCAATATCCAATATATTGGTTACTAGTTTACTGTTTGAATAGGGGAAATCAATATCCAATATATTGGTTACTAGTTTACTGTTTGAATAGGGGAAATCAATATACAATATATTGGTTACTAGTTTACTGTTTGAATATGGGAAATCAATATACAATATATTGGTTACTAGTTTACTGTTTGAATATGGGAAATCAATATACAATATATTGGTTACTAGTCTACTGTTTGAATAGGGGAAATCAATATCCAATATATTGGTTACTAGTCTACTGTTTGAATAGGGGAAATCAATATACAATATATTGGTTACTAGTCTACTGTTTGAATAGGGGAAATCAATATCCAATATATTGGTTACTAGTCTACTGTTTGAATAGGGGAAATCAATATCCAATATATTGGTTACTAGTCTACTGTTTGAATAGGGGAAATCAATATCCAATATATTGGTTACTAGTCTACTGTTTGAATAGGGGAAATCAATATCCAATATATTGGTTACTAGTCTCATTACTGCAAATCGGTTTTTAATGAACCAATTCAAAGCAATTCTTTTATTTTATGATGAGATCCTGATTTACTCAAGATTATTTTTAAGAATTTAGAAGCTTATATTAACAGACAATCAAAATGTATGGCAGAAATTTGCGTATTGCTTTATATTTTCAGAATGAGTTTTTTGGAATGGAAAGAATAATGGAAAGAGACGGTACGTAAACGAATCGTTCAGACTGGTTTTGAGAAGCGGTGCAACCGATTCACTGAAAAGATCCGAATCATTCACGAATGGTTGGCAACATCGGTTACCATAGTAATGCCAAGAGACTTTTCTCTACAATATCTGAGTAGCTGTGTCAGTGTGGACAAGACAGGTAGAGAACGGGAATTTTTGCCTCGGATATCTATTACGTTACACATACATGATGATGCATGCGTCAGAAAAAGATTACTCATTCAGTATGTTCAATTGTACACATTTTTGCTACTTTCTGTGCTCGTTCTATAATATAGTACTATCGTCTAGAAAGACAGGTCAATATGGTTTTAAAGAGTCGCGGTGTTGCACTATGGAAGAAAAGGCCTGGACATTGCCATCTCTGTGCCAGCAGTACACACGCGTCTCTCTGTCAGCTGTGTGTAAGTGTGTTATGCAGCCGGCAGAATGACGGGTTTGAAAACATTACGGAGTTAAGACAGAATGACGCTAACCGAGTTCACAATCTGATTCGTTACAGTCGCTGAATTATCTGAATATTGAACTTACTACAAGCGGAGATGTTGTTTTTTCAGTCATACAGTGCTCTCCATGCCGTCCACTCAAGAAGGAACTGTCTCACTCGTGTCATCCAGTAGCTAGATTTCGAATTGTTCGTATATGTAGAGCGCCACCTACTGGATTGGACTGAAACCGTTCTAAAATTTGTAAACAAACTGCGGTTATCAACCTTTTTAACTCGAGGACTCATAAGAGTTCGGAAACAACATGACGTGAATAAATGATGATTTTGGGGGTTTTAAGTAATTTTTAGAAATCACAAAAACACATTAAACTGCCATAAGTATTTTTATTTATTTCAACAAAAACAGAAAATCACTTGAACTTAACATTTACACAATATTGATACATTAGACGCCAAATAAAACGTAACAAGTCAAATGATTTAAAAGTCACTCATTTATAGAAAAATAATAAAACAGATAATCTTAGAGTCATATATTACAAGACTAGGATTTAAATACAATCAATTTACACACTTTTACACACAAAGTTTATTTTCAAAGTATTAAATGGCAGCTATAAACCCACTGTAATGATCAATCAATACACAAACTATCCTGTTCCAGCACTGTCCATTTGAGGAGGCTCAGGTACAGGCAGAACCGGGCTGCTTGTTGGAAATGGATCAAAATAGCTACAGAGCAGAGAACGAACTGCCTCTGCATTTGGATCATCTATATAGACCGTAGGCACGTCTGTGGGCTGTGGACATTCATTCTGACTGAGTGCTTCAACCCACTCCTCTTTAAACGGACTGTTATGCACATTACAGATATTGTGCAAGATACAGCAAGCTACAGCCATCTTGGATACCAAGTCTACATTGCTGTCATTTCTGTTGTGCAGACACTGCCATCGTGCTTTAAGACGCTGGAAGGCATTCTCGATGACTTTAAGACCATGGTTCAGCTGGACGTTGAAGGTTTGCTGTTGCGGTGTTAGATTTGACAACGGAGGATAGCACTTCAGTAGCCAGGTCTGAAGCGAATAACCCACATCCCCCAGCAGCAGAAATCCCAACGGTAGACCCATCAGTTCTTTGGGTGGCTGAGAGCAGAAGCCTCCCTGTTCTGCCATTGTCCACAGCTCTGAGCTCTGCAAGATGGTCATGTCATCCATGCTGCCTGTAAAACCAGAACAAACGTCCCAGAAAGTACCTTGTGCGTTTACCACACCCTGAAGCACCACAGAGTGCCATCCTCTCTGGTTCCAGCAATCCTGAGTGTCTGTGGAGGGCGATTTAACAGGGATGTGAAGGGAGTCGATGACACCAATGCAGTGAGGAAAACCCCACAGAGTACGAAACTGCTCCGCATGTTCTTCAAGTTCATGATCTGCGGGTAACTGCATGTAGAGGGGTTTTAGTAACAAAATGATGGCTTCACATACCTCTCGTACACACTGACACACAGCTGGGATGGGCACACCGAAGAGTTCACTTAAAAAGCAGTATTCTGTGCTGGTGGACAAACGCATTAAGGCCATGGCAATACATCTCTCCAGTGTAATGGTCTGTCCACTTTGTTCTATATACACTTGCTCGAGCTGAGGCTTGAGTTTAGCGCTCAGAAGAAGGAAGATGTCTCTTGTGACGTGGAACTTGTCAAGCCAGTCCTCTGGTCCAAACTCTGTCATCACAACTCTCTCCCACCAGTCTGGATCTGCAAGGATTGGGACATGATTTTGCAGGTCTTCTTCATCTGGTGATGGTATCTAAAACATTGACAGAAGAAGAAAAAAAACGTACTGCATGAATGCAGACTGGCATCAATTCAATAAGGAATTAAGTCTCTTTACTTATTATTATGTATTGACTGCACTGACACTAGTCTGCATCGTTGATTCTGATATTTTCCTGTTTATAACTGCGAAGCTGCTTTGAAAGCATCTGTATAGTATAAAGCGCTATGTAAATAAAAGTGACTGGACTAATATGCACACTCTTCTCATTACCGTGTCTTAGAAATGCTTAGTAAACATATACAGAAATAACACTTTACCGTTCTCGTGCTCCGGTAATTGAGGAAAAGATGCCTTCGATATCTGATTCGTTTGTGAATTTCAGCTCGCCTTTCTAGTATGTAGTTATGAATTTCTTCTTTTCGCCTCCTAATTTTGGATGCGAGTAAATATTTCATCTCTGTAGCATCTCTCGCCTCGTCTGTTTTCAAGTATGAACGTGGCATTTTGTGCGACGTGTGGTAATACACACTCTAGCTTACACAGTGAAGTGTATTGTTTTTGTGATTTAGTGATATTTGTTCATCATCAAATAGAGCAGAAGCACAACAAACATGCTCCCAAGACGGCCATGTACTGCGGTGCGCTAAGGATGGCCACTTCCGGTCTCCTGTGTTCTTGTCAAAATAAAGGTTCGTTTTAGAGCAATGGAAAAAGAAAATATAAATATAATATAGTTTTATGACTGACTCAATGGCTTTCAATAATTTACCATTTGATGTACGTGGCATCTCTTCTCTTATCTCTTTGCTCCTCTTATCTATTTCCTCTTTTTTGTATAAAGAAGTAAGAAATGTAAAGTATTTGAGTAGTAGTAGTTACTTCACTACTATACACTTAGATATTATTTTGGGGAATTTGTGCTTTATTTAGGTTCTGTTAAAACATAATACGTGTACTATTACTCAGTTACATTTATAAGGGCAACAACAACAAAAAATATTTTACTCTATTTCAATATTTAGAGACAAAATACATCAGTAATCACAACTTAAACTTTTGTTAATGATTTACAAACTAACATTTCAATCAACCATGCTCATATAAGTTTAAATTTTCTTTGAATTAAACAGCCAAATATATGTTTAGTGTAAGTAGCGTATTCTTTACCAATTTTCTGCATCTACATACTAAAATGGGAGAATCACGACTGTCTCTTGCTTTTTTTTTTTACGTCAAAACACTTAAGTATAATTAAATGTAAGAATAATTACGCAAGTATTTATTTATTTACGCTATGTACTTGTTAGTCTTTTAATCAACATTTTGGATATAGTATTACTATTTTAACTAAATGTAAAAATTAAATGCACAATATTTTCCATAATATATAGTATGCACTTTTTTAACCAAATTCTTGATAGTATTTTTCTCCGTACAAAAAAAATTGAAGTTTGTCTTTTCCCTTTTAAAAACATAACATTTTTGTTTTGTTTCAAATGTCGCGACGTCAACGTTTAACTCAGTCCCATGATTCCTTGCGGTGCCGTCGATAACAACAGCCTCGATTTGCAAACAACATCGGAGCAGCGTAACTTATATCCATTATCAACATATTCTCATTTTGTTCAAGGTTTACACTCGATGTGTTTGTTTTGGATAAGGTTCTGTTGATCAGATTATAAATTCACCGAATATCGTTGTCAAGGTAGGTCCGATGATTCAGATTAGCCTAACTAGCTGCTCGGTAATCCATTGTGAAACACCAAACAAGATGCTAGTTATCAGTGCAGGACAATACTGTTGTTTTATTAATACGTACATTTAGACAGCTTTTATTCAGCTGATATAACGTTATATCGATGAAATGATTTTCCATAAACGAACACTGGTGTTAATAGTTAGCCGTGTTGACAAAGGAATGCAGTATCTCTTCATTCAGGACTGAGAGTAACTTAATTGTGTGTTAATTGCTTTCTGGCATTACATTGATATTTTGTCTTAACGTTTCCTGTTAGTAAAGAAGCATTTAACGTCTTTAATCCGCAATAAAAAGTGTGTACCGTGAGATATGCTGTCGTTGTTTGCTTAGGCCACCAAACGAATGCATTTAAGGTCTTTTATTAAATTGTCATGAATTGGGAAATGCAGTCCAGCATATTCTTGTCTCTATGTTGCTATTATTTGGAAGATGTCGACTTGAGCAGCTGTTCTCTAACACCTGCTTGTGGGGTATTGAACAGATGGCATCTGCTGACGAGCCTTGCAGCTTTCTGCCTCCTTAACCAGACAACAAATGAAAGCCACCTAAAAGTTTATACCTTTAACAATAGCTGCATCGTTGTAGCCTTCTCATAAAATAATGTTTCGCCCATTAAAAAAGGGTTATATGTTGTTTCCATGAATGCATTTTAGGCACCGTGCTCCTGGATCTCCACATTCCCACATTTCTGAATCACATCCATGGATCAGGACTATGAGCGCCGGTTACTGCGGCAGATCAACGTCCAGAATGACAACACCAGCCCAATGGTGAGTCTGTGCTGTTGAATATTGCAGACTTGAAATTGTGTTCATTTTATTTGTGCAATTTAAATGTTTTTAAACCCATCCACTTCAGACTATTCATTTGATCTGATTCCTTATTTTTTGTATACAGAAAGTAAGAGATGTGATCTGTCACCTGACCCCCACCCCTGAGTCGCCGCTGTCATCACCAAGCAAGCATGGTGACAGATTCATACCGTCTCGAGCTGGAGCTAACTGGAGCATCAACTTCCACAGAATAAATGTGGGTGGAATATTTGTATTTTTTTAAATACTAGTAATGGAGCCCTCCACGTTGCTTCCATTTGATTTGAATTAAAGGAATGTGTAATGTCAAGTTCATTTTTCTTTGCTCTTATTACAGGAAAATGAAAAGTCACCAAGCCAGAATAAAAAAACCAAAGACGCAACATCAGATACTGGCAAAGGTGAGTGTGAAGAGGATTGTGTTGATTTTACCTGCATTAATAAAGCTGTTATGGTATCTTTTTTATGGAGAGAGACAGACTATGGTTTAAATGAACCTCATTTTTGATGGATCATATTCTCAAATATGATACTCAACTCTCTTTCGTTGTAATAATTTCCCTTGTTTACTGTGTTGTCTGACAGCGGACGGCTTGGCGTATTCTGCCCTGCTGAAGAATGAGTTGCTTGGGGCTGGGATTGAGAAGGTTCTGGATCCTCAAACAGAAGATAGACGACTACAGCCCTCCACACCCGAGAGGAGGAGCCTCTTTAGTGTAAGTCTCTCTTATCCGCTGATCTGTTCATTTGATGCCACATAAGTGTTTTGATCTGTGTTTTTAGTGCTTGCTTTGTGTTTGTATGTACAGTATTCACTCAGTGCCAAAAGATCCACACCCGATGATAACAGTGTTTCCCCGTACTCCCTCTCCCCTGTTAGCAGCAAAAGGTAAGTTGAGTCGTCTCCTGAAAAATGGGATTGATTAGTAAAATGCATTGTTTTAATTGCATGCATGTTTTTGTTTATAGCCAGAAGCTTCTGCGGTCGCCAAGAAAACCTACGCGCAAAATTTCCAAGATTCCTTTTAAGGTGCTAGATGCACCAGAGCTACAAGACGACTTCTACCTCAACTTAGTGGACTGGTCTTCTTTAAATGTGCTCAGTGTTGGACTGGGGACTTGTGTTTACCTTTGGAGTGCCTGCACCAGTCAAGTATGCATTAGCTGTTTATACAAATTTAGAGGCAGTAAAAACCTAGTGAACACTTGGACTAAGTTGTGTGTTTTTTCTTTGCTTTGTCCGCAGGTAACACGACTATGTGACCTATCAGTGGAGGGCGATTCAGTCACATCGGTGGGCTGGTCGGAGAGAGTGAGTTAACCTTTATGACTTGGACTATCAGAAGTTGCTTTCTGGTTTTGTGGTCTGATCGTTCTTCTCTCATAGGGCAATCTTGTCGCTGTGGGTACACACAAAGGCTTTGTACAAATTTGGGACGCTACCGCCGGCAAAAAGCTGTTTGCCTTGGAGGGACACACAGCAAGAGTTGGTAAGAATTAAAAAAAATAAACCTTATGGAAAATTATAGAAAAACATTGAAATTCACTGGTCAACACTTTATTTTATGGTGTCCTTGTTACATGTACTTACTTACTTATTATAATAACAATAAATTATGCATCATTACATGCAAGTATCCCTAAGCCAAATCCTAATACTAACTATATAGTAAGTACATGTAGTTAATTAATATTACTCAGTACTTACATGTATACTTACACTGTAACAAGGACACTATGAAAAAAAGTGTAACCCAGTTTTTAATTTATAATTTTATTTAGCAGGTATACAGTAAATTGACAAAATGACATTAAAAACCTTTATAAAAAGTGACATTACAGACCTAAAAATCTATTTCAAATGAATTGTTCTTTTCATCGTTTTTTTTTTAAAGTAAATCCTGAAAAGTATCATGGTTTCCACTAAAATATTAAACAGCAAAACTGGTAATAAGAATGTTTCTAGAGTACCAAATCAGCATCTTAGAATGAAGGATCATGTGACACTAAAGACTGGAGTAATGGCTGCTTAAAATTCGACTTTTGCCATCACAGGAATAAATAACATATTAAAATATATTCAACCAAAAAAAGTACAGTTCTTTTAAATCTTGACTTTCAAAGAAATATTACTGTCCCCAAACATGTTTACTCTTGCTCGGACTGATTTATAGTTCATTTTTGACATTTACTTTCTGTTGTGCTTCCCATTCTAGTGAAATGTATGTTAAACATGTTATGAAAACTGAGAATTCTGCCCTCAGGTGCACTGGCCTGGAATGCAGATCAGCTGTCATCAGGCAGCCGGGACCGCATGATCCTTCAGAGAGATATCAGGACGCCCCCTCTGCAGTCAGAGCGCAGGCTGCAGGGTCATAGACAAGAGGTCTGCGGACTCAAGTGGAGCACTGACCATCAGCTGCTGGCTTCCGGAGGAAATGACAACAAGGTGACCTGACTGCTGTATATAATTTACAAAATGTACAATATATTAGCACAAAAAATGTTTGGGTGACTGCATCTCTCTAAAAGCATTCCTGTGATTGATTGTGCAGCTGTTAGTGTGGAATCACTCGAGCGTGTTACCGATGCAGCAGTACACAGAACACCTGGCCGCAGTGAAGGCCATAGCCTGGTCTCCTCACCAACACGGGCTGCTGGCCTCCGGAGGGGGAACGGCAGACCGCTGCATCCGCTTCTGGAACACTCTCACAGCGCAGCCACTGCAGTGTATCGACACAGGCTCACAAGTCTGCAACCTGGCCTGGTCCAAACACACCAACGAACTGGTACGTTTATTCTGATCAACTGACCAAATGCTTAGTGTTGATGTCTATGGTTGGTTATAGACTAATAGGCATGATGGTGTCTCCATTGTCTCCAGGTCAGCACACACGGTTACTCTCAGAATCAGATCCTCGTGTGGAAATACCCCTCACTTACTCAAGTAGCCAAATTGACTGGCCACTCGTATAGGGTGCTCTATCTGGTTAGTACCTTAACTTCTGTTGTTTTATTTTAACAATTGACTCTTATTTTAATAGAATTTCTGAATGCAGTTTACTGATATTTTTATCTTAAAGGCAATGTCTCCCGATGGAGAGGCAATAGTGACTGGTGCAGGTGATGAAACTCTGCGTTTTTTTGGAATGTTTAGGACCACGATCAACAAAGAAGTAAGGGGGGGGGGGTGGGGTGGTGGGGTTTTTTGTTTTTTTTTGTGAAATACTGGCTTTTCCTCAAGTTCATGTCCTCAATTTAATTATCTTTTTTTTTTTGTCTTTCAGGAATCTGTGTCGGTTTTAAACCTCTTCAACAGAATACGATAATTGGGCTGCTAAAGCAGATTGAGTCTTTATAACATATATATGTCATCAATCACTTGCAGTAGACTGGACATAAAAAAGGCAGAGATCTGACGTTTCCTGACATTTCATTTTAAGTTCAAGTGTTATGTTTACTTTTATGTGTACAGTTCAGTTCATGATTTTATGTGCGATTGTTTTTGGTTACAGAGAAGTGTCTATGTATGACATTATCCAAGCCTTAAGCCAGAAACAATGCCATTGAATCAGGGTGTAAAGAAAAATTTAGCCATTGTGACAGCTGCCTCTGGAATCATTTGTAAGCATTCTAATGCGTGATCTTTTGATTGTGAGGGTGAAAAAATGTAAATGAAAGAAAATTCAGTTTTTAACTTCAGTTGCTTAAAATTGATATCGAGTATTATAAAGCACCCTGAAAAAAGTCTGCTTTGTTGTCTATTTTTTAGTTGTCTTTATCTAAATGGCAAGTCCTGCTAATTACCCTGCTCCTTTCTTGTGGCTGTATTTTGCTGTCTTTAGATAAACAGTTTGTAAGACTATTATCGTATTAAAGCAATGCCATTTTTATGTCACAGAAATTACTATAAATTACTCACATAAATGAGGTCAGACATGCATTCAGCAACAATGGATTAAATTGATCAAAATTAACAGTAAGACTTTTACACTGGTACAACAAATTCAAATACTCATCTTTTCAACTTCCTAATTATCAAAGAATTCTGAAAAAAGCATCACAATTTCCACAAAACAAGCAGCTCAACAGTTTTCCTACATTCATAATGCAAATTTCTTGAGTTATTAGCATTTCACAATATTATCGTTTTACTGTATTTTTTATAAAAAATGCAACCTTAGTGATGTTTCTTTCAAAAACATTACCCCGGACTTTTGAACTGTTAGTTTCCTTACAGTCTGAAAACACAGCCTGACATTTTACTGTTCAAAAACAGTATTACACAGCAGCACATTTACACCGCTTATAAATCAGTCTTTTAAGGGCTACACATGACTGAACATTCCTATTATACACTCCTAGAAGTACCACTACTGTTACCAGGGAATTTCATAAACAGTCTCATTACACAAGCTCCTACAAGAGCATACTGTACTACATTGCAACCAACACTGGCAACAGCACATGCATTTTGCATCTTAGTAACCTTCAGTAGGGAGATTTACGATGCCACAAAAGAGAAGACATACAACTGCACCTTTATTCCAGTTTGTTAGATTATTTATTGAGAAATCCAGAAAAAGGTGCATAAAATATTTCTTGAACAGGATGTATCCTCAAACACAAACTGAATCTGTTGCAGAAAAGTTAATAACTAAGAACTCCTAGGTTAGCCTATTAAGTCCCAGGTTATTTTGAACGCAAAGTAAGAGTAAATTGAAAGAACGTGAAATATAAATTATGTACAGAAAACGTTCCCCAACATAAATTTTGCTCTCAAATGCAAAACTAAGTTAGGATTCCTTTGTTGCCAGTTTCCATCGTTGAAGCCACTGTTGGAAAGTCAGTCCCTCTCTTTGCATCTCTGGCAGGGCAAACTGTCCAGGCTGCTCCCACCTGCACACAGACACAATCAAATCGTGTGTTAAATTTGATTAAAATCAGTTTAAACAGTTTGGGATCAGTATTGATGTCTTAGCTGTTAGTTACAAACTACATCTCATTTTTGAAGTTTGCATCATTGATTCTGTTAAATACTGTGAAGCTGCTTTGAAACAATCTCTATTGTATAAAGCGCTATAAAAAAGGTGACTTGACTATTCCACAAAGGACCCATGTTGGAAACATTTGAGAGTATTACCAGTGTGTGATGGCAGTCTTCACTTGGTCTGTGTAAAGCAGGCCTTTTGAGCACCTCTGTGTGAGCTCACGGGCCCGTGGGAGCAACGTCTGCAGAATCTCATCATCTACCATCTTCACACGCTGTACCAAAGCTGAAACAGATATCAAAACACCATGGAATCTAGGCTCTTACCACTCACAAAATCTTTCATTCGGGGGGAAACACTAGGTCAAAAAGAGTGCTCGAAGTTTTTAAAAAATTGCCTTAATGACATACTCTGCTGATCAGGCGATGGTAGCCATGCAGTCAGCTTCTGCAGGTCTGCTGATGACTCTGAGAAAAGCTGAAGAAGCCTGCGCAGATGTCTTAACTCCAGCCTTAAAACTACAGCTTGAGACCACAGCTCTTCTGGAGCCTGGCAAAGAAAGATGAGACTCCCACCATCAGTTTTTTCTTCATTTCAGGTAAAAAAAAAAAAAGCTTGATATGGATACCGTCGATCTGTGACGAACATACACTGGTGGCCAAAATATTAGGCTACTAGTATTTTCACCAACAGAAAATGGTTTTGAGTCAGTTATTTGTATCTTTTGCTGTGGTGTGTCAGTAGGAAGTATCAGTTTACATTTCCAAACATTTATTTTGCCATTAATTGTAATAATCCAGTGATATTTTGACAACAGCCAGTGCTCCACACAGAGATCTGATCTGATCATCATCCAGTCTGTCTGGAATGACAGAACGAAGAAACAGAACAAACTGCGACAGACTCAATCCAGAAGAACTGTGGCAACGTCTCCAAGAAACCTACCTGCAAAGCTATAGCACTGTTAAACGTTTTAGGCATTTGAGTAAAAATGCTGTAAAATGAGGATGCTGTCAAAAATAATGTCATAAATCTTTATTAATTAACTTCTATTAACTAAATTAAATCAACATTTGGTGTGACCATCCTTTGTGTTTAAAGCAGCTTTTGCCCTGTAGGTGCACTTGAGCAGTTTCTCAGGGAGCTTTGCAAGTAGGTCTCTCGAAGCATCTTGGAGACGTTGCCACAGTTCTTCTAGATTGAGTCGGTCTCAGTTTGTTCTGTTTCTTCATGTCATTCCAGACAGACTGGATGATGATCAGATCAGATCTCTGTGTGGAGCACTGGCTGTTGTCACAATCTCACTGGATTATTACAATTAATGGCAAAATAAATGTTCGAAATGTAAACTGATACTTCCTACAGACACACCACAGCAAAATATAGAAATAACTGACCTAAAACCATGTTTTACCCGGTGCACGAAAATACTAGTGTTCTAATCATTTTGCCCACCACTATATTTAATCTACATATGATATGAACAATCATTAGAAAATGTACACTTTCTGCATGTTAAAACAATGGACTTACTAGCGGGTGCTTGATGAGCTATTAACTGAAATGGCTCTCAGAAAGATGAGGAATAAGTGAAGACTATTAACAGACTGTAAGTGAGCATCTCACCATATACATGGGAAATGAAAGACTTTGACAGATTTTGTGGAAAGCTGGGGACTGTATCCGGTGGATGGAAAGCTGAGCTGCTGGTAATTTCTGCCCTCTGCTGATTAAAAACAAAAGACTAGGTCACAGCACAGGCATGAAGCTTCAGAGAATGATTCATTTAGTACATTTTTCCCAATGATACGGTGATAATGTATTATTAATGTGCAAATTTTAACTAAGAAAACTTTCAAGAACTTTAGCTTCTGACTTCGTGTTGCAAAACAACTCAAAATGCTAGCCATGATATCTTGTACAAAAGGCACTGAAGGGAAAAAAAGGGTTTCGGTAGATTTGCTGACCCCTTCATGGCCCTACGATTGAGTGCAGCCAGTGCTACACAGCTGAAATGCTTGGCCCCTTGCGACACAGAGTTGCGCAGTTCACTGCTGGCTTTAATCACACTGCCAAATTGAGGATTGAGCTTTTCTTGAACAAACTGCCCAACCTGGAAAAAAAATAAACAAGGTTTGTTGTATACAGTGGGTACGGAAAGTATTCAGACCCCATTAAATTTTTCACTCTGTTATATTGCAGCCATTTGCTAAAATCATTTAAGTTATTTTTTTTCCTCATTAATGTACACACAGCACCCCATATTGACAGAAAAAACAGAATTGTTGACATTTTTGCAGATTTATTAAAAAAGAAAAACTGAAATATCGCATGGTCCTAAGTATTCAGACCCTTTGCTGTGACACTCATATATTTAACTCAGGTGCTGTCCATTTCTTCTGATCATCCTTGAGATGGTTCTACACCTTCATTTGAGTCCAGCTGTGTTTGATTATACTGATTGGACTTGATTAGGAAAGCCACACACCTGTCTATATAAGACCTTACAGCTCACAGTGCATGTCAGAGCAAATGAGAATCATGAGGTCAAAGGAACTGCCTGAAGAGCTCAGAGACAGAATTGTGGCAAACCACAGATCTGGCCAAGGTTACAAATAAATTTCTGCTGCACTTAAGGTTCCCGAGAGCACAGTGGCCTCCATTCCTTAACTGGAAGACGTTTGGGACGACCAGAACCATTCCTAAGAGCTGGCCGTCTGGCCAAACTGAGATATCGGGGGAGAAGAGTCTTGGTGAGAGGTAAAGAAGAACCCAAATATCACTGTGCCTGAGCTCCAGAGATGCAGTCGGGAGATGGGAAAGTTGTAGAAAGTCAACCATCACTGCAGCCCTCCATTAGTCGGGGCTTTATGGCAGAGTGGCCGACTGAAGCCTCTCCTCAGTGCAAGACACATGAAAGCCGCATGGAGTTTGCTAAAAACACCTGAAGGACTCCAAGATGGTGAGAAATAAGATTCTCTGGTCTGATGAGACCAAGATAGAACTTTTTTGGCCTTAATTCTAAGCGATATGTCTGGAGAAAACCAGGCACTGCTCATCAACTGTCCAATACAGTCCCAACAGTGAAACATGGTTGTGGCAGCATCATGCTGTGGGGGTGTATTTCAGCTGCATGGACAGGACGACTGGTTGCAATCAAGAGAAAGATGAATGCGGCCAAGAACAGGGATATCCTGGACGAAAACCTTCCAGAGTGCTCCGACACATCAAACTGGGCCGAAGGTTTACCTTCCAACAATACAATGACCCTAAGCACACAGCTAAATTAACGAAGGAGTGGCTTCACAACAACTCTGTGACTGTTCTTGAATGCCCAGCCAGAGCCCTGACTTAAACCCAATTGAGTCTCTGGAGAGACCTAAAAATGGCTGTCCACCAACGTTTACCATCCAACCTGACAGAACTGGAGAGGATCTGCAAGGAGGAATGGCAGAGGATCCCCAAATCCAGGTGTGAAAAACTTGTATGCATCTTTCCCAAAAAGACTCATGGCTGTAATTAGATCAAAAGTTTCTTCACTAATACTAGAGCCAGGTTCGAATACTTAGGACCATGTGATATTTCAGTGTTTTTTTTTTAATAAATCTGCAAAAATGTTAACAATGCTGTGTTTTTCTGTCAATATTGGGTGCTGTGTGTACAGTAATGAGGGAAAAAAATTAACTTAAATTATTTTAGCAAATGGGTGCAATATAACAAAGAGTGAAAAATTTAAGGGGGTCTGAATCCTTTCCGTACCCACTGTACATAATATGATCAACACACAAATTACCGTTCAAAAATTTTGGTGACGATTTAAAAAATGTTTCTTACACTAATCAGCATATTAGAATGATTTTTGATGGATCATGTGACACTGAAGACTAAAGAACGTATTGCATGACAGGATACCTCTGCATGGACACGGGTTAACTCTGTCTTCACAGTGGAGTTTCCTTTGATCAGGCGCCGTATCTGCTCTTGTCTTCTGTCCTACAAAGAAAAAAAACACACTTAACTCCAGACTATGAATTTGCAGTCTTTTGTTAGGAATAAATACAATTATGCACCACAAGTTGTCTGAAGTCCATGACACTTTGCCACTGTGTCTGCAGGGATCTGATGGCATCCTGCCCCTCTCTGGCCTGCAGCTGTAGCTGAGCACACTGCTCTCTGATGCGGTCTCTGACTGCTGCCTGCTTTACTCCCTCCATCTCCAACTCAAACACACACCTGCTCACAAACAAACAAACTCATTTGGGGGGGGGGGGGAGGTATTACAACAAACTTTTTTTTTTTTTTTTTAAATACCTCCCATTATACACAATATTATTTTTAATATACTATTTTTAGTAACTATATATATAGTATCTATATATATAAAATATACATATATAATATAATAATATATACACACTGCATTTACTAATCGAAATGCCTAAAACGTAATATTACATACAATTTATATACAAGTACACGCTTAAAATGACTTTCCTATTTTAATAGAATTCCTGTAAGAGCCATAACACTTAAAGGGGGTCATATGATGTGATTTCAATTTCCTTTCTCTTTGGAGTGTTACAATTCTTGGTGCATAAAGAAGATCTGTAAAGCTGCAAAGACTAAATCCTCAAATCCAAAGAGATATTCTTTATCAAAGTTACGGTCAAACTAGGGCTGTACAATAATTCAATATCAATAAGTATCGCGATATAATTCTGATATGATTTTTAAACACATTTCCGATATTTCGATATACATTACCAGTGTTTCCCATACATTGATTTATTTGTGGCGTTTGACTTCGTTGAATAAACATGAGCACTGCACATTTTAAAATCAAAACGTGGCGTGGATGTTTTTATATGAATGTTTTTGAAGGGAACCGACTGTCTTCATAAAAGTTTCGATGGCATTTTCATTTTATCTGATAAAGAAGCGTTTATGAGCGGAGCTGATTTGTTTACAGCCGTTACTGGAGAAACCTTTATTTCCACCTTCTCTCACAGCGCCTCCTGCTGGCAGACAAGCAGTTTTTCCATTTTCAATAAGCCCGTCTCCAGCAACATGTTTTTGTTGTTGCTCTTTTTTTTCTGCAGCAACTCAGAGCACTTTTCATATTCTTTATCCTGGCTGAAGCACATTTGTTTCAATCTATAACAATAATCAGCCTCCCTACATTACAGTCAAAGGTTTTTGAACAGTAAGATTTTTTAATGTTTTTTTTTTTAAAGAATTCTCTTCTGCTCACCAAGTCTGCATTTATTTTATCCAAAGTACAGCAAAAACATTAACATTTAGAAATATTTTTACTATTCAAAATAACTTTTAACGTTAAATTTATTCCTGTGATCAAAGCTGTATTTTCAGCATCATTACTCCAGTCTTCAGTGTCACATGATCCTTCAGAAATCATTCTAATATGCTGATTTGCTGATTATCAATATACAGTTGAGTATTTTTTTTCAGGATTCTTTGATGAACAGAAAGATCAGCTCTCTCTGAAATTAAAAGCTTTGTAACATTATCCACTATACCTTCAAAACTTGGAGTCATATGATTTCTGTCTTTCTTTCTTTCTTTTGGAAAGGATTGAAAGAAACTAATACTTTTATTATGCAAGGTTTCAATAAATTGATTAAAAATGTCATGAAAAGACATTTATAATGTTACAAAAGATTTCTATTTCAGATAAATGCTGTTTCATTCTTCTGAACTTTCTATCCATCAAAAAAACCTGAAAAAAATTCTACTCGGCTGTTTTCACCAATCATAAATGTTTCTTGAGCAGCAATCAGCATATTAGAATGATTTCTGAAGGATCATGTGACGGACTGCAGTAATGATGCTGAAAAATATAACTTTGAAATCACAGGAATTGCATTTTAAAATATTTCCAAATAGAAAAGAGTTATTTTAAATGTAAATAATATTGCAAAATGTTACTCTTTTTGCTGTATTTTGGATCAAATAAATGCAGGTTTGGTGAGCATAAGAGACTTCTTTATAAAACATTAAATATCTTACTGTTCAAAACCTTTTGACTGGTATGTTTGAAGATATTAATAATTAATAAGGTGAGTCTGAGATGTTTATTTGACAATGATTTCACATTTCTTGTTTGTATGAAGGCTAAATACAAATAAAGTTTGAACATTAATTTATTTGTGCTGTTTTTTTCTAAAGTATTATATGGTTTTATATGAGGTGTCATAGACTTGGCAAATAAATTTTTCATAAGTTTGTAGGTACAGACATCTGTTGTGGGTGTTCTTGGCCGCTTTTATTAGGCTTTTTTTAAATGGTGTTCATATCGATATCGGAATTATATCGTATCAACCGAAATTAAGAAATTTATCGTGATATAAATTTTGGCCATATCGTCCAGCCCTAGGTCAAACACGCCTACCTAAAACGGCTAGTTCTAACACACCCCAACATACCTACGTCACAATGTGGGAAGATTTGCATAACGCCGCCCAAATGTTCACAGCAAGAAAGAAGGCGTAAATTTTATTCTTGCTGTAGTATTGTTGTTGCCGTCATGTTGTGAAGGCGCTGTGTGCTTCTTTGTGAAAGCGAAACTACTTTGTTTTGTTTGGTCTTCCAAAAGAGGACGATTTCCACTTCGTCATGCCTGGAGCTGATCCGTGCTGGTCTCTGAGGAAATACATCACTTCACGCTGTTGATCGCCGAATCGGCTTTCACCGTGGACGAAGCGTAGTCCAGCCCGGGGTCGTTACATGTTGTTGCCGCAAGCCCTCCGGACTCTCCTTCGTCGAATCCACCGGCCGCCTCTGCTCACTGACCTCCCTCACTCTAGCCCGCCAGCCTTTTCCTCACTCTAGGCCGCCGCGTGTGACACTGTGTTTCATTGTGAAAGCGAACTACTTTGTTTGGCCTTCCAAAGAGGACACGACTAGAAATCAGTGTTAAGTTGTATTTACATCACTGTTCCAGAACACTTCAACCGAATTATTCAGATGTGTGCAGCACATTTTATTTTACTGTTTCCTGATCCTGGTAGAGTAGGCTACAGTGCCGGCTGTTCTGACTCACAGACTTTAAGTAAGTTTTTTATATTTAAAAGATTTGCCACTGACGATTCAAACACAAGTTTGAATCATCATTCTCCGATCACAAATGCAGACATAGATTTATGTTTACGCTCACGCGATGCAACGCAACGCGTAAAAAGACAGTAACAGTCATTATAATCCGTAATTATGTCCCCACTGGATGCAACAAATGCCTCGTTTGTAATGGGGTTTAATGTTTTGTCTCGTCGCTCCGGACGGACAGGACATCACAGTATGGTGAGGGGCGTACTTCCTTCCATCGACAAGGCATGACAATGCTTGAGGTATTCAGCCAATCACAACTCACTGGACAGCTGGCCAATCAGAGCAACCCTCGCTTTTCAGACCGATGAGCTTTGTAAACATCGACGCGTTTCAGAAAGGCAGGGCATAGAGGAGCATCAATAATGTACAGTATGTGGAAAATAATGTGTTTTTTTAACCTTAAACCTCATAAACACATTTCATTACACCAAATACACAACATAATGTCCTTTTTAGCAACATCATTTGAACTAAGAAATCAAAATTCCCTTGATCTTTTGATATATAATCCGCCACGCCTATTCAAACAGAGCGTTCTGATGAGGGGGGTAAAAACAGGACAGAACATAGCCTACTACTTCTAAATTATGATTTTTTTATGTAAAAATCTTGATAACATTATAAGTGGACCTCAGAAAACAGTACAAAATAATAAAAAAGGCAGTTCATCTTATCTAGCAAGTAATTATAAAAAGTAATATTTATTGACTTTACAAGTTCAAAAGTAAATATAATAATTTCCACCTGAACACTGGGTCTGATCCGTGTGCCGTCTCTGCTTTTCTCATCACAGCCGTGAGTTCGGTCTCTAGCTGCCCACATCTGTTGCGAGTCTGTGCCAGTTCAAAATAACTCTGCTCCACCTCCTCCCAAGCAGACTGTGTGCAAACACACAAATACAATCTGAGCCACAAGAGAAAGTGTGTAAAATGCAGTAAGATTACCATCTCAAATTATCACCTGTAACAGACTGTGGACAGGTGTTAACTCCTCTTTCTGCTCAGCCGACACATCTATTAGGTGATCGCTCTCATAACGAAACCTGCATTAAGTGCAAATGCCTGAGTAATAAGCAATAATTGATTCAATAACATCATTATTTATAGAGTGGGTTTTGATAACATACATTATAATGTAAAAACATACCCTAGATCCGAAACATCACGCTCCACATTCAAAGCTGCAATCTTCTCTTCTAATGCCACCTGCTGTCTGGAGGTCAAGGCTTGCAGAGCTGAAAGAACTTGGTTTGGAGGATGAGAGCGTAGAACATTCTGAAAATTAAACATATTGAGGTTCTCATAAGCTGTTGTTGTGCAGAACTAAATGCATGCAGACACATAACAAACATGCATCCTCCTCAAATGAGTGTCTTCATCTACCTCCACTTCACTCGTCCAGTGCTGGATCACTGCTTTCCTTTGTTCATGAGTAAATCTAGATGAAAAACAAATGAATTAGCATCAACAAGGCAAAAGTGCTTCCATCTACAATATCAGCATCAAAGGCCTGTGCGTCTTACTCAGCGGACTGATTCACGTTTAGTTCACTCTGTAGCAGGCCCTGGAAGAAGAGAACCCTCTCGCTGCAGAGCTCTCTCACATCTTTCTGAAATGAGATAGAAATGGTGTTTCATGAGTTACAATCAGTGGAAAGACAAGTGCTTTAATCAAGTGGTCAGTTGGAGTTTGATTGGTTAAAATCATCCAATTAGGCCCCAAGTGAAAGATCAATGAAAGTTTAGTTAAAGATTTTGTAACTACACCACCTAGCTTTCTCAAATGAACGACATTCAGAAGTAGAATTTTTGAATTTCAGAATTAAAACTGACATCAGCAATGATAAGAAGCTAAAAAGCAGCTATAATTATAATATTATAGTGTGCATCACAAACACCATTAAATACAGCAATACTAACTAAAACCAATGGATTTGCTCCGGCTTCACTGTCTGAACTGCCAGACGGCCCAAACACCAGCTTCACCTCTGCTTTCCTGGACAATTAGAAAAATAATGTGATTTACAGGTTTGAGTCATATATGAATATTAATGCTTTTACTCAGCAAAGATGCACACAGCATCAGAATATGGCACACAGCATCAGAATATGGCACACAGCAGCTTTAACACATTGTCTAATCAGTCTAAGCTGCAATAGAAATATGACAGTCTGAAGGTGGCTCACTTGGACAGCTCTTCCAGGGCATGCCGCTGAGTGCCAATCACGTGTGTGTCCTTTAACAGTACGTTTCTCTCCTCAGAGCAGCGCTGCCTGAACGAATCTAACAGGATCTGTCTGTCCCTGCTTTCCATAAAGTCCTCCCAGTTCCTGTTCACGTTCCTTTCTGCTCAGCAACATAAGATATTAGTAACAACAACATAAAATACCATTCCATAATCTGATGTATTTTTTAAAAAGATAATAAACAGTAAAGAAGGTAATCAGAGACTATTTGAATATTTTGATGACTTAAAACCTTTTCCCCCCCACATAGTCTATAGTATAGGTGTAGGTAGTATAAAAGAGCATAAAGATGAACAGAAAGATAAAATAGGAACATTCACCTTCGGTAGCAAGTTGATCCTCCACTCTACTGATCTTTGTGTCCAGTTGATTGAGTTCAGTCTGAAGGGCATCAATCTCTCTCTGAAGCTCAAGCCTTCTCGCATCTTTATTCTGATTTTTCAACTGTTTAAGCTACAAAGAATAATCATCTTTAGCTGCGCTTATCAATCCTTACAGAAGCAGCATAACAAATTGCAATTAAGTACTTTTCTTTACCTCTTTATCTTGTAAAACTTTGTACCTTAGGATTTAGATGGTCAAGGAACAATTCCACAGCTCACACAACCACAATTTAGCAAGTAATAAAGTAGCAGCTTGATTTTCAACATTTTGACATGACATACAGTAAAAATATATAAATTGTGTTGGGTCTCATGAAACAACCATATTTCATGTTTTATGTGTCACAAAATCAGTGTTATTTTAATATTATTAATATACGATTATATGATTTATTTTTGCTTATATATTATCAGTATTTATTTCAAATTTAGTATTTGTTATATAAAACATTTCCATTTATTTCCATTTCAGTCATTTTAGTACTTCGACTTCAGCTTTCTTTTACTTCAAATCAAACATTTTTCAGCATCAATCTAATTAACGAAAACAAATGTAATACTTTTAGCTTAATCAGCGATAACAGCCCTGCACAAAATATACACATACAGTATATGCATATTAACACACCACATTGTCAGAAAACTTAAAGGATACCACTGAATATTCCCCCTCATCACACGAACGTTCCTGTAAGATAAGTTATATGTCAAAGGAATATTGTATAATCAGAAAAAGTGCATTGAAGAAAACGTAGTAAGCATTCGAGATTGTAAAACCTTGAGAGCTCACCTTTCCTTATAAATATGTTGCGTGATATACTTCCAAATGGAAGCTCCAGGACCGACACACAACCTAGATAAAACGTAAACGATCAATCTAAAATCGTTGATGAGGATTAATGCTATAATTCATAACAACTCACTAACGTCTTTATATAGCCGTCATCCGGCAGTCTGGCTGCTGGCAACTCAAGTTCCTCAACAGCCCAGCGCTTCAGTTCCTGACTGAGACTTGCCATCTTTTTAAATCTTCTGATAATAATAATAAAACAAACCTGCAGTATAAAAAAATCTCACTTCTTCTAATGCGAAAAAGACGACAACAACAGTCAAAATACGCGGGAGACGTTGTCTTCTTCTTCTTCTTCTTCTTCTTCTTCTTCTTATGATGTTTAATGGCGGTTGGCAAACCACTTTGGTGAAAATAAAAAAAAAAAAATAAAAAAATCTTAAAAAAAGATATTTCCGCCACCTACTGGGATTGAGTGTTGAGCGATGATATCTAAGAAATGCTAATTAAAAAAACAAACAAAATAAATAATAACATTAAAATTAATTTTTTTAATAAATAAATACCTAACTAAAATTTTTTTTTTTTAAACTTCTACCTATATTTTATATAAATTTGTTATTTTCAGAATTAATAAGAGCTTTAATAACCTTAATGAGACCTGTTTAACACATTCTGTAATGTCATAGAATTAATGCCGGCAGATTTTAATTCCTCTTTTAACTGTATTCTTTCCCTTTCATATGCCCTACAGTTAATCAGCACATGCTCTACAGTTTCTGGAAGTCCACAATGATTAGATTGACCAGATTCATGTCTTCCTATCATCTGGGGTGATTTATTAAGAGTAGAGTGTCCCATTCTCAATCGCGATATAAGTGGCGGCTCGTCGGGGGAGGCATAATTTTGAGGTGAAAATGGGAGGAGGACGATTTAATGTTAATAAAAGTCACAATTCATTTCAGTTCCTGTCTCAAATGTGTTTTTTTGTTTGTAATTTCACAGTTGTAATACCATAACGTGAAAGCGCCGCTTTTCTATCGCGAATGTGCCGAATCTGCTGATGTAATTAGAAGGGGAGGGGGAGGCCAGGGGAGCGCGGAGCTCTCGTGCCTCCGTTGGTAAAAAAAAATTAGCCAATCACCATCGAGTGTTCACTTTCAGCGCTGAGGAGTGTTGAGAAAAGAAACCTAGCACAGGAGGCTAGCCTCCCTTCTGATATCAACCAATCATCATAGAGACGTAAATTACGTGATATTAGTTTGAACGTCTGCCCCTGCGCTGATAATGTACCAAGTACTTATGATGAGTAGCGATATTGAATATTTGATCGCCAACAGATTTACCAAGCTGTCATTCAAACAGTATATATACAAATTTAGGGAAAACAGCCTAAGCTGGATATACTATAGGCTAACGTTACAGCAGTCGGCTTAATTAAATGGCGCAACAGGCAGCTCTCTTTTAACACAGACTTTTAAGAAGGGATGGATGTTTGCTTCAAGTGATAGGCCAGGTAAGTGAAATTATATTATCTTGCTGTATGTATGTCGTTTTCTTTACGTTTTCTGACTAAAAGCAACCAAAAAGTCATTTTAATGTGGTTAATAATAATAATAATCGGCAGGGATCCCAGACCAATACAATTAGTGTGCCTCCTCTATTTTAAAACCCACGAGCCGCCACTGGATATAACTATCTATCCCCTTCTATTACCATAAGCAGTTCTTACGTGTCCTACTTGTTTATTTATATCATACAAATGTCGCCCTTTGTTACCTTTATCCCATCTCTCTTGCAATATCTTTCTGACAGCTACTTTAATTAAACTTTTAATTTCCGATTTACTCAAGGGTATATGTATGTCAATATTTGTGTGCTTAAGAGCCTGTTTCACTATCTTGTCTACCTCCTCATTTCCTTCCACTCCAACATGAGCAGGCACCCATACTAATTCTGCTAGAATTCTCAGATTCCGTATTTTGTACAAACTTTGCACTACTTCTAATAAAATATCTCGTCTAGATTCTGATTTTCCACTCAGTATACTTGTGAGTGCAGAATATATGAATTAGAGATGGGGTATCGGGGGGGGGGGGGGGGGGGGGGATCCGAATTATCGCTATATCGATACTGACACGAGTATCGAAAGAATCGATACTCAAACAAAAAATATCGATACTAAGGTGTGTTTTTATTTACCAGTGATTTTGTTTATTTAACAACAACAACAAAAATTATGCGTACAAATATGCATTGAATTTGACGAATAACCTTTGTTAGCGAGTAATTGTGTAGGATAGAACTATTGTCCTGCTCATCTGAACACACGCAAATATTTTCAGACAGAACTTCTCCATCACAGAGAGCATTCACTCACTGCTGACAGTGCATTCAAACAGGGCTGCGTTTCCCAAAATATCATAAGAAAGCATTGAAGCTTTTGGGAATGGCAGCCCTGAACAACTCTTATCAGAGGACAGAAAAAAACATACATGTTTGAGTTATTCACAATAAACAAATTGAAATTTGCCTACCTAGTGTGCAATTACAATTATTTCAATTGAACGTTGAAAGATATATTGATCATGTTCTAATTCTGTAATGTTAATAAATCATACACTGTCAGAATAAAAAGGTTGCATTTTATGCATGTAACAGCCTGTCACTGGCAGCCCCTAATAGCAGTACAAAATATTGCACTAAATCAAAAGTTCAAATGTTACAAATAAGTTAGAATATTAATGTTGTAATACTGGTAGCACTAATATAAAAATGTGATGATATATGTTACAAAAAAGTAACAATTTTGAAATACGTTGATGGTTGTATTTTTTTGTATTTGATCTCAGTATTCCTATCAATGTTATATAAGTGTGTATATAAGCTGTGTGTGCATAATAGTAACCCTAGAATGTGATTAACAGTTTAAAATAGCTGGGCTAAGAAATATAACAATTTTTAAGACTGCAGAAATATGTTAATTCAGTATACACATTATCCCACTGGTTACAATTGTGACTGACCATAAAATAAAAATTTTCACACACTTTTCCAAAAAAAAAAAAAAATTATTATTGATTATTTCAAAGGGTTACTAATGACGCATCATTTGGATATTTTCATGTCTGGGAAAAATGTGGGATTAAACGGGTTAAAATGTGTTTTAAACATAAAGTTAAGTGGTATTACCCATTTTACTCTTAGTAATTTAATAATTTCATAAATTTCATAATTTAAAAGTTTAGTGCAGAAGTATCGAATCGGTATCGATATCGACGATACTGCCTTGAAAAATATCGGTATCGTATCGAAAACAAAATAAGGGATAAAATCGCCCATCCCTAATATGAATCTGAACAGATTCGGGAGACGTTTCTTCGCCCCCGTTTCTTTTGCTACTTGTCTCAAACGGGGCCGATGCTGCCCCCACAGGTCAGTATACGAAAATCAGCACATTCACATCAGCACATATCTGTCCAGTACTCTTTTATGAATGATCTTTTATTTTTCGTTTTCTTGAAAATAACCTTTTTTTCCGTTTGTCATCATTATTGCTTTATAGGATTAAATTCACTGAATCATTAATCTTGACTGATGCTCTTATTATCTTATTATAATATCAGAATCAGAATGAGCTTTATTGCCAGGTATGTTTACACATACGAATGTGTTTTCATGACAGAAGCTTCCACAGTGCAGCAGAATGACAGTGACAAGACAATACACAGATAATAAAAGAATAAATATAGAATAAGTAAATAGGGAATAACAATATACAAATTGTTATTGGCAACAGTTCAAAGAGGGAGTGTGCTGGATGTGAGGGGTCCAGGGTGATTTTGCCAGGCTTTCTGCTCGCTCTGGATAAGTACAGTTCTTGGAGAGAAGGGAGAGTTGTACCAGTGATTTGCTCAGCAGTCTGGACTATCCTCTGTAGTCTTCTGAGGTCAGATTTGGTAGCTGAGCTGAACCAGACAGTTATTGAAGTGCACAGAACAGACTCGATGACGGTTGAGTAGAACTGTTTCAGCAGCTCCTGTGGCAGGTTGAACTTCCTCAGCTGGTGAAGGAAGTACATCCTCTGCTGGGCCTTTTTAACAGTGGAGTCGATGTGAATGTCCTACTTCAGATCCTGTGAGATGGTGGTGCCCAGGAACCTGAATGACTCCACTGTCGTTACAGCGCTGTCCATGATGGCGATTGGGGGGAGAGCAGGGGGGTTTCTCCTGAAGCCCTCCATCATCTCCACTGTTTTGAGCGTATTGAGCTCAATATGCAACATTAAATCTCTTTTGACTTTTTTTACTTACCGATTCATAGTAAGGTGTAGGCTACTTCAAAATGTCCCAAAATTGATTTAGTCGAAGAAGCTATTGTTTCATTGGTATCTTTCTACAGAGATGATTTGTTATATTTCATTACGTATTTAAATTCTTGATGAAACTATTTAGGTCTATATGTTTTCAAATATCACTATTGCACATTCTGTTCACCTCCAATTCTTATCAGTAACGATTTGTAACAATATATTTTGTTGCATGTTATTTATTAATTTCCTAATTATATAGGTTCCTGTTGGAAGACGGCCAGCCGTTTTTCCTCTAATCTTTTTTCATCATTATTTTGATTGTTATTCAACCTGCACAGTGATTTTTTTTTTCCCGTGACATAATTTTCTTGTCTCTAACAGAACTGAACTCTGACCCAATGGGCTTTATTGAATGTGCAGCATACATTTTTATACTGTTCAGCACTCCGATTTCAAAATTCAGTGTACCGACAAGCATGTGTTAGTAGTATTCATTGAGCAAATTAATAACTTCTTTAAGCAGAATAGGGCTGCCTTTACAGCTCGTAACTCAGATACTCTGGCAAAAAACATCTGTTTGGTTTTGATTATTATTATTATGTTACTAAAATTGTCAGAAAATCACTCACTGCTCTGAACTGGCGGGGTCTCGGCTAATACGGCAGTGTCTGTCAAAAGTCATGGGTAGGGCTTGTAAAATTTAACATCATATTTTATGGACTCTGTGATCGGCTTGCTCTGAAACGCTTGGCTGTGTTCAAAATGGCATACTTGCTTACTGCCCAGTACACAGTGCATACTGCCTACTTTTTTTTTTAAATAACAGCATGTGAAACAGTATACAATAAGCAACAAATATTTCATAGTATGCTAAAGTGTTGTCACATGACAAACACTGAACATTGATTCAGCACAGCTGTCGAGGCTGTTACCTTACAAATTAATGTGCTAACTGTTCTTTTTACAAAGGCTTGTTAATAAGGCTTCATACTAGTAAACAATGCTATATTGCCCCCAGTTGAACAGTGTCCCATTAGGTAATGAAAAGTTCACCACACACTTGTGGTCTTCATCCTCACTTGAACATTTGGGCGCCAAAAGGAAGGAATGTACAACAATTCATTTGCTGATTTATATTGTAAGCCAAATGCTTACTATTTAATTCCAGAAGCATTATTATTATTATCATTATTATTATATGATCAAGTGTCTGCCTTCACACACATATTATCAAAGAAAACAAAGAACCAAATGTAGGCGAATACAAAAACCATTTGTATAAAACATTTATAAACATATACATTTTTTTAAAAACCTCTTTGGAATAAAGATCCTCTATGTACATTTCTGTGGTCCACACATTCATGACATAGACCAGTTAAACTCAAAACTCTACAAAATGAGTTGTCCAGCCCAATACAGTAATACAATCTTATGATTTTCCGTGAGGTTATGCCCCACATCCCTGCTGTTCAATTTTCTCTTCTGCAGCCACTGGCAGGATGAGGTGAGAAATTCTGCTCCACAGTCCACTCAGTTTATCCACATCCATTTGATTAAACATAGTGGATTTGTCTGAGATGACAAACTTCTGTTTTACATGGTCATGTACCATGTCCTCCACTGCACTTAGACTGGTCGTCGGGGCTATTTCATCCACCGAAAGCATCACAGTGAAGACCAGGAAAACCTTCTTGTAAGCAGCATTCTCGTGGTCACAGTAACGATAGAATATGAGCGTAGATCCAGGAGGGAGCTCCTCAAAACGGTGCACAACAGCTGCAGGTTTATCACCTTCAAACGCTTCCCTCAGCTCTTCATCAATCTCCAGCTTGACCCGGTTACTGTCTTGTGCTCTTTTGGTGGTCCCATTGATTTCTAAGATTGAAGCGTTATGGGTAGCAGAGTACACCCCGGCTAATCTTCGAGCAAGGCAGCCCAATGTCCTTTCAGCCTGAAGGCCAGCAGTCAGAATTACGCTGACCGGTTCAGTGGGGTTGACCGTCGCCAGGTGGCTCTTAAGATGTTTCCCACTCCGCGTCCAGAACACTGAGCGCTGACTGGGAAAAAGAGCTTGTAGAGCTGCTAACTCCAGGTCAAATTTCTCCACTGATTTAGAATGGACCACATAAGTTTGAGGCAAACGGGAGTGTAAGAACTTCTGATAGGTCAAAAAGCCCAAAGCAAGTAATCCTGTCAGTATCAGAGCCCACTTGTACTTGCATATGTACGACGTCCAGCCTAGAAAAACACGAAGTTCTGAATTAACAAAACACTGTGGATGTGAAACAAATCTGATTGTTTTAATTATAAAGGAATGGATGAAGGACTGAAAATACCTCTAGAGGAGGGGGCTGGACTTGCTTTTGAGGTGACTGGTTTCTGCAAACTCTTCAATTCTTGAAGGCAAATTAAGAGAATTATGATCTACAATTTCTTAAATACTATCAATTTTTCTTTACTGGCATAAGACAAAACTATTAATGTAAAATGTTTGAATATATATCTTTAGTAATAAAATTGACAATAGTAATGCTGTAAAATAGTAATAAAAAGGACAACTACAAAAAAAAAAGTTACCCGTGTATTTGTGATTAGTTTGACTTGTGATAGGAAGCTGAATTGTTTGGTAGACATAACTCTTCTGGGATTCAGTTGGTGGGTGTCTATTCCAACTCCTAAGACCAGGGGGATCTATAGTAAGAACACAACCTTTGATTAAATCAAATGAAGGAAAACAATTTATCATATACAGTAAGAAACGTGATTAAGCATAATTTTTTGGGCACTTTTACAAGACACATCTGGCTACTTTATATACAGTATATATGTATATATATATATAATATATATATAGATAGATATAATAAAAATGTTGTAACAAACTGTTGTGTTTCCTGTTACATGGTTCTCGGATTATTTCATGTTCATTCCTATTTGTCAATCTATACACCTCTTGTTGATGTTCCAGTGGAACAGCTCCCATACTAGAGGCATCTGCAATGAAAAGGATACTTGTGAGCAGAGGTGTGCACATAAGGGACGGGCCGGGGGTGGCTTGAGCCCCTGCCCGTTTAATTGCAAATGTATTAATTGTAATTCAAAAGGTAATTTTATTAATGATAACAAACCTCCACATTTTGTGACTGGTCTGTAATTTTCTGCTTTGGGTTTGGGTATTTCAGTGACCTTAATATTTAGATGAATAGGCCCTTTGGTGTGTGTTGATGACCCTTCACTTTCCAGATTTTCCTCCCTTACATGGGCTGGATGCATTTCTTCTGTCCCAGGCTGGGCTGAGGAACCCACAGAAGGAAAATAACACCCCCGTTAAATTTATTTGATATTTAATATTATAACACTTATGCTTATTCCTCATATAGAATCTTACCTGTCAAACGAGACTCCTGCTCCTGCTCAGTCTCCTCATCCGAGTTCATTTCTTCATCCTGGTCTTCTTTCTCATCCATCTCCATATTTGCATCATCTGATTGGTTTAAACCATCACCTTTCTCATTTATAACCCTTCTCTTCTCTTCGAGCTTTTGCTTCTTAACAGAGGATTCTGTTTTGGTTTAATAAAAAAAATAGCATAAACATTAGCATTAAAAAGACGTTTTGCCTGAAAAACTAAATGTAAGAGAATTAAAAAAAACATTGTAATTTCACATAACATCCTCATCCTCATCCTCTTTAGTGAGACTCTTGGGCTCCTTGGCTCCATTGACAGCTCTGGATGCCCCATCATCTTCCCTCATTTTCCAGGTTCTCTTTATTGGGCTTCTGGGTTTAAGATCCTCACTATATAAAGCTAAGATAGAAGAGGAACTGAGTGAACCTTACAGAAATATGTCAACAAATTATAAGATTTTTGTTAAGTATTTTTGCTTGTTATGCGCCAGCGGAAACCGACACGCCACATGATCTTGACAAGAAAATGAATGATTTTTAAAGTAAACAGAGACATTAGCAACTATACATTGTGAACTTTATTTATAATCTTGAAATCTATCAAATGTAAATGAAATGTTTACACTAAACGATATAGAGATCATAAAGAACGGAACTATTAGCCCTTTAGCTCATATGCTCAAGCTAAACAGTGGATATTTTAAAAGTTCAGCCTAGTTAGCAAATACTTAAAAAAGGTTCAATAACAAGCATCTTAATCTACTGAGAGAAAGAGAGTGTAGCTTTGGAAGTACATTTTTCTCCGTATTATTATTACTAGCATGAGAGGTAACGTACAGACACAATCATGAAATCATGTGTACGAAAATTGCAGTTTAGCGTTATCAAATAAAGTAACGTACGGAGAGATTGACCTTGACATAATTTGTTTTGCATTTATTGATACTGTCTACAGACACTGATATGCGGATAATCTTAAAGGCAAGCAGCGAGTCCTTACGTTTTACGCTACGCTCGCAAAGCGAGCCTGTTTCCTTTAACAGGTTTCTATATAAAAAGGAAACCCTTAACATGAAAATATTGTCTTTCGCCGTGGATTACGGATTCGCTCTTTTGGCAATAGATACTATTTATTGCATGTAAATAGTATTTGGTGCTTGGACACTGTTGTAGTAACGTTACATTATTGTAGTACATTAAGCCACGTTAAGAGTATTAGAAAGTCAAACCTTGCGTGGGTGCCTGTCTGGCGCTTCTCCTCCTAGTTGTTGGTCCATCTTCTTTAGAATCACTTGTGTCCATTTTTTATATTTCACCACTTATTATCAAACTTTTTACTTTTCCAGTGCAGCCGAAACCGGAAAGCGGTTTAAAACATTAATGATGGTCTTCGTCGGAGCGACTTCAGTGAAACACAACTTCTCTCCCGGAAATAGTTGACGTTCACAGTTAGTTTCACTTCTAAGGCCATTTATGGTTGTAAAGTTTACATTGTTCAATAAAGTAAAAAAAAAGAAAAAAAGTTTGTTTCACTTCTGTAAATACAACTTGAAGTAATTTTAACAAAACAAAACAAAAATAAATAAATAAAAAACGAAAACACAAAGGAAAAGAAAATTAAAAAAGGCATCACAAACATATGTTAAATTCATTTAGCAACAACATAGTTCTTTGGGCTTTTTGGTTTTTTACAAATTTTACAGATTCCAAATAAGCTTTAAAGGCTGTTAGAAAATGAGCAAAACTGGATTTTGAGTTACTCCATTTAGTTTGATGAATATAAAATGTTCCTAATAACAAAAGCAAAACAATAATAAATATTTTTCTTTTAGAAAAGTCATATTCATTTGAATGAAGTAAAACAAATGATAAATTTAAGACTAGGACTATTACTCCTGTTACTCATTAAAATTATACAAATGTATTTAATAATCAGATTAAATAAATACTTAAATTGTTTCAGGCCTCCATGTGAATATTGCACAATCTTTCATTTAATTGACCCTAGAATGAAGTATGTTTAAAAAAAAAAATTTAAGATTTAAGTTTAAGATTTGACACCCATATTATAGACAGTTCTCAGCATACTCAAAATTAGGGGTAATCACAATTATTTTACCATATTTACAGTCCTAATGTAAATTTAAATGACTGAAATAAGTGTTTTTTTTATCCTTTTTCAATAGAATTGGCCCAGACTTCTGCAGTGTCAAGTGAAGGAAGCTCCTCTCATAAGATTGCAAACTGGGAGTCTGATGACACTGAGTGTGAGTGATGGAAGCCCTTCAAGAAAGGAGAAGAAGGCTGAAGATGACGCCAGAATTGTGAGTCTGTGTCATTTATATGTTATTCTATGTGCAGTACAAATTTAAAACGCACAAATGAATATGAAAAATTAAAGTTGAACTGGGCAGGCACACAATATCAGCTTATGTTCACACCTGGAATTTACTAATTATTAATTTAAGATATCAAACTGCAAAAAGATAAATGGTTAGTTGACCCAAAAATTAAAAATTGTCATCATTTCTCACTCTCTGTCATTCCAAACCTGCAAGACTTACATTCATTTTCAAAACACAAATGAAGGTGAAGAGCAGGCAAAAGCACGCACATTGATCTCAACTGGGTGCTCGACTAAGAAACAAGTGGAAACGTTTTTAAATGTAAAGACATTCACATTTAAAAACACAAATGAAGACATTTTAAATGAGAAAATGTCCTTCCATCGACAATCTACACAACTACACAACTACCACTTTGATACTTCAAGAAGAGATCATAAAACTAATCCAAATGAATCAAGCAGTTTAGTCCAAATCTTCTGAAGAGACACAATCGCTTTATATGACAAGATTAAATGTTTTTTCACATTTAAACATTGATCAGGGAACATAAACAGAAAAACAGAAAATTTGGACTAAACCACGATACGTATGGATTAGTTCTCTTTATGGTTTAGATCTCTTAATGAAGTTTATGAAGTATCAAAGTGGTAGGTGCTTGGACCGTCATTTAAGAGACAGAAATCTTATATTCTAATATTTTCAATTGTGTTTCAAAGATAACAAAAGTCTTGGCTGATTAAACTGATGAAATTTAAATTTTTGAACTAACCCTGTAATAAAAGAATGTGGCCATATGCGTCACCCAAAGTGCGTGCTAATGCCAGGTGTGAACAGAGCCACTGTGTGACTACACAATCAGCTTACCAGAATGGTTCCTGAGAGAGATATTGTTGTCATTAATTGTTTTTTTCTTTTCAAGAAGCCAAGTTCCTGGCTTCTCCCAAGACCTTCAAGAACCCAATTGACCTCGGAATCAGCTGTAAAGGAAGATGAAACCGATTTCTAAGGTTAGACTATATTTCAGAATAAGATTATCTATATTAATGCTTTATCTATATTCTGTGTTCATGCATTTTTTTGCTAAAGTTGTCATATCTGTTATTTAGAATGGGACAGCGATATTGCATCAATTGGTCTCCTTCTTCATTTGATTCCACCATCACCACAAGGCTGCAAGGGACCTGGAAACATGTCCTCCTATCAAGCTGAAAAACATCTTCAAAAAGGTACATTTGGACATTTCTGTCACTACCTATTGTCTGCCTCAAAATATTGCCAGATGGGTTGTATATGAAAGACTAATGTAAATAAAATCAGTTGGAGAGCTGACCTTGAGTGCTATTTTTATCTTTGCACCAACAAGAAGAACAGCTTGATTGCATAGAAGAGACCACACAGCCATACCTGCTCGCTGATGAGACAACGAGGAACATCATTCATGGATGCTACACAACTGTCAAATCTACCTGTCATATTTGTTCATGTCTAGGTAAATTTGATGATTTTGTTTTATTAACTATTTTATGTTTCTGTGCAACACTTAATGAATGTGACTGACTGATTAACCTCTACACATCTGATATATGTTTTAAAGTGGCCACTTTGCCCATTTGTTAAATAAACGTTGAAATGTATACATCTGTCTGAAGGATCTGATTTGATTCAATCTGGTACATTAACACATACAAAAAAAAAAAAAAAAAAAAAAAAAATCGCATTTTTTTTGTTTGCACTGAAAAGAGTACTTTATTAATAACACTTAAAGGATTAAAACAACACCAGGGGTGTTAAATACCCCATAGTGTAAAATTTGAACAACAATAGCAAGTGTAACACTTTACACTTGGAGTGTAATTTTTCTACACTGTAAGGTACTATATTAACACTAAAAATTCAACACTACGAACGGTGTACTTTTAACACTAGACCGATTGGGACCATATATGATCTTTAGTAGTGTTAAAATCAACACTTTAAGTGTTAAATTGACACTGCGTTTTTTACTGTGTATAGCTACGCGGGACAGAATATGTCACATTGTTGACGAATAAATCCAATATGGTACCTAGGGTCTGTAAATATTCAGCAGCCAAAAGACAATATATGAATCCTGCACGTTCTACGTGTCTGTGGAAATCAGGCGCGGACAGGCCATCAGGAGAACCGGGGAAAGTGACATGATGCACGATGTCTCTGGTTTGAGATGAAGCCAGCTCAGTCATTCCCGGGTAAAGGTACTGTGGCCTTAAGGAGCGCATTTGCTCGGTTCTCTAAAATTCCCCCAGGGATCCTCAAAATCTGGCACACTAGATCCTCTTTCCTGCAGAGTTGAGCTCTTTCCCTAATCAAACACACCTGAGCATGCCTATCAATGTTTTCAGGATCATTAGAAAATCTCAGGTAGGTAAGTTTGATCAGGGTTGGAGCTAAACTGCAGCGCACTAGACCTCCAGGGTAAGATTTGAGGAACCTTGCTTACTCCCTTCACAATTTGGAGAAAAACGTATTTGTTTGAGCAGGGGTGCCCAAACTCGGTCATGGAGGGCCGGTGTCCTGCAGAGTTTAGCTTCAACCCCAATTAAACACACCTGAACAGGCTAATCAAGCTCTTATAGGCATACTAAAAACTTAAAGGCAGGTGTGTTGAGGCAAATTGGAGCTAAACTCTGCAGGAAACCGGCCCTCCAGGACCCGAGTTTGGGCACCCCTGGTCTAAGAGAACCAAATGTCCACATATACCGTTTCAAACAAGAATGTTAAATTTACGCGAGTGAATCCGTTAAATCATGCCGCGAGTCATTGATGGACAGTGGCAACGGAATTAATCATCTGACCAGCCGACGTCAAAATAGAGCTGTGCATTAAGTGATTGAGACTAAATTCAGACTAACAAAACTACAGCAGCAAAAAGTCTGTGTTGGATAAAACTTAAACAATGTAGTTAAATGATTAAATTTAAACATTTCAGAATATTGAATGCACTATTTAATTCTTATACTTATTTAATTTGTTACTATGTAGGTATTTAAATAATTCAGCATTATAGGCTGTTGTCTGGCCTTATTTAAATGACAAGTGACTGTGACTTCTTGCACTTTAAATTCAGTGCGATAAAGTACTAAAATTTGTTGTAATATTTATTTGATTATAAATCAAAAAGCAAGACAGGGAGCCCAAGGGCAAAGTGATTAGGCTATATTTCGTTTAGTTTAAGTAAGAGATTTGTTTTTTAAAGTAAAGACCAAGCGGCAGGCCGGGAAGCGTGAGTGATCATAGACTGTTATAGGTACAAATATAGCCTACACAACAATTTGAAGTGTTAGTTGACATCAACAGTGAGAAAGAAACCTTTTAGGTGGTTTATATAGGTCCACACTAAATAGTTAAACGAACACTTTAAATAGTGTTACTTTATTTTTACATTTGCATAGAGTAAATAACACTAAGTGTTCACCGTTAACACCTTTAGTTTTTTCCCTCCCCCTCATTTACACCAAGTTAGTGTTGAAACTACACTACGTGTGTCAATCTTAACACAGAGACTTATTTTCACACTAATATAGTGTTCATACTAACCCTGATTAAGGTAATTAAGTGTAATCAGTATGCGACTAAAAATACCTGTGCATTCGGTGTAAAAAAAAAAAAAAAAGTAAAAACGCTGTATCAGTTTGAAATTTTATTTTTAACACGGATGTAACTATTACACCAACACAAAAGGTACCATATATTCACCATCATCTGACCCATATAAACACTGCAGATCAAAAGGCCTGTAGAACAAGCTGTTGGCTTTTGACACCAGGGCTTCCTCGTAGCACAGGTTGAAGACAGTGAACTTTAAAAAGTTCAAAGGCACTCAAGGAGCTGGTTCCAACGCAAGAGATGAGGCGCTTGTCCACAACGACGTAAAAGTGGTTGATCCTACTATAACAAATGAGACCTTATTGTAAAGTGTTAGCATACAAAAGCACTGTAGGCTTATACCTCAAGCATAGTTCCTATACGACTAAGTACATTTCTAAGCAGTAGAACAAGACTCTAAGCTTACCTTCAGTGAGAAAGTCTCGGAACCTACTATCGCTGTGCAGTTTTACAAATGCATTCACGCCTTGATGAACATGAAAGCTGTTGGTCAAGAAAAATGCAAATTATGACGTTGTTATATTAAAGAAAATCCAGCGAGCCGCTTGTCAGAAGCTCCATTTGTCACCCCACAGATGTTAACGTTACATTAAAGTGAAATTGCAGCGAGTCAATTGTAAGTTAAAGTATCTACTATTGCAGATGAAGCGCGCGCACGTCAAACACGCGTCTCATATGAGCAAATATTAGTTCATAGTCATACGCTGGCAGAAAATATAAGTTTAGCCAAACGCTTCTTGCTTGATTATCTGATAATATATCTCCGCTGCCTTTTACTTTGCAGACGAGAGTAACCGCTTTACATTTCATGTAAATTCCTCGGATCATCCGAAGCTGTGCGTTCAAGGCCCACGTGTAAACAAAACAAAAAACCGCGCGTTACTGATTGCTGCTCACAATGCACAGTTATACTAAAATACATTACAATGTCTTATTTTAGCAACCCAAATAACGTGAGCCCCCAAGAAGGGGATATGGATGCTGCGTTATTTGCGTTAGTTTAACTCATTAAACAGTAAAGTTACACAAATCACAGAAATGACCCTGTTATCTACCCCAGATTCTAAAATATAAGAAAACGTACGTTTAAAACGGCTAACTAACAAACAATGCCATTCTTACCTCAATTTGCTTGCTAACAAGTGGCGCAGCTAAATGGCCTCGATATCCTGTCGGTGGTTTGTCGCGTTATCTGAAAAGAAATACTGTTAGCACGCTAGCAATGTTGAGAAATGTACTAATATTATTCTGAATGGTGAGAAACGTAAATTAAACACGAAAATTGGTCAATTTAAGTGGTTATAAAATAATATACCTGTTTGAACACTGTCCTCTCCTCGCCTGCCATTAACCAAAAAGGAAATAATGTGCAAGGACCGGAAATTGGATCAACTCATCACCAGTCTCAATTATGTCAACTCGCTGAAATTACACTGACTCCGACCACTGATTTACACTGCAAGTGTTAATGTCATTCAGATCAACACTTTTGAACTCTGATAAATTAACACCATAAAAACAACTCTAAACAACACTGGATATTTTGCTGTGTACCATAGCATGTTTGATCAGTTTAGCCTTCTCAAATCATCACGACTTGGCTAAAATAAAATCTATAGATATAAAAACAGTCACAAAGCATATGCTAAACGTTGTTTTAAATCTAGATAAATGTGCGCTGTTAGATGCATATCCAATAGTTTGTGCGGAGAGTGGAAGCTAATGCGCACTTTGCAGGACATGGAGGCGCCAGCGAGATCACTTGCATTTTTTTCAGTGGAAACGACTTTAAATAGCCTATGCATAATTTTTACTCATAAAGAGTAGGCTAATACATGATTCGGAACTGCAAAGTGTCTACTTTTTTTGTGTGCACTCACAATATCAACAACACGTTGTGCTTATACGCCGTTTCAGGTCTTGAAAAGGAGCGCTGCACAAAGAATGAAACGAAAATTCGGCGAATGACATTGCCTCACAGACACGATACATAGATCTCGAGAAAGCTTTAAAAATTATAAGAACGGAAACTTTTGCGGTGCTTTGCGGCAAGTTAAGCCTATTGCGTGCATTTGAACCCATTTGAACGCAGAACTCTCCAGCCGCGCTGACGGCACGCTCGCTGCTGCTGCTGCGGGACACTAGACACGTCGAGCCGCCTTGACAGTCGCTAAAGCAGCAGCACAAGCACAAATCAGAACAGGATTGGTCCTCGTGTGGTTTCACCAGCCGGCCATTTTTTTTCATCCTATTGATGGATTGTCTAAGATATAAAATACGCGAGAGCAAACACATGAGATATGAAAAGTGAACCTTTACATAGAAGTGAATGTACTGAGGAGAAATAATAAAGGGGCTTTAAAAATTGTATAAGACTTAGTCTCTAGCAAATTAATAAAATGAGCTTCACCTGAAGATTATGAGCTGGCTTATCTTTATCCCGAAGTTCTAAATAGCGCTCCGTGCATATGGTCAATTCCCGGTGGCCTGGCAGCCGATGTGGCCCGCTACTTTAATATTATTTTTGTATAGTTGCCTGCCGAATGTACTAAAAGCGATTATTTTCCGAATTCGCCATTCGATAATTAAATATCTAATAAATCATGAATAGGTTAGTCATGGCAATGCTTCGGCTCGCTCGCTCTCCCGCAAACCGGTTTGGCCAGAGATCAATCAATGCGAGCGAGAGAGAGAATGGATTTGTGGACTGAGAAAGCCACACGTGTTCCGTGTCGCATTTTATTCTGGAAGAAGCAAAACTACTGTTCAGGGTTTCAAGTGCAGGTCAGTTTCATCTGTAAATATGCTATTGTACACTGCAAAATTGCCAGAGTTAATTCAACACTATGAGAGTTAATTTTAACACTTTACTGGTGTATATATAATCCACACTGGCCTGAGTTAAATTAACACTTTCAAAAGTGTTAATAAAGTAACACTGACTCAAGAGTTGAACATTTCATTCTTACCTATCATTAATTATTCACAAACTTTATATATACACTATATGCACTGTTCTAATTATACATTATAAAACAATTAAAGACTTAATTATTTTAGGTCCAGAGTTAAATAATTGCATAAATAAACCAATACGAAACAACAACATACTTTCACATTTCATTTTTAACAAAACACTGAATGCAATGCATTTTGATGTGCGGAAAGCTTTGTAACATTTTTTAACTCATGTACAGAAAAACATTTTGATTTGTTTAAAAAAATATGAATAATTAAAACACTGCCTAAACAAAACAATGGAAAAGGCACAACATATGTATCCTCATTTGGTCCATATGCATTCTGAATGTTATAGGGTTTATAATGCTTAAGATCATCAGCTTTCACAACAGCATCAAACTCATTTCCATCAACAATTCCGAATGCATAATGCTCACTGAAGAGCTCTGTAACAAGTTTTTCAACCACAAAATAAACATTTTCACCCAACACAAGAATTTTGGTAATTTTACAGAATACTGGCAGCTCATGCTTTATCTCTGTGCATATGGCAAGACCAGGTCTATACTCAGTGCCATCAAGTTTAGTCCAACTGGTAGAATAAATGTCTGTCTGTACTGTGATTTGCAAAGCATTCGCCAAGTCTTCACCATTTTCATAGTCACTTAGAGAGAAATAGTTCATTGGTCCAAATTCTTTCTGCTGTAAACTGAGCGTTTCCCAGTGGTTTCCTATTGCCATTTAATGTTTTTTCGCAAATCCTCTTTAGAAAGAACTGGATCACTTTCAACACAATCATCACCTAAACGAGGTTCCTCGTCTGAGAGTTCAGACTGTACTGTATCTGACTGGGTACAAAAATTAGTGGGACGAAAAACTGAAGAAGGAACATGAATTTTGTCCAAATGTTTTCTAAACCCAGAGTATGTGGAAAACTGCTTTCGGCAATGTTGTTGACTGCAAACAAGTCTACACTTAGAAGTGGGATAGAAGCCATGTTCACACTTCAAATGTGAAATCAGTGAATGGGCATCGGCATACAACCCTTCACATCTAAAGCAGAGCAACATTTTTTCAAGATTTCAGCTCAGGTGCTATTCAGCAGTTTAGCTCGCAGTTCTTTCACTCTTGGTGACTCTTTTGTTTTTCCAACATCTATGTTATAAACCGTGGTCTGCAGGAAAATGTAGAAGTTGATGAGAGCATTGTCGTAGGATGTTAAAAATGTAGTGTACTTTGAAGAGCTCATCCAAAGCACCCAGAGAACCAGCCGTCTGACAAGGGATAAGCTTGTTATCCAGAGCAATGTAGTAGCTGTCAATCATGTCTCGACTCCTCCCCATGGCTAGAAGATATGGTTGATGACTTTGGCTTTTCCCTAGGTGCTCATCAATGCTGCAGCATGACTACAAAGATGAAAAACAAACAAGTTACCCTTCCAATTTCAGTCTTTTAAAACATTTTACAGGTAACATAATAGACCTAAAAAATTAAACGCTTGGTAATCTTATAAAAATCGCATTTTTCAGACTATACATTGCTTGTCTTTTGAAACAAACTGCAACATATATTCCAAAGCATTGTTGTTTTGCCAGTGTTGCACAATGCAACCCTGAACACTCAAAATAGAGAACACAAACGCATGCCCCCTTCAAAAAAAAAAAACCCTTCTACTTTTCTGATGGCAAACTTCACAAGATACGACCTCAGTACATTAATCAATGGTTTCTGTAGTCAATGCAAGAAAAACACATAATTCTTAACTAGTATTTTTCTTACTTAAAACTACTGATACATTTTTAAGTTAATAATGTTAACTGAAGAAAGTACAAGGTTTAAACTGATTGCAAGTATAAAAATGAAAAACAAAAAATAATATTATACCTTATGAAACACCACAAGTTTCTCAACTGCATCAGAGGCACTTATTTTTGCAGCCATTTTTCACCCAGCAGATGGTGGAAGAAGGTGAACCAGTAAAAGCAGTGTAGATAAATCACTGTCCCAGTCTGTGGTAAAATAAAAACAGCAACAACAAAAAAGGAACATTAAACTCTATAGAGTGGAATGGGGCAAAAAGTATGACTATAATCAGATTTTAGACAGACAGGACCATTTTATATTCATACATCTAAATCTATAGCAGGTGAAATGAGTCACATAGTCGTGTGAATTTTTGCGATGAAGATTTCACTTATCAATCAATTCCTTCAAGTAAAAACATTTGATAATTTCATGGAAAAAGTCTTACATATCCCTTCTTGGAAAATGGGTCTTTCAATGATGGAAACAAAGTAACAATTCCAAGGGCATACTGCTCTCTCTGCTTCTGGGTTGGAATCCTCCTACCAAAAATAAATGTATATATACAGTGGGTACGGAAAGTATTCAGACCCCCTTAAATTTTTCACTCTGTTATATTGCAGCCATTTGCTAAAAAAATTAACTTAAATGATTTTTCTCATTAATGTACACACAGGACCCCATATTGACAGAAAAACACTGAATTTTTGACATTTTTGCAGATTTATTTAAAAAGAAAAACTGAAATATAACATGGTCTTAAGTATTCAGACCCTTGCTCAGTATTTAGTAGAAGCACCCTTTGATCTAATACAGCCATGAGTCTTGTTGTTTCTTTTGGAAAGACTGTGCAACAAGTTTTTCACACCTGGATTTGGGGATCCTCTGCAATTCCTCCTTGCAGATCCTCTCCAGTTCTGTCAGGTTGGATGGTAAACGTTGTGGACAGCCATTTTTAGGTCTCTCCAGAGATGCTCAATTGGGTTTAAGTCAGGGCTCTGGCTGGGCTATTCAAGAACAGTCACAGAGTTGTTGTGAAGCCCCTCCTTCGTTATTTTAGCTGTGTGCTTAGGGTTATTGTCTTGTTGGAAGGTAAACCTTCGGCCAGTCTGAGGTCCTGAGCACTTCATGATCATTATTACGCCAATTTCAGTCTCTGCACTGGCTACCTATTAAGGTCCGTATCAGTTACAAAATATTATTACTTAGTTACAAGGCCCTTAATGGTTTAGCTTCTGTGTACCTAACTAGTCTTCTACCACGCTACAATCCATCACCCTCCCTAAGGTCGCAAAATTCTGGACTTTGGTAGTACCTAGGATAGCAAAGTCACTAAAGTAGGGTGACCATATGTGCCATTTTCCCACGACGCGTCCTGGCCAGGATTTCTATATTGCCTAAAATATCTCGGTTTTGGCTTTGTTTGCGTGTGCAGACCTATCGGTGTATGACATCAAAATACCTCGAGAGCATTTTTAAAGCATAAGGAACCGTCTGTATGGTATTTGATGTCATACACCAATCGGTCTGCACACGCAACAAAGCCAAAACCTAGATATTTTAGGCAATATAGAAATCCTGGCCAGGACGCGTCCTGGGAAATGGCACGTATGGTCACCCTAAATAAAGGAGGTAGATGCGTTTTCGCATTTGGCTCCAAAGCTCTGGAATAGCCTTCCTGATAACGTTCGGAGTTCAGACACACTCTCTCGGTTTAACTCTAGATTAAAGACATCTCTTTGGCCAAACATTCAAATAATACATATCATAATCTTGTACTGCAGTTACATCTAATCAAATGCACATTAATATTCTTTAGTTTGGGTTAAACAAATACATTTTGCTTTTTTGGAACAGCAGCTACGCTAATTATTTTTGTATTTGTTTCTCTGTTTTTTGCCAAGGGATGTAACTAGGATTTACACAAGCTCCAGTCTGGATCCAGAACACCTGAGAAAAGATACCAACCCCTCAGAGGACCTCAGATAATGCAACCCTGAAACAACATACAGAACTAACACATTTTGCTAAAAGGGGGGGGGGGTTGATGCTCATCAATAATTGCGTTAAGATTATTTCACGTCTGTTTAATTACGTCGTAAATTGATTGTTCATCGATGCTGGTGGTTCTGGTCAGAGGCAGAACTGGCCCCCCGATTGAGCTGGGTTTCTCAAGTTTTTTTTTCTCCATTCTGTCATCGATGGAGTTTGGTTCCTTGCCGCTGTCGCCTCTGGCTGGCTTAGTTGAGGACACTTCATTTCCAGCGATATCATAGACTTGATTGCACAGATACTATTTAAAACTGAACTGAGCTGGACGATAACATCACTGAATTCAATGATGAACTGACTTTAACTGAAAAATTAGTGTTTACTATTGTTATTTTGCATTATTGACACACTGTTTTCCTAATTAATGTTGTTCAGTTGCTTTGACGCAATCTTTTTTGTTTAAAGTGCTATATAAATAAAGGTGACCTGACTTGACTCTGGAGAAGGTTTTGTCCAGGATATCCCTGTACTTGGCCGCATTCATCTTCCCTCGATTGCAACAGTCGTCCTGTCCCTACAGCTGAAAAACACCCCACAGCATGATGCTGCCACCACCAAACTTCACTGTTGGGACTGTATTGGACAGGTGATGAGCAAGTGCCTGGTTTCTCCACACATACCGCTTAGAATTAGGGCCAAAAAGTTCTCATCAGACCAGAGAATCTTTTTTTCTCACCATCTTGGAGTCCTTCAGGTGGTTTTTTAGCAAACTCCATGCGGGCTTTCATGTGGCTTGCACTGAGGAGAGGCTTCCATCGGTCCACTCTGCCATAAAGCCCCGACTGGACGAGGGCTGCAGTGATGGTTGACTTTCTACAACTTTCTCCCATCTCCCGACTGCATCTCTGGAGCTCAGTCACAGTGATCTTTGGGTTCTTCTTTACCTCTCTCACCAAGGCTCTTCTCCCCGATTGCTCAGTTTGGCCGGACGGACAGCTCTAGGAAGGGTTTTGGTCGTCCCAAACGTCTTCCATTTAAGGCTTATGGAGGCCACTGTGCTCTTAGGAAACCTCAAGTGGAGCAGAATTTTTTTTTGTAACCTTGGCCAGATCTGTGCCTTGCCACAAATTCTGTCTCTGAGCTCTTCAGGCAGTTCCTTTAGCCTCATGATTCTCATTTGCTTTGACATGCACTGTGAGCTGTAAGGTCGTATATAGACAGGTGTGTGGCTTTCCTAATCAAGTCCAATCAGTATAATCAAACACAGCTGGACTCAAATGAAGGTGTAGAACCATCTCAAGGATGATCAGAAGAAATGGACAGCACCTGAGTTAAATATATGAGTGTCACAGCAAAGGATCTGAATACTTAAGACCATGTGATATTTCAGTTTTTCTTTTAATAAATCTGCAAACATGGTCAACAATTCTGTGTTTCTGTCAATAGGGGGTGCTGTGTGAACATTAATGAGGAAAAAAAAAAATTACTTAAATGATTTTAGCAAATGGCGGCAATATAACAAAGAGGGAAAAATTTAAAGGGGTCTGAATACTTTCCATACCCACTGTATACGGGATTGGACAGTGTAATGACGACATGCATACAAAAAAAACACAGTTCTTCATTTAGATTGAACATTATGTTCAGCCTTTATAAATTATTAGGTGATAAAAAATATATATATATATATATGACAATCAATTATCTTAAATGTGAAAATGTAGCTTACCCATGCCTCTCTGTCATGTGCCCCACCAGTATGTTAACAAGTGCTCTTCTCATTTCATTTAACAAAGTATCGGTGGCCATGTACTCTTCAAGGACTTCATCTCCTTTTGATTTTTCTTTCAAGGCAGCTAGCACTATCTAAGTTAAAACAATAAAAGAATAGTTTGCTCATATATCATTCTTAGGCCTGTCACAATAAATACTTTTTGGTGCTACATATTGTCCCAGAAATCAATTGTGATAAATGATATTACTGACTTTTTTTCATTAGTTAGTCTATATTAACATGATTATACAAATATTACACTAATCACACAAGCACAAAGTGGAAGAAACGGTATCACAGACAAACACAGATAACACAATGTTCAGGTTTGACTGTAACAGTATTTTACATTGTTAAAAGAGCTTTTTTTTCCTTGTATGTCAATAATTTGTAAATAACACTACATGTTTCAAAACAACTTTTTGTGTTTAGGGGTTGTAACGATATTACGCAATACGAGAATACTTTCAAATGCCCATAATTTCAAATAAGATAAAAACAAGGCCACTTACCTTCATTTATGAAATCTGTAAAAGTGAATCCATTCTGCAACTTTATGAAGTTCTTGGAGTCTTTGAATGGCACTTTCACAAACATGACGTTAACCTAAAGGGAAAAAAAGGTCTTAAAACATCTGTGTAGAGAGTCACTTTAATTTTTTTTTTATTTGTCTGTGACATCATAAAATAATTTGCTATATATTTTCAGTTCTACAAGTTGTATTATTATCTGAAACTGCTATGATTAGATCATAGTGACCTTTTATGATGATCATAATGATTTCACACCAAATAAGCAAAATAATAATAATAATAATAACAATAATTTAAAAACAAACAAATAAAAGCACATTAAAAGTGGGCACTTCAAGGTTTCTATAGATACATTTGTCATGCCTCATGTATTTTAAGGAAAATGTGTGTTGTATTACTAAAGAGAGATTATACAATCAAATGGGGACTGTTTAAACATGTCGGTTAACGTTACTCCCTCCCACACTAACTTATAATTAAAATATTTTCTCCCGTCAGGTATCTCTGGCTCCACAACTTTGAAAACCCCTGTCTAACTACATTACACTTTACACTGAGCACTTCTTAGGACTGGGTGACAGTGATATTTTAATTATGAGATAACTGATAGACCGTTTTAGCTGGTTAAATAAAGACTGACACCGGCCTCGCCTCTCCACATGGCGAGTCAAAAATGGCGTCTTCGAGAAATTTCAGGCCGTAAAGAGCGCGCAGCACGTCCAGAACGCTACACAAACTTGGCAGTAACTTAACATTATTTACACGTACATACACACAATATTCTAAACTGAATTTGATCAAAATAGCTGGTAAATTCGAAAAATTTTAGTAACTAAAAGTGGTTGTTTCAGTCAGCCATATCGAATACATTGGAACAGGCTTTTAAAACAAACGTCTAACGTTAAACAATGATTTATCGAACTATTTCGATTTATGAAACGCTTATCTTCATGAATTAAAGAACTTAACTTACCTTCTGCGTTTTTCCCAGTTTATTTGTAACGTAGGCCGTCTTATCTGCTCTGCAGCCCGAACTGGAGAAAATGATGTACGTTATGTGGGAAGTTAACACTTTTAGGACAGCACGTCAAGAAAATATTGCTTTTAAATAATGAGATTATAAATTACATACTGCAAAGAAAACTCACCGTCTATATTTCCAGTAAATGAGCACTGGCCTCGTCTGCAGTGTCAGTCGAAACAAATGGCGTCTGTGAGAAAAGTTCCAGCGCGCGCAGCCTGCCCTCAACGCTACACAAACTTGATTTTTAACGAAATGTACAAATAAAATAAAAAATATATAATTACACTGACCTATTAAATAGCTTTGTTAGTTTTTTCAATCAACCAGGTCAAGTATTAAAGTCCATATCAAATCAATTTGAACAGTACAGCTAAACCCAATCGAAAACAATGATTTACATAACTCTATGAAATACATCACTTACTTTATGCACTTCTCCAATTATAAATGTATAATAATGTATGCTTCCAGTTAAAACACATACGCTTAGTCGCTCCGAGTGGCGATTCAAATAAAATGGCGTCAGCGAGAAGAGTTTTGGCTGGTTGAAGCCCGCACCACCTAAATGTCCCGGATGTGTAATCACACTACCAGTGTTAATGAGGTCAGACTCTCAGTAGTTTCACCAGTCAGGGTATCACTTTTACACCATCCGTGTTAATTCAACACCATAACATTAACACTTTACTCTAAAAAACATAACACCAGGATTTTACTCTGGTGATTTTGCTGTGTAGTTGTTTGGTACTAAGCAGCAGGCGCTAGGGCAGACAACAACACAACCCTTACTAAAATGAACTATGATTTTACTATAAATCCAAAGACAATGGTTACTGTTGTTAAACCATGGTAACCACAAATTAACCATGGTTTTTGCTACACTAACCATAGTTTAACGATGGAATTTGTAGTAAAAATAATTACAAATGGTAATCCATTTGCCAAAAGAAAAACATACTGTACTTTTACTATAATAAAAGCATCGCATTTTTGTAAGGGAAAATCATGACTCATGTTCAGTATTAGGATTATAAAGATATTGTAGTGATGTACTAATTTTGACATGTAGGCAATTTAGAAAGTATAGTTAGTTTTGTTAAATCTTGAGTATTAAAGTCATGTGAGAGATAGATATCGGCAAAAGAAAGAGACTGAAAAGAACAATGTAAGTGAAGGTGCACGTTTCAGGAGAGAACTTTAATTATTTTCCTATGTCCCCACGCTAAGGATCTAAACCTTTTTTAATGTGAGGTACCATACACAAAATAGGGTTGTCATGATTCATGATTGTGTGGTTGTGTACGACGTGAGATTTCCCGGCCACTGAAATGAGTGGAAGTTAATGGCGCAGACATGCGGTTTCATTTTACTACACATAGGCCTACTGAAGCTCGCAGTGCTTTCAGCCTCTGCCGCCTCAATATATGAGTACATGAACACATAAACATAATCTCCAGAACTGCTCTGAGTCACTTCATGAGCATTTTACTTATTTTGAGAAAACTATCATCATATAATATACAAAGAGACACCAATGTTTCAGGAGTTTAGTACACAGAATAGGACACATGATAACCGTATTTGAGTTGATGTATATGCTTTTATTTATTATTAGTTTTTAATTAGCTATTTTTTCCCAAACCATTGTTAGATGCAGTGATTCCTGTAGTTATGCAAAGATTTGGTTTCAAAAACAGTATCAGTAAACTATTTCTTATTATTTTAAATCTGCATTGAACTTCAGATCAATCTCAAAGTAAAAGGTGGTACTAAACTCTGATTTTGTGGTGGATGTGTTCAAACTTGATTATCTTAATTCAAGTGATGAAGGATTCCGAAAGTCTGACAGTTATCAGTGTCGAGTACTACTGTAAGGTTAACCCTGCATGGTGTAAATGTTTGAAAATGATTAAAAGTTGCAAATAAACATTCATTAGAAATTTATAAAAGTAATCAAAAGTAATCAGTTACATTACTTTAATAAAGTAATTGAAAAAGTTACATTTTAAATAGGGTAACTTGTAATCTGTAACCTATTACATTTCCAAAGTAACCTTCCCAACACTGGTGGTGTGTGATGCGCCACGATTTTCAAATCTTGAAGTGTGTGCATGTTTAAGATTTGAGGTAAAATAATCTGCAAAGATTCTCCGTATGTGTGTGCTGCAACCAGATTTCATAATCGGTTAGGATTTTAAAACTCCTGTAGTGTGAGCCCGGTTTTAGTCATTTGCTTCTCTCGGAAGTTTTCTGAGGTTATGCGCAACAGACATCCGTCCGCAGGTCTCGTTGCTTCCGGATCAAGTGATTTGTATGTTGTCCGCTGAATATGGAGCTGTTGTTTTACTAAAGATGTCTTAAAAGGAGATACCACAGATGATCATAATATAACCTTTGTCTATCACATATGCAGACTGAGATCTAAAATATTTTTTAATTCTTTTCATTATGTAAATGTAGTCTTATGTACAAATAATTCTTCCAAGATAAATATGCTATTTACTATGGTGTACAATCTCATTTTCTTAATTACCCACCCCACAGATTTGTTTGTCAGTGACTTGCTCATAATCTTAGAGGGAGACCATTTCTCTTTGAAGAACCCCATCGGTGTCATACATTATAGAGACAGACAATTTCTAGGACCAATCGAATTCTGTAAAAAGGTATCCACATTTAGAGAATATGACGATTGATGTTCAAGTGCATGCATTATACGTACATGTTGCAGCAATCTAGTAGAATGCAAACCGATTCCAGTGGCATTGTTTTCATCTTATCTTAATTTAGCTGAGGAATAAATAGAATGTAACTAAATTATTTTCATTCACAATAGTCCCTATCATTGTCTGTAAGGGCACACATATGTAACCTGTGACACCACAGACATAAGTTACATAAAAGTGAAGTTAAGAGTACAGACAGTTTTTTGCTCTTGATATCCAATGTAATTTTATTTTAAATATTACAAACTTGTCAACCACCAGTCTAATACCAATTGTTCATGGCGTCGAGAGGTAGGGACAAAGTGACGAAAAACAAACAAGTCTTAACACCAGGCGAGTATAATAAATTTGTGAAATAAAACTGTAGTAGAAACATTAGAAGGCACTGTTTTTAATGAGCATTTAGAAAATTCTGTTTCACAGAACTGAAACAGTAAAGCCTTTTCTAGTGTTCTTACATTTTGGTAATATCATACCAATCTGGATCATCTGGAAGTCTGAGACAGACATATAGACTGTCAAAGCAACAACTGTGTAGCTTTTGGCTATTTCAAGTAAAGGTTAGTTATAAAATGTATTTTAATATGTTACACTGCAAACTTCATAGATAGAGCTATAGATCTTAGAACTTTGGAAATCACATTGCTATCAGGAATGCTGGTGGTTAACGCCACAAAAGCCTAAAAGATGCTTTCCACATCTCCCATTTCCACCACAACAGTCTTGAGCTGAGAGTAGTACTCGATGGTCACTTGTCCATTCTCCCTTCCAAACCCTAAATGAAAAGCAGAATAATAATATGTTAGATCTCTCTAGCATTTATGAAATATACTTGAGTACTAAAGCACTTGGCAGAACAGATTGAGGTTTACAGTTTTTTCCTGTATATGACACCATCGATAATCACCCATGAAACTATAAGTTTGGAGTACCTGACATCTTGTAGCCTCCAAAAGGAACTTCCACAGGGCCAACATTGTAGTTGTTGATGTAGCATGTTCCTGCTTGAAGGTTTGCAGCAACTCTGTGGGCACGAGCTATATCCCTGTAAAAACACAGCACAGGAGAATGTTAAATCTACTATTAGGGTAGGCAGTTTACTGGGTTAATTTAGTGTGATTAAATAAATTCTGATTCATAGAAATTAATCTTTACAATATTATTATATTTTTGTAGATAACTGATTTGGTTACAAGAAAACTCAAAAACTCTACAAAAAGACTTTATTAAATGAATTATTTTGTAAATGAAAATGCTAAAAAGTTTCCTAGTTTATTATGAGCTTAGTATAAAACAACAGGCATCACCAGGAAGTATACTATATTATATTGCTGTATGGTGGCGTGACCTGGTGAAGACTCCAGATGCCAAGCCAAAGGTTGTGTTGTTGGCTCTTTGAAGAACTTCCTCCTCTGTGTCAAAAGGCAGAACAGACATCACAGGGCCAAAGATCTCCTCCTTCACACAGGTCATATCATCCCTGCAATTATCTGTGTGTGTGTGTTGCAGTAAAGTAAAAGTAAGTACAGATAAAGAAATGGTGGCTCAGAATCAAGCTGGTTTTGAGATAAAGTTCAAGCATTTGTTAAATAACATCCAAATTCATATGAAGGTAATAATATGGCTTTCTCACCCAGCACACATGGGGACACAAAGTACCCATCTTTCAGTTTGGGATCATTGGGAAGAAATTGTTCTCCTCCACATAAAACCTTTGCACCCTGAAAAAACAATGAGAAAATTTTTTCAACTACATAAACAATATTTGAACAAACAGTAGAATAAAGTAGTTCAAGTCATGATAAAATGGAAGGAGGGACAGACCTTGTCTTACATAACGTGAGGTATATTTGAGTCTGATTTTTGGAAAAGAAAAAAAATTAATAAAAAGTAGGACAGGGACTTGGTTCAATGCATCAGTTGTGGATTGGATTTTTAGATGTGGGTGTTGCACAAAACACAACAACATGAATGCAAGCTTGTTGTCAATTGTGGAGGTGGAGGGTTTAGGTGGACAAATTGACTGGATAAGTCTGGCATATGTAACCAGTGAGAAGTCTGTCATTTTCAGTAGAAGATTGAGTTGACATCTTAAACATGGTCAAAAAATAAAGTAAGAGGTCAAAAATGTTTAAAAACATATTCATACAAATCGTTCACAATAAAACCTATAACATGCATTTACAAAATAGATTAATTTCATGTTGTCATTGACTTTTAATCACTGTACTGCAGTACCTGTTCTCTTGCTTGCTTGATGAAGCCCAGCACTTTTTCCATGTGAGGTTTACTGATGAGGGCACCCATGCGTGTTTCTTCACACATGGGATCCCCAACAGGGATGGCCTTGGTCCTCTTCACAACTTCCTCCAAGAACTGTGGTATGATCTCCCTTTGCACAAACACCCGTGTTCCATTGCAGCAGACCTGGGGGGGGATCAGCAGTTACAGTACTGTCGTCCTATATATGTCGCCCTTTTATACAGAAGCTCTGTCTTCTAGAAATGTCTTCAGATTTATATGCATTACAGTACTACATTAGTGCAGCAAGACACTAAAGAAGCTGTATATGTGAAAGCTGAGAATTGTGGGTTTGAGCCTCATCTGGGTCATCTAAAAATGTCCACTTTGAAAGTGCAAATAAACAAGTGATCAAGTGGCTTTCTGTCTATAAATAGTGTGTGGCTGAAACAGAAATTAAATATTTTTTTTAACACACCTCTCCCTGGGTGAGGAAGTTGGCCATGAGGGCCCCTTTTATCGCATTCTCCAGTTCACAGTCCTTAAAGATGATCAGTGGTGACTTTCCTCCAAGCTCCAAAGTCACCTGCTTCACACCTTTGGCTGCCATTTCCATAACCTTTATAGGGAACATCACACCACATCAAAAATACATTTTAAATACATATTGCACATACATTTGCATACTTCCCTAATGTATAGTAGGTGAAAAACTGTATGGGAAAAGTATATCCGTAGTATTTACAGTATTCATGACAATGGTAGGTCACATGACATCTGGTATTATCCTATTCATTCTATATACAGGCATACTATACTGAACATAATTTTTAAATAGTTGTTAAGTAATCACTTATTGAAGAGAATATGCAATTTTTGATGCAGCCCTAGTTTTCGGGTTCCATTTTGAATGATAAATACAGACTACTGCCACTTGCTGGTATGGAGAGTTATTTCCTCTTTATGCAGAAACAGCACATATGTAGTAGTTAGCCATTGGCTGTAGTCTTTGTGATGTGTTCACATGAAATTTTTGGTCAGCATGAAGGCCACATGATATGACAACACAGTCGGCGTTCATCGCTACTATTTCTTTGATGTTGGTTTGGTGTACCTGAACTTTTACGGTTTTAAAACCAATCAAACCTACATCTATGTCGGTGCCAATAGCCTTGTGTTCGAATCCCGACTCAATGCCCTTTCCCAATCACGCTCCCCCTATCTCTGTCTCACTTCACTTCCTGTCAGTTCTGATCTGTCCTATCATAACAAAGGCGAAAAAGCCAAAAAATAATAATAATAATAAAATAAAAATCTATATCCAGAAGAGCAGTGGATTTCAATCAAGGGGGTTCAGTATGACTTCAAGAAAAGATTAAAAAATTAGTTTTGAACAATGGTGGGGCCTTTGGGCAAAAAAGGTTGAGAACTACTGCATTACTGCTGCATATAGAGCATATGGATTCCAAATGTGTATATTTACAGCTAACATTACCTTGTACTAACGCAACTAATTTTCATACTATACCTTCTTTCCAGTGGGAACACTGCCAGTGAAGGACACTTTGGCCACCATGGGATGGTGGCACAGCAATCCTCCACTCTCTGCTCCTCCTTGTACGACGTTAAAGAGTCCATCTGGGACACCGGCCTCTTTGTAGATCTCTGCCAACATGACTGCTGTCACTGGGGTCATGGGAGATGGTTTAAACACCATAGCATTGCCTAAGAGAAGAAGATGTTTCCATAAGAGGCAGAAACGGACATTGGGGGGGGCAAGAAAAGTATGGAGCAACAAAAGCCGGCCACAAATTACAGATATATAAAGCAATCTTCTCATACCACAGGCCATAGCTGGGGCTGACTTCCAGGCAGCTATCTGGAATGGGTAGTTCCAAGCTCCAATGCCAACACACACTCCCAGTGGCTCCCTTCTGGTATAAGCAAAAGATCCTCCTGGAAGCTGTATATGCTGGCCTGAGTATAGAAAGACCATTCTTAGATATGAAAAAAAATTTGAGAACAGCCACCTTGTCAAGTTGATTAACCAGTATTCAAGCCTACCTGACAAAGTGGGGGCAATGCCAGCATAGTACTCAATACACTGCCAAGCAACATCAATATCCACCTGAGCCTCAGTGATTGATTTGCCATTGTTGGCCACTTCTGCTCTCGCAATTTCATCTCTGCGCTCCTACATTCAAGAATAGAAGTTTGCTAATTGGTAAAATCAAACTAATAATCAACATTATGACATAATTTCCCTGCAGAATCATAGGTAATGTAGTTTTACACCAGAAATGATGCTGTTGATCATTATTTAAAATATAAGTTCAATATATATATAATCAATAAACAAACTTGGAGTGTACAGTAGGTCTGTTTTAAAGGTGTGCTAGTTATCATTAAATACAATTGCCCATGTGATAAATGAATAGGATTTTTCTTTTTGGAATGTTGCACTCTATTGACTACCGTGTTCATTGGATCATCTTTAGAAGCAATGCTATACATTACATGCATTTACCCTAATAATTCTGGCGGCCTCCAGCATGATCCGGGCCCTCTCCATTCCTGATAATTTGCTCCATTTTAGGTATGCAGAATGAGCACTTTTTATGGCCTCATCTACCTCCTCCTCTCCGCAGGGAATCATATCACACAGCACATGACCTGAGAACAAAACAAAGGCTGAAGGACATGCATTGAACATGTTACTGGAAGGAACGGCCATTTGTGAGTAAATTTTTTTGAATTCCTACATTAAATTAAAGAGTTCAGGATTTTCAGATTTAGACTTAACAACATACTGGTTTCAAAGTACTGTTCCTATAATTGACTATTGAGGTGTGAGGCAACAGACTACAGGGCAATTATTGTAAATCAATAACTCAATGCACAGCCTGTAAAACTAGGGCACTCAATCATAATTAAAGGTGACTTGAGAGAAACCCTGAGAATCCCAAAGATACACTGATAGTCTACTTTTCTGGTGGATTTTCAAAGTGCAGATACATGCACATTCTAACAGCTAATATTTCCCACAACCCACTATGCTTTGGAGGAGGACTCAGTTAAGACCTACAAACACTAATAAAAAAAACCCTACAAACATTATGGATATACAGTATGTGTGGTTTGGGTAAAGGGGTTGGAGTGATTAATCATAAAGCCTGATAAAAATGTATTTTTCTCATTATATATTTTATCTGCAACAACACTGTGAACTTGGGTGTAGTTGGAACAGCCTGCTCATAGCTGCCAACATTAGCCGCCACTCCTCCTCTGCCCCCCCCGAGTGAGGCAGCCTCTCATTTTGCATTCTGTACTGAAACATTTTTACCAATTGCTCCTGCTTTACAGCAAGTTTTTATGTTCCTTTACTATACTGCTGACATGGGCTTCATTATTATGCCATGTGCCACTAGTTTGTATATTATGTTAATTTTTATATGTTTTGGTTAGCTTAATCATATTTTGCCATGTTTATTAATAATATAAAATGAATATTGTTATTACTTGGTCAGCTGTCTGGCTGATCATAAGATATCAAAACGGAAATGCACAAGAGGAGGGCGAATCGCTCGATAGTGGAATCAAAACTAGAAGAAAAAAAACTGCACAGGACCTAAAAGTAATTTATTAGTTTTAAAAAATCATACCAGTTGCAGGTTCGTATACTGGTTCAGAGTTCTTTGTGTCCTTCGGCTTCACTCTCGCTCCTCCCCAGAAATTCAGCGGCTCCTTCACAACCAAAGTACCCGTGGAAACACTCTGAAACTCGGGCAGCGACAGAAGCGGTTGCTGAGCCATTTTGGTCTGGACGGGAGTCATACAAATGCTCGGTGAATGTAAATACTTGTTAGCAATATATTTTTGTTCCAACCACACATGCAAGCAGTAGTGTCAATAACGTGCAATGACAACGGTTTATGCATGCACCGACTTCGAATAATAACTAGTTCGTAGTGCATTTGGCTAATCCACATTGCTGCTGCTACAACGGGGAAACGCCCCATTACAGGTCATTGAAGTTGTTTTTTTACATTTACATTGTTTTTAGTTTTGCTACATGAACCTTCACTAATAAGAATGCAGCACCGACTATTCATGTTTATGCATTAATTGTACAACTATAACAAAAATGCATGCAATGCACTAAGCAGTCGTTCAAATGCATGTTCTTTACCTTTTCAACACAAGCTGTTTACTGCACAAAAGTAGATGGTTCGCCTTCTGTGGTCGTGGAGTGAAAGGACGTCTCCACAATTTTTTCGACTTTCAAGCATATGGTTGCTCAAGCTGACCCCGTAATTTGATTACATAAAGGGTGGATGGGATGGTTTATACCTTAAGCACCGCCTTTTGACCACATTTTTATAGTTTCAACACATTTTGGCCAAAGTTCCAGAAGGCAAGAATTGCGCAAAACATCAGGACCCGTATTCACAAAATATCTTAGGGCTAAAAGTAGCTCATAACTCACCGATTTAAAAGAAAATCTTAAAAATAATGGCAGTGTCAGTCCTAAATTTAGGACTCCTAAATTTTTGTTTTGACTACTAAGAGTATTCACAAAGTCGTTTTAGCACTAAAACTAGGTTCCTAAATCTGTGACGTGCGACGATGATAGTCGAAACTAAAGAGGACTGCTAAGTCACTAAGACCAAGCCACAAACTATCCTTAAATGGCTGTTGCCGGCAATCTGCCTTGAATATAAACATTTTAGAAACATTTGGTGATCATGACTTTTTAAAAAGGTATCGCCTTTGGTTTCAGAGGTTATCCCTACTCCATATTTTTCTTTGATTATATCCTTGTTTTCATTAACAAGTTGGGCAAAAGGCTGTTCTTGCGTCCAGTTTTTTTTTTTAGTTTTTTTTACGTTTGCATGTATTACTATCAGCTATGATTATTCTACTCTGTTAATTAAAAGGCTGTTTATATGCATATTCACTAATTATGAGAAGTATACGTGTAAGAGGCTGACAACAAGCTGAACATATACTTGTTTAATTAGTGACATTTATCCTGCATTTTAAAATCTTTATTTTTTGTTATGTATGTGCACGAATTAACGCCTTTTTCTTTTTAACCTTTATTTGAATTATAATTTTTTTATTACGGCACCATAATATTGCACTCTACAATATTTCTATGAATAAATCTCTGACAGAGACAATCACTGTGTGCAGTTAGTAAGTATGCTGACATCATCCATAGCAAGGTCAACCCTGCCCTTACTCTTAGCTTAAGACTTCTCTCTATTCCTTAGAAAAAGTTTGTCTCAGCAGCTTTGTGAAAGGACTTTAAGAGAAAACTTTAGCTAAAAAACTTTTACCATGTTTTTTTTTTTTTTTTTTTCCCCTATTAGGGTAGAACTTTTAGCAGATAAAATGTTTTGTGAATACGGGCCCAGAAACGCATCTTCCGTTTGATGCGCATGATTCTTGTCTTGCGCCTCTGTAACATAACCATGAACTCTAAAAAAAAACTTTGTATACCTCAGACAATACTAACAATAGACTAGAGTGTATTGCAACAATGTCAGCTCTTTCCAGCTTGAAAGAGAATTTAACTGGGACATAACTAGGGAGGACGTGTCTTCTCAACTTTCTGAATTACATTTTTCTGTCTCTCCATCTATCACTAGTTATGTACTCGTCAGCCAATTTATTTGTCTTTTGCGCTAATAAATTTGGCAATGAAATGTTCAATGTCAATTCTATAACATATGTAAAATGTATGCTCTACCTAAACAAACAGTATTACTTCTAGATTAACCATCCGAGACTATTACAAAAAGTTTATCCTGTGGGGGACAATTGCAGAAGTCTAAAACTTTACTCTGAATTACAAAACAATGACTCTGGCCTAGGCCGTATTAAGCATACCATTTAATTTTTTTTTTTTTTTTAACACTGCTTCAAGAAATCTTTTTTTTAATTTTATTCATTATTAGCAATCATGTGCAAATGCTATTTGAACATTAAATAGTGAAATAATAAAAACTAGAGGAACAAATGCTCAAGGGTTTAAGGTCTAAACTCACAAAATCCTTATACTTAAATAAAACTTTTACAGACAATCCCAAAAAAAAAAGAGATAAACATTCTAAGAACCCACCGATCAAACTAATCTCTCAAATTCTAAATATGAAGTTATATTAATTAATATTGCTTGTAGGTAATCATAAAATGATAATAGTTACAACAAAGAATCACTGTAGCCTTCTGAGCAACATAAAGGTTTACAGAAATGCTTCAGACTGAATTTACATTCATTACCATCTTTGCTCAAGGAACACTTTCTGTTAGAAATGTGACTACATGTAAGTTATAAATTTACCTGATTAAAAAACAACAATAAACCAAAAAGACACAATGCACATGACTTCTGTGGTCATCACAGGTAACGGTAGCTGCACAACCTGACTATCAATCTCTCTTTTGAGTGCTGTTCACACAATGTACAACTGAGTGTCTGATATTTTTAAGTAGGTATCCCACGGTCTACAAATGTTTATGAAAACTTGGCAGCTTGTGGAGGAGGTCCTAAAAATCCTCCAGCCTGTTTGGGCCTTTTCCTGTGTCCCGTTTTTTGAGGCCGCACGCGGAACCTGAGGGCGCCCGAGACCCCAACATACTTCGTGCGTTCGCATATCTGAAAACAACACAAGTATTCAGTGGAAAAGGTTAGGGCATGCATTACATAAATGAACAGTGTCAAAGCCTAAACTCTTCCCTCAAATCTGCCATTGCATTATTGCACTTGGATCGTGCTCCATTCACTCACAAAAATACAGAAGAAAGAAATATATATATATATGCATTACCTGTCGAATTGACATGGTGCACAGGATGTAGAGGAAGATGAAGGAACAGTCTGTGTAATCTTCACCAAGGAGGTTGCGGTGTGAGAGGCCTTGGATATATGACAACGGGACAAATGGAAGTTTGGCTACAACACGACCATCAAAGCTGAAATGAAGGGGGAAAAAATGTAAACATAAGTGAAGTAGTGATTTTAGGTAACTTTAGCAAATCGTACCACTATTAGTCTAAGAAATAATTGAACATTTAGCCTATAACAAAGCGATTCAGTGATAATGCACTGAATAAGTCTACATACATGGAATTGAACATGCCCATCAAAGCAGTGAAGCAAAAGCCAATGGCAAACATTGATTTCATCCGAACCTGCAATTAAAAATATCTTTAAGACAATGCCAAAAAAAGTGCAACTTGTTAGACAGCTCATAACATTATCTATGAGAATTAATAAGATATAACACAAAACAATGAATTGTGTGATATAAATTTAAGAACTGCAATAGAAAATATTACAATACCATAGACAGATCTCTGTTATTGTTCTTGAGTTTCTCCTCTTGTCTCTCTGTTGAATACAACATTGTGGTTACAGTAATACTCCATTTACCTTGCAGAATAAATATGAATTACATTTTTATTACTTGTTAATAATAATAACAACAGCCTATTTTTAGTAATTGTCTGTTATAATAATTATTATTTTAGTATTTGTTAATAGTAATAATAATCATCATGATACATAAATCATCACATTTTTTTTAATAATCTCATTTACCAATTTTTTTCTTCTGTTGACGCCCAGCTGATTCTGTAATTGTCTCTTTCTTTTTCTCCACTGAAACATGTTACAGAATTTGAATCAATGGCCACATGTATTAAATACATAAAAATGACAAACATGCTTCGTTCATATGACTTACGTTTTTTACTTTGTTTTTCAACCTCGGCCTTTAGTCTCTTGTATTTGTCTGTGCGGTACACCAGAACCCATGTTATACCTGTAGAAACAGAGCAAGGCGAGCTGTTATCCAGCACTGCCAGAGCTAATGCGGTTGTCCTGTATTTGCTGAGCTAAGGACATTTTCCAAGGGATTCGCTAACGTTAACTGCTTTCTGACATGTAAAACTCTATTTCAAGATAGCGTGTACATACCTTCCGCTAATAATGCTGTGCAAATAGATATAAACACAATCAAGATCGTATCTGCAAACATTGTGCTCATTTTGGAAACACGTTTAGGAGACTGATAATACTAGATAATACTTTGGTTGAGCCACAAGCTCTACTGTAGCAGCGTCAGCAGTACTGTGATGATGTCATCAATGTGCGCCCGGCTTCCTCGTGGGTTCTGAATGTAGTTGCGCTATGAACTCATGACTCCACATCTCCTGCTAGTGGCAGTGACCCGGCTTTATATGTCGGCAAGTAAGAGGCATGATGACGAACAGATTAAAACATTTTTTTAAAAACATTTTTTTAATTATAGTAATGAAGATTTGCTGGTGGATTGTTTAATTTAATTGTTTATGGATGCGATTTTTTAAAAGGATTTTTAAAAGGATTTTAGACTGCTTTGCAATGTAGGGAACTGTATAAATTTGATGCATTATTAATTGAACCATTTACTGTTACACAGCAAATTTCATATCCACTGAAACAAATTAAGCAGTAGGCGGCTGGGAGTCTGTGCCCTTTTCCTCGTAAAAGATATTTTTTTTTGCTAATGTAATAAATACCCATTCACTAATATCATTACTGTATGACCATATATGTGATATATTATAAACAATCCCTCTAACAATTTAATGTAACAATAAAGAAATATACTATAAATGCAAGTACAATATACATGGTACTATGTATCTAAAGTAGTCTGGCTACTATGCTGATTGTTTAAAAGTTTGAAGGATTTATGATTTACAATTCCAAAATCATAGTTTTCTAAACTTCTAAAAAGTATTTAATCTTTAGCTTTCCTATAAAAATTGGGAGAAATATTCAAAAATCCATAGTTCCGTGAGCCAATACTCCACCACTTGGATCATAAACTGGTTTTTAAAACAGCGTGGATGAAAACGCTTACATTTTTTCTTTCATTTTCTGATCTATCTCTGTAAAATTATAATCATACATCATACAGCAGTGCATCTAAAAAAATTGGAATCATGCTGCACAAATAAGTTCTATATAAGTTTTTTTTTTAATTATTTCAAAAAGATCTAACTTTACATATATTCTAGAATTAGACTTCATTACTATGTAAAGTACATCTTGTTTGGTTTGCGTTTAATTATGATGATTAGAGCCCACCCTTACAGCTCATAGCCGAGTCAAAATCCAGTAGCTCAAAATATCTAGAAGTATTTCCTAAGATCAATCAAAAAGGATTTGCAACACATTGAAAATGCGTTCAAGTTGCATTTAAGTATAGTTCATTTATGCACTCAATACTGCGTCGGGGGCTCCTTGTAGCCACAAACTCCAGCATCAGGGAAGTGTGACTTGGAAGTGGGGGGCGCGGCGATCAGCCTCGGGGCACATATGCTGACGCGCACACTATGAGCCCTTCAGCTCGCCTCTGTCAATTGTTGTTGGTCGTACTGTTTACTAATCTTTACTTTGAGAACTATCCATAGATTCCAGGTGGGCTTCATCAGCCATGTTCTACTTGACGCCATCAATGCACACAGTAATATCATAGACGCTCAGCTAAACCATTTGGAAGTGCTTTGGCATTAGCCGGCAGCAAGCTGCTATATAGTCCCACTGCCTGGAAGAGAACATCAGCATCTCCTCAAATCCTCCTCATAAAGCTTGGCTCGGCTGGCCATGGAAGGCATTAAAGACTGCGCACTCCAAAATACTCCCTGAGTAGACGTGCATTGAACTTTGGACTTGATTAATGACACAAATGACCACACCAGCCAGATAGTCACAGCATCCAAATCATCATCTGACTTCGGCAATCTCCATAGGACTTCAAGCAGTTATGGCAGTCCTGCCCTGCCCTCTTCATGTCTTCCTCCAGCACCCAATGATTTCCAAATGAAATGCAAATTTTACTTTAATCTGAAAAGAGGACTTTGGACCACTGAGCAACAGTCCAGTTCTTTTTATCCTTAGACCCAGGATGAGATAGCCTTACTGACGTATGTCTTCTGTTCTCAGAAGTGGCTTAGTAGCTCTGATTCCTGAGGACGTCTGAGCGCAGGGAACTCGTTGAATGCCACTGAGCAACAGCTTCAGTCCACTCCTTGTGAAGCTCTCTCAAGTGTTTGAATCGGTTTTGCTTGACAGTATTCTCAAGCTTGCGGTCATCCCATAGACTGTATAAAAACATGGACTAGTGTCCGTGACGTCACCCGTAGATTTCCCGAAGAATGTTTTTGAAGCTCAAAGTGGGCGGAGGCGGCAGTCGCCATCTTGGCAGCGCGTCATTCCCGTATAATCGAAAATGGGCAAAGAGTTGAGGGCCTGCGACAGGATTGCCCTAAGCCAACGGCACCACCTAGCTCGCGAATGTTAGGCTGGGGACAGCCCAAGCGGCCAATCCACCTTTCCTCATTCTGACCGTAAATTATGCCAGCAACTTTCTAAGCCACACCCATTCCCTTAATTTAATTTAAATGGATGAGTTATAAAAAATTCACCCCCCTAACAGTTGTCATGAAGGACAAAACTAGCTATATAGACCAAAATAATTTTTAAACCCGGCTGCTAAACATAGTTTTTTTCTGCCCCATGTAAAGTTGCCGGCATATTTAACATGGAGGAAGTCTATGCGGATTGACTCCCTTTTAGCAGCAGCCTCTATGCGGACAGCTGATGAATTACAGTTTAGTCACTTCCCCTTGTTGGTCTTCCAAGCAGAGAGCGCAGGAGAGCTTGATTTCCGCTTGGTCATCATCATGTGCTTGTGCCCACCTTTTCCTACCACCAATTTCTTCCTTACCAGTCAACTTTGAACATTTGTTATATGCTTGCATACAGCCACTACTGATGAACACCGCGGCCCCCCCGTTAAGTAAATGACTTCTGCTGACTACCCTCTTTAGCCCGAGAAGGGTGTTGTAAATGATGTCTTCATAGGAACCATTGACCGAAGTCAGCCAGTCTTCCCCATTATTGACTGGAGTTTCAAAGAACAAGCAATAACCGGATGTATACTTAGGGCGGATGCCGTCATTAATCTTAATGAAACTCAAATTGTAAAATCATTCTAAATATTTTAGCCAAGATACTGGATTTTTGACTTTCGTGAGCTGTAAGGCTCTAATCATCGAAATTAAACCAAAAAACTTTTGAAAATGTTTTACTTTACATGTAATGAACCTAGAATATATGAAAGTTTCACTTTTTGAAATAAATTACAAAAAAACTTTTTCACGAGATATGCAATTTGAGATGCCCACGTCATATCATATCTTATATATATATATAATATATATATATTCTAATTTAGCTTATGAATGCTTTCATACTTTACTTACAAAAGCAGTTTAAGCCCCTTCACACAAGAACGATAAGTCTATAAAGGAATAACGATATTCGTCCACACCGAACGCATTATCGCTCTGTTTATTCTAAGCCGCCGACCTGATGGGGAAAAAAAATCGCTTTTGAAGAAGTGATCACAACGATATCGTCTCTTGTATCGTGTATCGTTATAGTTGTGGTGTTGAACATGCTATTCTTTAGATATTGCAAAACGATTTTTAGACTATTACGTTTAATTTATAGTCTATCCGGCTTGGTAGTGTGCAACTGGCCTTTACACTTTAGTATCTACGGAAATGTGCTCGTCAACTAGGTGGAGAGCTATACTAATTCCTACTAACAAATGTAACAAGTCAACGCTGCAAAGGAAAAGGTTTAACACATATGAAGGAAGGAGTCCGGCGGGAGGAGGAGCGCGCTGTTTTTTTTACCGGGCTGGTAAAGCAGTACAGAGCTCAGTGCGCGCACTGACGCATGACGAGGAAGAAAGAGACAGCAAGTTGAGACAACCCCCCCCCCCAGCCGAAATAGTGAGAATGATTGTTCAGGCAGCTTCCTCCATCCTCCTCCTCTCAGAGGCGTAGCGAGGCCGCACTGCCAGCGGCAAAGGTGGCATTCTGCTTTCCACTTACATGATTTTTTTTTTTTTTTTTAGTTATCGTTTGTTTTATGTTTTGTCAGAGATGAGGCGAGCGCACACTGACCGCGTGGCTCATTGTCATGGAATCATCAATGTGCACATTTATTTTATTCCCCGAGATGGTTTGACATGTCCGATGTAAAAACGGACATATAGACTTTTAGCATTTAAGGGGTGATCTAATTGACTAATTTATTTATTTAATCATTTTTAAATCAAGTTTAATTATTTAGATGGAACAAAACGAATAAATAGTCATAGTATTTTTTTTAAACTGTTATACACGTACTGTGAGAATATATTATTAGGTACTAAAACAACGCGTGCTTGGTCATTTTCCTGATATAGACAGCTCCCACACACTGTCGCCATGCACCTTGCGTGAATACGGTTTTTTTTGTTTTTTTGTTTTTTTTTTTTTGCCATAGGACTTACCAACTTATTAAATAAGATTTAATCAATTACTACTACTATTTTCATCAAAATCCATTTGCGAAAAGCCTTTTGTTGTTAGAAAACGGCATACTTGCGCCGGGTAAATCGCCACAATGCCTCTGACATTCCATCAGATTCATTAAAATCTCATCAGCTGTGGAACACCCTAATTACTGCTTTACTTTAGCTAAATATACAACGTGTTGAGGAAAGTCTAACTTTGCGGTTATACGTGGATAAAACCTTGTCCGCGCCGGAGGATGTCTAGTGTATGCTAGGATAACAGTTATGATACAAGCACAAAGAGCGGTCTCTTTGTTTCATGAGCTGACGGTGTGTTATGAGATCAGAGAACGAGATAAAAAAAACCCCCCCCCCCCCCCCCCCAAAATGTTTATATGTGTGCTGTGTATAGCGTTACCCGAACCACGATGCGAATTTTGAGGCGATTAAAGAGCGAGTAATCGCGGAGCCTTTTGCTTGGTTAACGTTATTGGGGTCAGCGGCACAACGAATGTGTGTCACATCTTACCTCATTTACGTGCGTAAAGGCGGCGGCTGCGGGCTGCCGGGTAACGCTAGGGATGCGTCAAGACGGCTCATTCAGTGAAGCCTGTTATTGAAATATTTATAGATAATATGTTTGGTACTTATTAGAGCTAGGAGAAATAAATAATATACTTTTAAAAATATACTGAAAGTACAAAAATGTATACAATAAAAATGGTTACAAGTTACCACGCCATAACCTGCGTAACAACCTGCGTTATAATTATATATTATAATGATTTATATCACATTTTATGTACTTTTAAAATAAAATGATTTAATGTTTGTTATTTTTATAGCACATCTATATCATTAATAATATTATTATAATATTTATACTATATTATAATATATATATAATAGTATAGATTATATTGCTAAAAATAAATGACAACAATGCAAACAATTTTTCAATATAATATATTGTATATTTGGCATACATTTATAGAATTAGTGTCATGTTTGTACAAGATTCTTTATATTTATATTATTATGTTTATGTCATTATTGGCCATAGTTGCTAGAAAGGCCGATTATGATAAAGTTTAAGTCATCATGTGGAATACTATTGCATTTTTAAGTTTTCAGTTTGTTTTACTGACCACTCTGTTTAGTCGTTATTTAAAATGTCTCTGTACATAATTTGTCTGTTCCTTTCTGTTTCCGTTTGCTAATCTTGTTTGCTTATGTTATGACTGCTATATCTCCCAGCTGCCAGGTGTGCAAGTTTCTCTCTCTACCACATTGCTTGGAAGAAATGTTATCTAATTTCTCAGTGAAAATGCTTTGATTAGACTTTCTCAAGCTGTATGTTATCATTCATGTGGGCCTGTAGACTCTTGGTGTACTGTTTAAGGACACCAGTTTGTTTACATCCTGAAATTGCTCGACCAAAGCAGATAACTGACTGAAGCAAGTGTTTCCTTGATAAGTTTAATGCAGCCAGAAATGCTTTTGCGTTGATAACTTGCATCACAACCCAACCCACTATTGATGCACTGTAGGTAGCATTCACATTACATTTCTAAACGGCAGCTTAGCTTGTTGGGTACACAAAAAATGCTTGGGAATTAATCCGGGGAATGTTTAGTCAGCAACAGCAGAAGCTGGTTTTTGGTTGTCCTGCAAGGTTAGTTTAGGGGCCAGGCTAGGAGAGATGCCCACCTCACTGCAGATCACTCATTACTGGGGACAATGGTTTCTTCCTCCTTCCTGCTGAAGGCTGTTATGAGTTTTACAAGTCTCTCAGCATCCTGCTGATGATTCAAAGGTAAAGGATCATCTTTCTATGCCTGTAGGCCAGTTAGCACGTGAGCTGGATTAGTGGTTACTTTGGCTGGAGGTTGATAGATCGTGGGCACAGACTGTACCAACAAATGTCAAAGAAGTGTTTGAGCTCTCTTTTTTTGTTTCTTTCTGCAAGGCTTTAGCACAGTAGAAAAACATGTAATTATTATATAATATAAATTAGTTTGTTTTGGCGAAGCCAGTGTAAGTTGAAATGCACTCTCAGCATGCATTGTGGCATGAATAAATTGGTAACACTTTACAATAAGATCCTATTAGTCAAAACATTAACTAAAATGAACTAACAATGAGCAATTCATTTTTACAGTACTTATTAATTTCAGTTAATATTATTTAAAAAATACAGCTGTTCATTGTTATTTCATGTCAGCTTAGGTCCATTAAATAATATTTAAATAACATTTTAGTAATGTATTAGTAAATACAATTTACATTTATTGCTAATTCATGTTGACTAATGACGTTTTCTAATATTAATAAATGGGACTTTGTAAAGTGTTACCAGTAAATCATGCAAAATACTGCTTTACTGTTCATTGTTCAACATGCTGCTAGTCCATTTGACTTGCACATCAGTTGGTGACTTGGTGTTAACTAAAAGTGCACCATTATATTTAAATATGTGGTTGAGTGTCACCGTCATTATGGTATAAGGACCCGATATGTCAAATTGGTGTAACTTTGTGTAAAACCTGGTGCAGGTATTATAAAAACATTGTTTAGTTTTGTTTTGTGGCTGTTATACATTATTGTGGAGCATGTAAAAACTAAATGCAACAAAAACTCCATGCAATCCTTGTATTTGGGCTGTGATTATTATTTTGCATGTGACAGAAGACAGTATTATTTCCGTAACTCTTAAGTGAGAAATGCATTGTGTTTTCGAAATATGTTACAGGCCTTGAAGCAAACCACTGGTTGTTTTTGCTTAACATATGCTTGGTGTGTATGTGTGTACTGTGTAGCTTCTTATAGGGGTCTGGGACAGCTTGGACTGATTGTGGAGATATTCTTCCATAATAGTAGCTTTTACTAGTCTGTTTATATATCATACATCAAGTGATTGTGACCGTAAGTTTATTCAGTTTTTTTGGACTTTGTATATGAGTCCTTTCTGTGCTAAAGTATTAATATTTGTCATATTATCATGATTGGGTCAGCTATATGGTACACCATAGACCTTGTATATTTTAGTGCCGTTTCTCTCTCATCAGGGTGTGCCTCCGTCCTCCATATTTGTCAGCTATTACAGAGTATTGAGGGTGCCCATTAGTAGACTGTCTTTGGAAAATATAGCCTATCAGTTTTATGAAGGAAGTCAGTGTACCAGACATTGTCGAGCTGCAGAGAGGAGTAGAAATCTCTCCGTGACAATGGGCCTCATTTACGAAACGAACGTACGACAGAAAATTGAGCGTACGGTCGTTTCAACGCAAAATTTGGAATTTATCAATATGGACGTGAGCGGTGGCTACGTCTGGTCTCAGCTCGTGTACGCAAGTTTTTGAGTTACCTGAACTTGCGCAGAGCATAGTAAATACGGTGGAGAATTGTAGATTGACAGCATTTTGTTCATTTTTATATTCCTGACCGTCAAACGAAGCTCATTAGTCGATCGTTAATCAGTAAGATTAGAATGACTTTTTTGTTGTTGTTCTGTGCAGGGCTTTAGCTTTATATGTGCGAATAGCAGCACAAACGACCATGAGGATTCAATCATCACATCATGCACCTGCAGCGCTTCTGTGAAAAGAGAAAAACTGAAATTAAGTTTCTAAAAGGGATAAAATCAATAGGATCACACAAAATATATAATAGGCTACACTGAAAAAAGTGAAACTACTGTGCTGTTCATTTAAAGTGCATTTTTACATTGGACTAAGTGAAAATCATGGTTTCTGGTTTAAACCTGTTTTGTTCAGTTTGCCTTAATGCAAATAACGAACCCCCTAGAACAAATTAAAAGCAACAATTTGACTCGAGTAGTATTTTTACTTTAAACCAGAAGTTTTCATGTCATGTGACCACATGACGTCACATCAACTAACTCCTTGTTCGCGCCAGCCAGCGTTTTGTCATCCGCCATTATCGCTTCGAGTGTGAAGACGGTCCGCGGCCCAAGGAAATCGCTTTTAGACAAGGTAAGCATTCGAAAATGTGTTATTTTAACGAAAATAAGTGTTTTTCATTCAATTAAGGGTTAGTGGCAAGATCGACTTTTAGGCTATTACTTTACAGACAACTGTGCACGTGTTAGCTGAAGCTAGCCAAACCATGCTATCAATATGTATGTTGCCTCTGTTTGACAAATGCAAATTTAATGTAGTTATTATTTCACTGTGATGTAAGGAAAATATAATGGTAGTTTTGTGTGATAAGGCTCGTTTGTCTTTAACAAAGTTAGTGCTTGAATAAACTATACGTTAACTCCTTTCTCATATGCACTGCAACCGTCACCGTTAGTTAAACATTGACTGCAGGAGCTGCAACGTTAACATTATATGAGAAGTTAATGGTACTGTCCGAATCAATTAATGTTTGTTTGAGGCCATGTGTGTATAGAGCGGGTTATTGTTCAGCACAACTCCAGAAAACAATTCTTCGGAGTTCACATAACGTTAGGCAAATGGCTGAAGCGGGGCCAGTCTGAGGTGCTTTCCCAATGGCATCGTAATAAATCATTATCTTGAGCTAAATTAGCAAGCTGACATTAAGTACAATGTATATATTTTATTTTGAATATATAAAGATGTAATTTACATATTTTAGTTTGTCGAGATTTTAAGCACCGTTTTTGAAGAGTGCGCATGTGCGTACGTTACGTGCTCTAGTACGCAAGAAAGAGATTGAATCTGGAAATAAAGCAAAATCACTAAGAAAAATTAAAATTAGTACCCAGATGCCATGTCCGTAATTTATAGCAAAAAAAATCTAGCATTAATTCGATCTCAAACGTATCAATTTAAAGAAGCTATTACTCCACCACCTGCGTGACATCATTCACCAACGTGGTTGAACGACAGGTGTGCAAAAATATGGTTTCGGGAAACAGTCGTGACTAGCTATAGTTGATTTGTTCAACGATGCGTCGTACTATGGTGGTGAAGCAGCGAGTTACGTCGTTGTACGAAAAACGCACCCTATATTAGCAAAAGAGTGTGAGATTGAAAGTAGGTGATTGACAGTTTTGCAGTAATGAAACGTATTGAATTAGAAAATGAGTTCTGATTGAAGAGGAAGAATTCATATTCCATTGTTTCACCTGTCAGCATAATGCAGTATAGTACAAGATCACTACAACAGTATATCTAAGGTCTAATTAATAATTACAATCTGTAGTGATTATTATGGATGGTGCTAACTGCCCCAACAAAAAACTAAAATGTGAAATCTCACCGTTTTCTCTGTTTTACTTACAGGTTGGATTTTGTTTCCTGGAAATTCCAGAATTTTGCCCTTATTGCTGAATTTGGTGAGTCCCAAAGTAATGTGAACATTATTTTCATGTGTTTTATATAGGAATGACTAACACTAGAGAATAGCTTTTAAATTACCACAGAGGTACGCGACTGTATGAAAATATAATCCGGTTCACTTCATGTCAGTATTTAGTTTATTAATTTTTTTTATTACATTTCGAGAATTACAAATACAAAATAACCCCAAATCAAAACTAATCAAGAAGTTACCCACCAATTTAATGTGGTTTATTTTACCAGACAGTATAAAAAAATGCTGTGATTTCTTGCAGCTTCAAATGTCCTTAATTTATCTAAAATATTAAAGTTAAAAAACAACAACAAACTGTTTCTATAAATTAAATGCAAATATACCATGCTTTTTTTTATTTCCTAGTCTTTCAATGAATGTGGAAATGCAAAGACTGTGGTACTTCTGTTTCACGAAGATCTGAGCTCCGCCTCGTGCTGCTCACGTCAAGAGGTGTCGGCCAATACTGAGCCACCGTTTGGACGTAGAACCTGGAAGCGCTGCAACGAAAATATCGTAGCAGAATGACAGGGGTGAGATGAATTTAAAGTCGTTGTTTTTTATTTTGCGCACAAAAGTATTCTCGTCACTTTATAACATTAAGGTTGAACCACTGTAGTCACATGGACTGTTTTAACAATGTCTTTACTACTTTTCTGGACTAATTTCGTAGCTTTCAATGGAGGATTTAAAAAACCTCTCAGATTTCATCAAAAATATCTTAGTGTTCTGAAGATGAACGAAGGTCTTACAGCTTTGGAACGACATGAGGGTGAGTAATTAATGACACAATTTTAATTTTTGGGTGAACTAAACCTTTAAGAATGACAATGAACCCACCATTCAAGCAATCGCAGCTCCTGAATTGGCGCTAATTTGAAAGTGAAGGTAAAATGCGTACGGTCGCATGGGCATTCATAATGGTTTGTGTCCACTCGCTCTGCTGAGCATGTGTTGTTAGTTAATTCCTATTGGTCGTGTGCATTTTACTTTCGCTTGCACTCTCCCCCTATTTTTTATATATATATATGTTTCAGCACATTACAATCATTATATCATGGCTCATGCAAAATGCAAAATTGGACATAATAATAATGCATTGTGTTTGCGCTCTCACCTAGAGCCTCGATGTGAATCAAAAAAGGGAGTGTCTCCTAAAATGCCTTATGGTGTACCTTGGGGAAGATATTGACCATCTAATCAAGGAGTATCTGGTAAGTAGTTTTGCATGAATCACTTAAAGGGTTAGTTCACCCCAAAATGAAAATGTCCCTCATTCCTCTTCTCAGTTGTTCCAAACCCGTAAGACTTTCATTCATCTTCAGAACACAAACTAAGATATTTGAGACAGATGCTGTCAAGTTCCTTCCATAGTCTGCCTTTGCGCTTCAAAAAGTTCATAAATAGATCGGAAAACTAATCCATAAGAATCGAGCGGTTTAGTCCAAATTTTTTGAAGAGAATCGATCACTTATGACAAACAGGTTTAATTTAGTCTTTTACTCGCATGTAAACATTGATCAGAAGCTAAACCTAACTTGAATAACACACAAGATCCAACCTCTTCCGGAAGCACAAACGTGCTGCATAACACACGAGAATGAACCTCATTGGTTACGCGGAACGTTTGAGCTTCCGGAAGATGTTTGTTCTTGTGCGTTATTCACGTTCAGTTGAGCTTCTGCTTATGTTCGCTGATCAATGTTTACATGCGAGTAAAAGACTAAATTAAATCTGTTCATAAGCGATTGATTCTCTTCAGCAAATTTGGACTAAACTGCTTGATTCTTATGTGCCGGTTAATAAATTGTATATTATATTTTTGTAGAACACTGTATATTATTATATCTTAATCACATTTGAAAATATTTTTTACTTCAGAGCAGCTGCAGTGCAGATGGTCATAAAATGGAAATTGTATCCAAATATTGCATTGTGGAAAGTGTCAGTCTGTGTCCAGATTCTAAAATTAATGAAAATGAGTCCACAAGGCAGTTGTATTTTATTTTTTAAACATTATAGTGAATCTTGTTTGAAGTATGTATACTACTGTATTTGGCACAGCATATGTTGTAACTTTTTGAAGATGGATATTATATAATACTTGTACCAATGCTTTACTTGGGTCAAGTTGCTATGAGAAAAATATTTGGAAGAGTCAACATTAAGTATCTGCTGGACTTTGCAAGTCATTACATTTTCTTATTACTAGACCTTCAATTTGTTTTTTGAGATTTGATTGGGAGAATTTTTTTATTTTTATTTTTTCATATTTTTAATATAGACACATCATTCACTGATTTCATCAAAATAACTTTGTAATAAATGTCTTGTCTTCGTCTTTTATTAGGTTGTTCAGAAGGATGAAGCTGAAGCAGAGCTTCAAAGATGTACAATGGCAGTGTATGTCTTCAAGGAAGATGAGGATCCTCTCCAGCCACCACATCACGTTGGAATTGTTATCGAAGGGGTGCAGGTCCTTAATGACTTGCCATCAGTCCCACATGCATGTGCTATGTTGTTTGGCCTAATCTACGTTCTAAATTTGAGCTACCCAAGTGAACTCAAACACACCTTTGAGGCTCTACAGAAAATATTCATGGAGATAGAACCCAAGAAAATGGCACGCAGAGTGTTCAGTCTGAGTGTCAAGCTCTAAATATTGGAGTAATCAAAGACATCTGGATACAGAATGTGTTTTGTTGCGTTATATCTTGTATTCAAATACATTCCATGAATAATGGAAGGGGCCATTGTTAAATGTAAGTAAGAGAGAAACATACTTTAATTCAAAACGGTCTTTAATTTCAGATTTTCTGTTAACAGAGCTGTTTCTGTGGCATAAATATTGAGGCACTGATATCAGTGTGAATAATGCAAAATTCACAATGGCAGCAATTGTAATGATGTTTTACTTAAAGGGTTAGTTCACCAAAAAATAAAAATTATGTTATTTACTCACCCTCATGTCGTTTCAAACCTTTAAGACCTTTGTTCATCTTCAGAACACTAATTAAGATGTATTTGATGAAATCCGATGGCTCAGTGAGGCCTCCATTGACAACAATACCACTGAACCTCTCAAATCCAGAAAGGTACTAAAAACATATTTAAAACAGTTCATGTGAGTACAGTGGTTCTACCTTAATATTACAAAGTGACGGAAATAAAACAAAATAATGACACTTAATATCTAGTGATGGGTGATTTCAAAACACTGTTTTGAAGCTTTACGAATCGTTTGTTTCTAATTAGTGGTTCGGATTGCGTAAACAAAATCAAAATGACTGAAATCACATGACTTTGGTGCTCCGAAGCACTGATTCGAAACAAAAGATTCGTAAAGCTTCATGAAGCAGTGTTTTGAAATTGCCCATCACTAGATATTGTCATAAAGTAATTTAGTTTTTTTTGGCGCACAAAGTATTCTCATTGCTTCATAACATTAAGGTTGAACCACTGTAGTCACATGAACTGTTTTAAATATGTCTTTAGTAGCTTTCTGGGCATCTGAAAGTGTTAATTATCTTGCTGTCAATGGAGGCCTCACTGAGCCATCGGATTTTATCAAAAATATCTTAATTTGGGTTCCAAAGATAAACGAAGGTCTTACGGGTTTGGAACAACACGAGGGTGATTAATTACATAAATGTTTTTTGGGTGAACTAACCCTTTAAACTGACTTGTGCACCCAAGACCAAACTTTGTTCATGGATTGCACCACAAGCAGTTGAACTGTAGTGTTTTTATTTGTATTTTTTGGTTATTTTGATTTTGCATTTGTAATATGGTTAATGGTAATTTCTCTCAATTTATCTCAAAGGTTAGCAGTTTTAACCGTTTACTTAATTTGTACTCTTATTTTACATATTTCAAGTCTTACACTAAAAAATGCTGGGTTAAATATAACCCAGCGCTGGGTTAAAAGGGAATAAACCCAGCATGGGTTGTTTTGATCCAGCGTTTGGGGTTTTGTCCCAGTGTGGGTTTGACCAAATGTGGGTCAAAACACCCCAACACTGGGGGTCAAAACAATCCAAAGCTGGGTTTGTCCTTGTTAAACCAACGCTGGGGTATATTTCACCCGCATTTTAGAGTGTAAAGGAGAGTTGTAGAAAACATTAACATACCACATTAATGTGGTTAAGGTTACAGAAAGGTTGATTTTGCATTTGTAATAGTTCAAAATAATGTGACGTTCATACATCCTGGTAATTTTGTAAAATGATAGCCACGTTTTACAACTGTTAGGTCTATTCTTATACTGCTTAATGGTTTTTACATTACATATCTCAAGTTTTCAAGGAGAGGTGTACAAAACAGTTTTACATTAATGTGGTTAACGTTGACAATGTTTAAAAAAAAAAAAAAACCTCTTAAAAGACAATTTTAGTTATACTAGTGTTTTTCCATCAATTGTTGATGTGTAAAGCGCATACAGGCTAGTCTTAACTGGCAGCAAAATTTGGTTGGCTTTTTTTTTTTTTTTTTGACCGAGGTGATGCAAGTTTATAAAGAAATACAAATAAACATGAGGGTCGTTCAAGGAATATTACTGTCTTATTTATAGTAGTCAACTAAATTAGCATTTACTGACAATGTTTGTTTTTTTTTTTTAAGTGAAATTTTTTTATATTAAATCAAATTTAGCTTTTGTTCATGGTAAAATTTAAGTTGTAACAAAGCAAAAAATATATATTGACCTACATTTAAGTAAAGTTTTTTTCTTGTGACTAAAGAAAATAAATAGATTTAGGTGTTATTAAAAATATATTTTGTTCTGAATCAGAAATTCAACTTGAGTAAATGTAATAAAATTGCTTGTAACAAAATTACAGCAATTTATTTAGTTTAGTCCAAAGTAAAAATTATACTTGGATGTTATGGTAAAAAGTAAGTTTTTCCAAAGTAAAAATTTTAAGTTGTACCAAAGTAAAAAATAATGATTTGGTCTCCATAAAAAGCAATATTTTAACTTTGTTTCAATGTAATTTTTAATTTTGGGCAGAAGAACTATTTTGATTGATATTAAATTAAAATTTAAAGTTTCAACCAAATCAAAAATATAGTTTGAGAAAAACTAATAAATTTAGCTGTAACAAATTACAGTAATTTTTTTAGGTTGGTCCAAAGTATCATTTTTTTCAGTGTATAATATAATTAAAAGATTAACAAAAAGGGGGAAAAAACACTGTGCAACAAGTATAGGTTAGGCTCGTTTTTGTGACACTCTTAATGCATTATTTATTTTCTTTATATCTTTATTTGATTTAATGCATCTGATCGCACAGGCGCCTCTCGTACACACAAACAACATTAGTTCTAGCGTTGCCTGACATTTCAGCCATTCATCATCAAACTAAAATGCAGTCAACCAAACATAAAAGTAACACTGTTTATTTTAAAAGGTCCGCTGTAAAAATCAGCGTGCAGCACCCAAACAAACATTTTTGCACATGTGAATGATTTTACACGGATATTAGAACATGACTAAAGTATAAAGACATGTTTAGGCTACATAATGAATAATATCTATGCAAACAAATGTTACAAATAAGGCAAAAATGGAAACATTTGGATTCTTGTGGTATGAGAGGCGCGTGAGCCCAATGCCGTTTCAGTTTATAATGAATGCCACTATAGCTTAATTTGTTTTATTTTACAGTTTAAAATATAATTTTATAACTACTTATTTTTCATTCTTGTTCTGTTCTGAATACCGTTAAATTTAAAATATTTGTTGTAGAGTGAGGGGAACTAAAAAAAGGCTGTTTATATTTTCCAGTATTTTAATATACATATAAAAATAAAAAAAATAATGTAGCCTAATTGTTTGCAATTACAAGGTTAACGGTGTTTTTGGAGTAAGTCAATTTCTCTTTAGCGAGATTACTTCCTCTTTTTGGCCGGGTTTCGTTTCTCCGTGTCGTAAACTCTTGGGGCGAGGCTTTTAAACCTGGGTGTTTTTAGGGGCACATTTATCAACATACGATCATTCGCACTATGAGATTTGCGGCATACGAATGTTTCATGAATCATATGTGAACTCTGTCGTAAGTTGATTTGTTCGCACAGATCTGCGCTCGTTTCTACGGTAGATTGATAAATGAGGCCCACTGTGAGAACCTGCTTATGTTCTTCATAACTGATCCTGGTTTGTGGTTTTTTTTTTTTGTAAAAGGGTGTACTGTGAGTATACTCCTTGGTCTTTGCTTGTTTTAATAGGCATATTTATGTTACTGAAACAAGGCGTTACCCAATTTCACCCAGAGAAATTATACACTTGACCTTAAATCATCGCCCATTTTGTCATTTTTGTCAGTTTTTCACAGTTTGAATTGAGATTACTCACTGAAACGTGCTTTTTTTTTTATGTACTCCACTACAATCCTGTCTTTTTTTCAGTCATCAGTTTGTGGGAAGATCATGGATCTTCTTGGCCAGAATAAGATCGACCATCATCAGAGGCAGGTGGCCATCCTCAGTCAGGATAGTTTCTACAGGGTACTGACCTCTGAACAGAAGGCCAAGGCTCTAAAAGGACAATTTAACTTTGACCACCCAGGTAAAAAGTCTGAAATGTTTGTTGATATAATGTATTTTTTAATTAGATTTTTTTTTTGGTCTTGACCTGATTTATAGTTCTTTATGTGTGCTTTTTTATTGCCAAACACCCCTGCCTATTGCAGTGTTATTATGAGCAGAATACAGATCAGACTGACCGTTGATGCTGTCTGTATATTTTGGCAGCTCTTTGTGAGTGTGTGTGTGTGTGTTTGTCGGAGTGAGTGTTTGCCTGACTCAGCCACCCTCTCTCTCACACACACACACACACACACACACACACACACTCATTCTGCAGCAGCACAAGCACAAGTGGCTTATCACCTTTTTGCTTGTTCTTGATTTCCCACGTCCTGTGGATCAAGAAACCTTAGAACAAATTCTGTGCTGTCTGTCTGATCATCTTTTACTGTGTCCCACAGATGCGTTTGATAATGAGTTGATAGTCAAAACCCTTTGTGATATCATGGAAGGAAGAACTGTCCAGATTCCCGTCTACGACTTCGTTACCCACTCAAGGTCCGTTCAGACCACATGTTAAAGAACGTAAAGGAATAGTTCAGCAAAGAATGAACATTCTGCCATCATTTACTCACCATCATGTCATTCCAAACCCATAAGACTCTGCTTAATCTTCGAAACACAAACAGACTAAATTAAATCTGTTCATCATTTTAATTTCTTCACAAGACTGATTGATTCAAGACCACTTGATACATACCTTTTTGAATCTTCTAAGTTTTGGTTACCTGGATGTTTTTTTTTTATAGGAGGGACCGAAACCTCTCTAAAAATATATCTTAGTTTGTGTTTTGAAGATTGATTCAAGTTTGGAACGACGTGAGGATGAGTAGTTTTCATTTCTGTGTGAATGATCCCTTTAACTTATTACCATTGCATTGTTTCTGTGTGTGGATATGTTTGTATTTATTTGAGTTTCAAACCACACACAAAAGCAGTGCGTAAGCAGCACATATTTATTTTGGAGCCCATATTCAGCGCCCTGCAAGAAAGTAGCAGAAACACAGGCCAGAATGTAACTGCTGTTGATTTGCTTACATGCTACTAGAGCGTACAGACCTTATCTTGATTTATGTCACATAATCTGTTTGTTCAGGTATTTCCTGCATCCTGATACACTTTACCTTTCACAGGAAAGAAGAGACGGTCACTGTTTATCCAGCAGATGTAGTTTTATTTGAAGGCATTCTTATGTTTTATTCGCAAGAAATCCGAGATCTGTTTCAAATGAAGCTGTTTGTGGATACGGATGCAGATACACGTCTGTCACGCAGAGGTGTGTGTGGACTTCATCAATGGATCTCAACGAATATTCATAATTCATTAGTGGTAGTGATAGGATGATGTATTTCAGTGCAATTTGATTCATGTCAACTCATTCCCCTCTGCTCATAGTCCTGAGAGACATCAGTGAGAGAGGCCGTGACCTTGAGCAAGTGCTAAACCAATACATAACATTTGTTAAGCCTGCATTTGAGGAGTTCTGTCTGCCAGTGAGTTTGACACTTTCCTACCATATATGATCTGTGTGTGTTTTTTAATTTATTTTTTAGTTATTTTATATAAAATACACACTCACACACTTTCCCGTGTTGTAAAGCTGAATTTTCAACAGCCATTACTCCAGTCTTCATTTGATCTTTTATAAATCATTCTAATTTGCGGATTCCGTGATAAATATAAATGAACAGCATTTATTTGAAATAGACATGATGATGTCTTAAATGGCTGTGCTGTCCCTTTTGATTTAATGCATCCTTGCCAAATAATGTTTTTGAAAAGAAAATCGTACTGACCTCAGACTTTTGAATGTGACACAATTTTACTTGGTACTAACATTTTGTTTAAGTACTGAAAAAGTTGTAAAACAACTGGATGTGGTTTTTCCATGTCAGTTTCTCTGTTGTGCTGTTTGGCAAATATATTATAAATGGTCCTTTTATTTTTTTTATGTAAATGAAAATATTTATTTACAGTATATTGAATGTGTGGACCATTTATTTGATTGATTATTAAACACGTTATGAAAAACGCAGAGCCAATATTAGTCTTTCAGTTTACAAGAGAACATGTTCCTGGCATTTTGTCAAGAAGCAGCAGGTGGTGAAATATTTGCCCATTGGAAATGTTGTTGTTGATCATCATCTTCACTTGAATTTTTATTTTCTTTCTCAGGGCTTCTAATTTTTTATTTTTTTTTTAAATCTATTTTACTTTCAGACAAAAAAGTATGCTGATGTGATCATTCCAAGGGGAGCTGATAATCTGGGTGAGATTTTAAATGTGTTTATCCAAATGTGTTAGGCTTTACCATGGAAGAGAGAAGACAAATGTTTTGATATGGAAATGTTTTGGAACAGTTTATGATATGCATACATTGTTTTGAAAATAAACGTTTTGAAGGTGCCAAGCAAGGCACTTCTTGTCTTGATATCTTGAGCATTCCAGCATGTTTAGTCTTTTCCGTACTTCTAGTACTACTGATTCTTTAACAACAAAACCAGGCGTGTGAAACTAGTGCTAAACCTGCCCTGAAAAAAGTATTTACTAAACAAAGACTTGTAAGTCAACTTTACATGATTTTTGTTCTTCCATTTTTATTTCTCTCTCTCTCTCTCTAGTTGCCATAAATTTGATAGTGCAACACATCCAGGATATTCTAAATGGTGGTTTGACCAAACGCTCGAACGGATACCTCAATGGCCACAATACGCCTCGTAAACGGCATCCCTCAGAGTCCAGCAGCAGGCCGCATTGACCAGCTCTCCATCAGGACGTCTGGGAATGCAGGAGAGAATGAATGTGTGAAGGATGGATGCAAGAGAAAAGAAGGATTGATTGTGCATAATTAGCCAACACTGTATAAGACAAAAAGAATCATGAAAAAATTCAAGAATTTCAAAAACTGCCTTTTATTTCATTCTGCTTCCTTCTTTTTGTTTTTGGACTGGCTACACTTAGAGTTAGAAAGATAAATGGAACCTCTAGTTCTAGGATTGTTAAAGGTCAAAATGGATATTTCCTCTATTTATTTTAGCTTTTTTTTTGTACTTCTTTAAGAGTAGGTTTGTTGACTAAAAGTGGGAATGCAGATAATTAAATATTACATGACTCCATGGTAATGAGGATTGAACATATATTTAAAAAAATTATTATTTTTACCACTGATTCTTTTTTTCCTATCAGAAAGGACTACATTTGCAAATGTATTTATTTAAAGAACCTCTTTACTGGATGGAGGCCAAAAACAGTTGTTTTAAAATCCATCCTTTTTTTTGTTTTGGTTGACAGTGATGGAATAAGTTTAGTATTCTGGCATTATTTATATGATGTCCCTCTATGATCAGTGTTTCTTGCAGAAGGATGAACGTTTATTCCTCTTTTTCACTTGAACAATTCAGGCAGTGTTGCTACGTCACAACACGCCTCTCAGGGTGTAGTTACTACAAATGAAAACAATAACTCCCTTTTGTCCTAAAAGGAATGAGGTGTAATACAGAAGACATCAGAGACCACACCTCTAAAATAGAAAGGGTGCTAATCTGGCTAATTAAGCAGAACTAAATTTGTTGTATGTATTCATACTCGGTTCTGAATTACAAACCTTGTACTTCTAGAATATTTACGGAGATGCCAGGTGATCCTCATTAAACATGGTCATGTGCTTTAAAACAAAGCCCTGTGATTGATTGTGCAGCATTGCTGTGGAGTGTTAGCATGAATAGTGATCTATTTGTCAAGAGATTTATGTTCATATACTATGCACTCTACCCTGGACTCTAATAATGCAATTTGACACTCAGTTTGACTCTTTAATTATACTTGTGCAAGGCATTTAGACAAATGGAGATGCTTACTTGAAAAGAATTCTCAGTCTCCTCATCTCTTCTTTTTCTTTTAAACCCATTATTTCACTATTGTTGTGACTTAAAATATACACCGTGATGCCACTTTGGTAAGTCTGACAAAACTCACCAAAGAGTTCATTTAGTTTTCTTCAACAGATGTTTTTGTAGTCCGAGCCATGTATTTTCCATACGCAATACATACCCTTGTAGCTCAGTTTTCCTGCATCTTGGAGCCAGAGAGAAGCCATTTAAGGCACTCTGAAATCGTTCAGGGATGTGAAACTGAACAATCCAACCTTTAAATTGGACCCTGACTGTAAAATGACCCCATATATCTTCCCTTTGATCTTGACATCTTTAACTTAAAATTGGTTAATCATTGATATACGAATTGTTCTTATTTAACATTGTTTGTAATGTCGCTATATTTTATTTTCTGGTTGGCTTCATTCTCATTGCTGCTATGATACAGGGTGACTCATTTACAATCCTATGTAAAAATTCTAAATGATCAATTATTGAATGATGTGAATATTTATTTGATTGAATACGATCGTTTCGAGGATAATGCCAGTTACATTTAATCAGAGACGTCATTATTTATATCTGGGCCAGATGAAAAAAAAAAAAACATTGTGACTTTTTTGATATTTATTTGGTTATCGAAGGCATTCTTACCCCTGGGCTGTTTATTTGGCCATAATTGCATAAATTATTATAAATCTTTTGTTGATGTCTGGTCCTTGGTTTCGTTTGGGTATTAAATGTGTGATTCAATCAGTATGTTCATAGATTCATTTTAAAATTCTTGAAAAGAACCAGTTTAAAACCACTGCAACAAATTGTGTGCCATCATAAAGTTTTTGTATGTGAACTTACAGACGGTTCCTTTTATTTTCATGTTCAATTCCCTTCAATGTTACATTAGCTAAATATTGTAAATATTACTTTTCTAAACAACACCTGCTTACTCAAACATCCAGGATGTCGAAGATATTCATACCTCTCATTAAAAGGTTTTGATATATTAGCACAGATTTAAACACCAGCTTTTAAAATGCAGTACACATTACAAAATTTTTTTCCACAATCACACAGTTCAGCCCTGAATAAAACCATGTTTTCATAACTTATCATCTCTATCTAACCAACTTGCACACCCAATGTGTAATCCTACTTGACTGAAAATGATGCAAATACAGTACATTGTTTTTATTGAAATTTGTGGGATTCCAAAGATTTAAGCTGTTGGCATTGTTTAATGTGCAATCAATTAGTTTGGCTCCCACACTAATGTCTATAGCAAATATTGATTTGACCAGAATATGTGACAACCTTTATGCATTTATGTTGATATTAGAAATCCTAATCTTGAACAGATTGTCTTGTTGCAAAGAGGGGTGACTTTGAGGGGATTTCAAAAGTATGGTGTTCTGCATGATGTATTATTATATGTTCAATTATTGATGCCTTTGAATTTTGGTGCTTGCAAAAGGGGTGCAACATGCAAAGAAAGCCAAAACTGTATTACAATCAGAAAAGGTTGCATGCTTGTGTTGCTGGACCAAACAAACTACAGTTGCAAGGCTTTAAAACAGCATTTCTGTGTCACTGCAATTCATATTAATAACACTTTATCTTGAACTGTTACTCTTGACGCTGGGAGTGGCTTTTTTGTTTTTTAAGTGTTTCTATGCTTTAATGAATCCACGATAACTGTATCATCATGTACATGTGTAAAGAATTGCAGAAAGTGATTGACAGCAAAGCTTAGTTAAATAAAAGTTTTTGTACTCCTCATGTTCGTTGCCTCCTGGTTACCTGAGTGCTGTTATCGCATTTGCTTGCATCAGAAAAAAAAAAGAGTAAATCCCTCTCTTTTAAGAACTTTATTACAGAATTACACAATGGTTTAGATTAGAACAAAGATAACATGAATGCATACAACAAAGCAAAACAGGTTCAGGGAGATTTTTTATTTATTTATTACAAAACTTGTAGAAACATACAGAAACAGGGAAGCGAGACATGAATATATTCCAACAAAAAGCAATTATAAAAATAAAAACAGAAAACAAATATTCTGTATTTGCATGTCAAATTAATTATTATCGGTACATAAAAGTGCAAAAATAAACTTACATTCTTTTAGAAAAGTTGTCATAATACATCAAAAGTTTGGCACTCTTTTTGTTATTAGTAAGTCTAAGAGATGAAACAAGAGAGTCCAATTCAACAAGAAAAATGGGGAAAGACAAAGGAGATTCAAGCCCTTTTTGCTTATGAATGAAGAATTTTGCATTCAATATAAGAAAATTAACAACATATTCAACAGATAATAGCTTTGGATTTTCATAATAAAAGATAACATCTTTGAGGACGAAGGTATGGGACACATTTGTAAGGTTAGAAACATAGGCGCTTAAGTCAACCCAGGTTCAGGGAGGTCTTTTTTTAAAAAAAAAATTTTTTTTTTTTTTAATGCTGGAAAAGCAAGAATCTACACATAGAATCATACAACCATTAACATAAAAAAGATAAACAATAATAACAAAAAAGAACAGGGAAAAAAAAGAAAAAAGGGGGTTGTTAATACATTATACACTGAAAGAATAAAATTGAGATTTACATGTCATTAAAGATAGGAAAAAAGTTACAGATAGATAAAGTCTTTAAGGCTTTTTTGTTCTTAGACAACTGGATTAGGTTCAGGGAGGTCATGGTGTGCTTTTGGTCAACCGCAGCATCATTATTCTGCGACCGGTGTTTGACGTCACACCGCGACCTGCAGTACGCATGCGAGTCCATCGTCTCTCAAGCGGTTCGTTGAAGGAAGAGTGCTCGCGCGGTCATTTACATATATAGGGCCTTACTTAAATATCGTGCACAGATATGTCCTCGAGTGACTTTTATTTGAGGTACTATGTGGGCCATAAAGGTAAATTCGGCCACGAATTTCTGGAATTTGAATTCAGACCAGACGGTAAGTCAGGCGCCAACTTAGCTTGCTAATATGCTAACAGCCTTTCTGTTGATGTCTGTGCTTGCTTTTTTGTTTACTAGGCCGAAACGTTTTTCTTTAGTTATTATTTATTTAGTTACTGGTTTATTTCTTTCGTAATTGTGAAGTAGAGAGGCTGTTTGTGTAGAAAAACAAATTAAAGTGTTAGGTAACATTTGAGTTGCTTTAAAGTGTCACTTTAATATCTTAAGTTGTTTAATTTGATAAATAATATTTTTGCTAAGAAATTGTTGTTTTTCTGATATAATATTTCAGTGACTGTTAAGTCTGTTCATAAGAAGCTTTCATATCATTTATGGATCATTTTGTTTTCTTCCAGGCAAACTGAGATATGCAAACAACAGTAACTACAAGAACGACGTCATGATCCGAAAAGAGGTAAAGTCAGCTGCGTGATGACGTCACATACATCCAATATTAGGTCATTTATGTTGAGACCTAGGCTTTGTATCTCATGAGAGATTTCCCCCCTCTTTCAGGCTTATGTTCATAAAAGCGTGATGGAAGAGTTGAAGAGAATCATTGATGACAGTGAGATCACAAAAGAAGACGATGCCTTGTGGCCGCCTCCAGACAGAGTCGGGCGACAGGTTTGTAGGAATATGTACTTTTGCTTTTATTTTTAATTGTATTATTATTTTTACATTTGCTCTGGTCACCACGTGTGGTTTAATACTCCTAATTGCATCTTCTTTGTGCTGTATAGGAACTGGAGATTGTCATCGGTGACGAACACATTTCATTCACAACTTCCAAAATTGGATCTTTAATTGATGTCAACCAGTCCAAGTAAGCATATTTCATAGAAGAATCTCCTCTTGTTCTCTCTGCTTGACTGCATTTTCACTTCAGCATTACGGTCTCATGCTTGAAACCTGGTATTGCAGTACCACAAGTATTATTGACTCTTGTATGATAAATTGCTTGTGATGCATCTTATGTGTAAATCATTTAAGATAAAAGCATCTGCTAAATGATTTACTTTAATGTCGTTTTTTCTTCATTTATTCTGTATTGTCATGCAGTTTATTGCTTTCCTTTTTCTACTCAAGCAATGCAGTACTGTGTTCTCTATATTATAAGAGTGGTAACATTTGTGATTTTGATCATCAGGGACCCAGAAGGACTCAGAGTTTTCTACTACCTGGTCCAGGATCTCAAATGCCTTGTATTCAGTCTCATCGGCCTTCACTTCAAAATCAAGCCCATCTAGCTACCCAGTTGCTTTTATTCTGGATGAAAGTCATATTTTAGTTATTGTTTGAGCTATTTTCAACATTTGTATATTGCTTGGTGGTTTTGCTTTTATTTTTTTTTTAAATAAATTCGTTCAACTGTTGATTCACTTCACTCTCCATTTCAGAACCTCTTAAACGGCAAAATATCTTTTCAGCACCTTAATGGCGATATCAATATTTGCACACTCTAAAATAGGTACTTTTAAATAGAAGGTACAATATGTACACTACTAGTTTAAAGTTTGGGGTTGGTGAAAGCTTTTTACTGTTCTTGAACATCTCTTATGTTCACCAAGGAGGATTTGTTTATAAAATACAGTAAGAATTAATAATATTTTAATATGCACTGCTAAATTTGTAGTCTTCAGTGTCACATTTGCAATAAGCATTTCTTATTGTTGGAAACAGTTGTGCTGGTTGCTTAATATTTTTGTGGAAAACATGATACATTTGATCTGGATTCTTTGATGAATATAAAGTTCAAAAGAACAGCATTTACTTTTTTTTGGTAGTAATATACAAATCTTTACTGTTACCTTTGAATTAAAGATTACTAAAATCTCCCCAGACTTTTGAAAAGTAGTGTATGCAAACCTCACAAATGTTCATCTTCTTACATTTTTACTTACATTTCACTGCTGGTCATATATTCCCTATATAACCATGTATGTGACAAAAAAAAAAAAAACTTGAATCTTCAAATTTTGCTGAAATATTTCAGTCAGATATTCAATATTTTATTTTTTATTAAGCTTGTAACAATATTTACAATCTGAGTATTCATAGTTATCCACATTTTTACATCTTATAAGGCAAAGGACAGGTCTTTCAATTATTGTACATAATTAAACAATGCAGAATTTTTCAGTGTATGAAATATGGAAGTACATTGTATCCATGTTGCATTGAGACAAAGATAATTGACTTGAAAAGTATAGATGGATTAAAGCTGCTTGTTGAACCTGGGTTTGCAATACACTGCAAATATTGCAAACAATACATTTCAGGACATCAGCATTTCACAGATTTACCTATAGCCCCATTACAATTTCTAATTTTTGCTAATGCATCAAATCACTTCAGCATAAGCTCAATACCAAGCAGTCACAGTTGTCTATCCACACAGTGCAAAGCTTATTACTAATACTCTCAGCCTTTAAATATAAACATGTTACACTGATACACTTGAGTCCTTATCTAATAAAAGTAAAACATAAATGTTCAGATTAAATTCAGACTACTACACAGTGCTTCAATGAATTTAAACACATTAAGTGCACTTTCAATTAATGGGTTTTCCATCAAGTACTGTAAAAATGTCTTCCAATGACTTGTGAACACACTTAAGGAACTCGTGAACATTTCTGGCAGGGTAGCTGGACACATTGCAACCGATCCATTCATCATGGACACCATAGCCCACTCCGAAACCATCAGGCACCACCGGAGCAAATCCGCCCAGACTGACCGCGAGGCTGGTAAGAGTACTGGTGGAGAGAATGTTGTGGTTTATGGCCTTATATGCTGGATTCTGGTAGAGATTGTGCAGAGCCATTCCTTTTGAATTAGCCAGGTAGCGCATGGCAAAGAGATGGCGATCAAAGCCTTGACCTAGAAGAAAATGCACAAAAAATATGACAATGAAGTTGAGAGTGAACTAAAGATCTAATTTGATGCCCACCCTCCCCCAAAAATGTAAAAGGATGGAAATTCTGTCATCACCCTCATGTCATTCCAAACCTGTTTGACTCAATACTGATTAAAATAGATGTCTTGCTAAGATAAACATCAGTTTTCCCCCCTAGAATGACAAGACATGAATATGCACTAACCCATTGCTGCCTCTTTCGTGAGCTGCCCATGGTATTTGGAGCATTCATTCAACAGCCCCTGTAACTGCTCCACAGTGTGCTGTCCAGGCTGCTCAACGAATGCCTTGGCACAGTGCTTTGTGTGGATGGTAGCGGGACGGATTGTTTCTGTGCGCCCGTGTTTAAAGGCTGCAGTGCTACATGACTCGTATGTGCCGACCGTCTGGCCGTATTGGCGTAGGAAGCCCATCTGGAAAGCCAGCTGAGCGATGGCATCTGGACTGAGCTTCTTCTTCTTAAGTTGCTCCTTTCCACCTTTTTTGAACTCCATGGCGTCGATGGTGAGCTTTGACACGGCGGCCTGGAAGTTCTCTTTTGCTTTTGTGATTCCAGCTTTTAACTCATCAGTGAGTTTAAACTCTAATCGGCACACCGCAGAGGAAGAGTCTACCGCTGCAGGCTGGGATCCAGGCCCGACCAAAGGCTTCTCCGTGGTGTCCTTGAAGACCTCATTCTGGAAGCGAAGAACGGCCACGCCGTCACCCCAAGAGTGCTCAAAATTGATGGCCGCCTGTCCGTCTTTAGCCAAGATGATACTGAAGGACTTGTCGTACCACCGGTTGCAGCCGTCTCCATGAAGCATGTTGTGGGAAATGTGAATACGGTCTCTCATCACCTCCTCATCCAGGCAGAGGCAGAACAAAGCACTGTCTACTAAATGCAGAGCTTCTCCATTTCCAGCGTCCAGTAGTTTCTGTCTTAACCCTGCCCAGATGTCTCTATCCTCACTGGTTAGAACGCCCAAGGGGAACGAAGGAGCTTTTGTGGGGTCCGATAGGATGTATTTCAAATGAGCTTGAACCTCAGCAGGCTTTATCAGGTTGCCGTCCCGATCTAGAGCATCAAACACATACAGGTTGCCTCGCCTTACTACGAGCAGGTGGCGGCCCTTGTCGTCTGTGAGGAGCTCGTCGCGCTTGTACTTGGGTATACGTGTGGAGTTGAAGAGGCGGAAGTATTGGGACATATCCAGAGGATAGGCATTCACCATGTAGGCTCCAAACCATGAGATAAAGGGGGGCACCCATCGGATCAACTTCTTGAAACTATCGGTGTCACTCTTGGCAGGGTTAAGATGAAACACCTCTGGCTCGAGTAGACCAGCACGAAGCGTCTTCATGAACCGGACGGCTGAGCACACCATGTTGGTGGCTCGCACAAGCTGGTCGTTGTACTCGGGTTTGGGGTCAGGGTTAAAGGACATGAAGGGGTTAAAGTTGAGCACAACAGACTCCCGAGCAGACAAGTACATGTCAAACCATGGAGCTGCAATTGGATTTAATCAATGGAGAAAGTAATTAATATCGGTAATTTTTGACATCAAAACTACCCATTAATATAAATTGTTCTTTTATATACATTTACTACCACGCATTATGTCCCCGCATCTTGGGTTTCCCCCCCCCCCCCCCCCCCCTCTTTTTGTGTTTTGTTGTTTTTGGCTAAGGCCACAAGTTCTTCATGTAACTGCTTGCCTACGCCACTCTGGACTCTGTGTACTTTCTACCCTGTATCTGAGGCTTCTAAGGCGAGCAGAAGTAATGTTAACATTCACGCGGTTTGGACTTTTTTTGACAATGACTGAATACTCTGCTATCGATTCTGCGCCGTTCCACTTACTGGACGTCCATTCCGCCGGGGTCTTTGCGCCGCCGGCTACCTCTGTCTTGTATCTTCCCGTTTTGGGCCTGGTACTCCTCACGCAAACAGTCAAATGTATTATTTTTGGCCCCCATCTCCCTTAACTTTAATTTGTATCCCTTTTATTGGAGCGTGTTCTTGGTATCACTATTAACGGCTTTTATTTACTAATGCCTTTTTCCCAATGTTGTTCACCCGTGTAGTCACACTCCCTTTCCACCGTCGCTGGGGGCCAGTACGTTTTTGTACCGCCTTCCATGTTTGCCTTTCCCCGCTGCCCTACTGCTCCTCCCGTCATAGCTACGGACATTTAGACCGGACCCCCACCATTGCTATTTCACATAATGTGTTTTTGCCCATTCTAATGTGTACATACCCCTGCAACGTATCCTTTTCTAACACTAGTACGACGACACGGTTTTCCCATAGCCTGCCATGGTTCACCCACCCACGCATATATCCATCACTGCGTTCTGCAGATCATGTGACATGACGATGGCGTTATATGCTTCAGACTTTCATTAAAGCTTTGCCTGCTCCCAGCAATCCATGGCATTTTAACCTATATTTTACAATCCATACAGCGTAAACTCTTATTCCCTACCTCTATGGCTCGTGTTGCCCCCCCCAGCGGACATCCACCCCCCCTCCTCATTTTGGACCTCTCCAACGACCTCTTACTTGCTAAAATCACACAAATTACTCACCAGGTATACTAATATCCCCTGACTGTTGTAATGAACTTACGGCGTTAATCGTCCGGGGTGTGGCTTGTTTGGGCCGCGTGTGCGGACAGTCTTTTACGGACGCCCCAGCACACCATGGGTACACCAAGTGCCCCACAAATGGTAGATCCAACCCACCCATCTTTTTTCCTGTTTTAACTTACCAAATCATTAGTACACAACCAAAATAATAAACTATCTATATATATATAGCCACTACCGAACCAACAAAGCACCGTATATATATATATATGCATGTGCCTTAAGATGTAACGCGAAGTCGATTTGATTCGATTGACTAACCTCCTATTCTATACTAAACCTGTGCTTTTCTTTGTTCGTTGCCTCGGGGCAATTGAAGCAGACAGTTACAGCACCTTTGTGTTGCCGGCACTAGCAATGCTACTGGGTGGAGGATGTGTCAGATGCATACTCAGAATCGGCAATACAATTCCACGCACCAAACTGTTTTTACAACCAGCCCCACACACATTTTGTCCTCAGCATCTCAGCCTCTAAACTGGCTATGACCACTGAGGAGTTTTGATTCTTGGCAAAACATATCACAACTTCTCATTAACCGCTAACATACTGCTGCAACAAATGCACGCATACACTCACGAGAGATGAGAGAGATTGGGCCTTCATGTTTTTATGGGAATCTTATGAGACCTAAGGAATTTATTATGTACAAACTGGAAAGTATACGCATACATCTAAACCTACCCCTCACAGAAAACAAAAAAAATCCTTCTGTATGATTTATAAGTTTATTCCCTTATGGGGACCAAAAATGGCCCCACGGTATTACTATACTCGTGGGGTCCCACCACTCCCCTTCCCACATAATGTAAGGACAATACCAGGATCTATCCTCTCTCTCTCTTTTCTGTCACACACACACACACACAAAACCCAAAAATAGGGTTACACGATTATGACAAAAATCATAATTGACAATTATTCCCTTGAAATTGTGATTGCGATTATTAATTACGATTATTTTTTTTTCCCCCCCCCCCCCCACAAATTTACATTGAATGATGTTTATACCATATTTTTATATGAAAATAAACAAGTTGAAAACACTCTAACTGAAAAACGTTTAGTGCTTTTCTATAGTATTAAGCCTTAAATGTCAACTACACATCCGATTGGTTTCTTCTTTAAATTATAAAAAAGTAAAAATATGAATGGTATTATAATGTTATACTAAAACTAAAATTAAAATAATGTGAAAAACCCTTGAGATAACATGTAGAAAGAAAAAAACGCATCTTAAACATAACATAAGTGGACTTTGAACGATTAATTGCCGCTTTGAACGTTTACGTAATTGTGGCATCCATAATTGTAATCGCGATTAGAAATTCGATTAATTGTGCAGCCCTAAATCACAGTATTTGGATGTTGGTTATTGTGTATATGAAATGCGAGAAACATTTATACATGATGTGTTATTTGTAATTAGTAGTAGATTTTATTTATTAGTTTATTTGATTTGTTAATTTTTTTATAATTGTGATTAGTTGGAACCAGTTGTGTTTGACATTTGTCTAAATAAGACTTTTTTAATGCTTATATTGCTTGTTTTCCATATTCCACTTATACAGAAAACCTTGGTGTTTCAGTACCCTTATAGCACAGTGTTGCCTGAGGCAACAAACCAATATCTGGTTCGGGGGTGGGGGGCGGTCACATTTTATAATTGATATATTATCAGGGACCCCCAAGCTCCCTGAGGGTTAAATTGTAATAATATTTCATAATTTTACTGTTTTTACTGTATTCCTGACATAAGAGACTTTTTTTTCGAAAACTTTTAGGTGGTAGTATACACAGCACCACAAACCCAAGACAATTAGATTACATTTTTAATCTAAGATTATTACATTTTATTCTATTTTAGAACGTTTGAATGTAATTCTAATGGAACTAAATGTAAGGCAAGGGGGTATATTTACGTGTAACACCGTGTCCCCATCCCCCTTGCAACCTAAGCGTAGGCTTTGCACTTTCACTTACATTCTCTAATATGACCTAAAACTTTCGTAGACAAAAAATAATAATGTATTTCCAGCTAAAATCAGATTCAACATCAAAGATGCAATATCAAAGCACAGCAAAACGAATTCTATGACGTGATTTATATATCATGTGTGTAATTCTATGTCAATTTCCTACCTTGGTAAACTCTTCTGGTAGTGCATGGTCGGGACGACACTTTTGTGTAAATACTCAATCCCAGCTCCATCCTTACTGCTGTATTTACGCTGAGTGCTCGTTAGAACTGAGAGGGCAGGGTTATTCCATAACCGTTTAAATTTGCTCAGTGTTGAATTAACGTTATATTGCGTAGAGAGCAAACCTGCCATCATACAACTTGACATTTAAGGAGTTATGATCTGCGTATTTTTTCCCTAAATCTCAACTTCTAAGTTCGCAAACCTTCTGTTTAATAGTTCTGCAAGCAGCTAACCCACTGAATGAATGAATGTACGCTAGTGTGTCTGACAGATCCTGTCGCTGTCGGTACGGCCAACAGTAATTAGCTACCTGTGTTCTCTTACCTTTCTATTTAGAAAAAATCACAACAAACGTAAAAAAGGGATTTCCTAAGATAATTTTCAATAGCTGCTTAACAAGCAGACAAAATTCACAAGGAAATTTCCGATTTTAATGTTTGATTCATTACTTCCGCCTCACCAACTATCACCTTTTTCAAAATAAAAGTCCAATCTATATAAATATGGCATTTGTATAAAACACATATGTAGGCTTAAGTTGTGTATTTAATGATTCAACTGCATTTTTCATTATGTGCTATTTAAATTAGAACTCTCACAAAACAACACAAAATAAGAAAGTTGCCCAGAAATAGATTAAATTAAAACTTTATTTAATTGTTAACTTATTCAAAATAAATATTCTTACTCCTTACATTTCGAATATTTATTGCATTTCCATATATTTTGAACATTATATATATATATATTTTTATAACCATTTCTTACTATGTGTCAGTAAGTTGTTATTTTAGCATGTGTGTTTGCCTCAGTGTTATTTTTTTAGGATTACTGATGAACTAATGTACTTTGATTTGTATTAGTTATCTATTTTAGTTTTAGTTACAGGGTGTAGTTTTTATTATGTCTATATAGGCTTTTTATTAAGTTTAACTTTAATTTATTTTGAGTTATTTCAGTACTTCAACATACAAAATGGAAATGAAATATATATGGGTTTTTTTTTGGGGAAGTCGTGGCCTAATTGTTAGAGAGTTGGACTCGTAACCCAAGAAGGTTGCAGGTTCGAGTCTCGTACCAACAGGGATTGTAGGTGGGTGGAGTGAATAACCAGTGCTCTCTCCACCTTCAATACCACGACTGAGTTGCCCTTGAGCAAGGCACCGAACCCCCAACTGCTCCCCGGGCGCCGCAGCATACTGCTGCCCACTGCTCCGGGTGTGTTCACGGTTTGTGTGTGTTCACTGCTGTGTGTGTGCACTTAGGATGGGTTGAATGCAGAGCACTAATTCCTAGTATGGGTAACCATACTTGGCAACATGTCACTTCACTCAATAATATTTAAGTATTATCTATCTAATGTACAGTGGGGAAAAACAGTATTTAGTCAGCCATCAATTGTGCAAGTTCTCCCACTTAAAGATGAGAGAGGCCTGTAATTTTCTTCATATGTATACCTCAACTATGAGAGAAAAAACTATGAGGGGAAAAAACCCCGAAAATTACATTGTAGGATTTTTAAATAATTTATTTGCAAATTATAGTGGAAAATAAGTATTTGGTCAATAACAAAATTTCATCTCAATACTTTGTTATATACCCTTTGTTGCCAATGACAGAGGTCAAACGTTTTCTGTAAGACTTCACAAGGTTTTCACACACTGTTGCTGGTATTTTGGCCCATCCCTCCATGCAGATCTCCTCTAAAGCAAGTAATGTTTTGGGGATGTCGCTGGGCAACACGGATTTTCAACTCCAAAGATTTTCTATGGGGTTGAGATCTGGAGACTGGCTAGGCCACTCCAGGACCTTGAAATGCTTCTTACGAAGCCACTCCTTCGTTGCCCGGGCGGTGTGTTTGGGATCATTGTCATGCTGAAAGACCCAGCCACGTTCATCTTCAATGCCCTTGCTGATGGAAAGAGGTTTTCACTCAATCTCACGATACATGGACCCATTCATTCTTTCGTTTACACGGATCAGTCGTCTGGTCCATTTTGCAGAAAAAACAGCCCCAAAGCATGATGTTCCACCCCCATGCTTCACAGTAGGTAATGTGTTCTTTGGATGCAACTCAGCATTCTTTATCCTCCAAACACGACAAGTTGAGTTTTTACCAAAAAGTTCTATTTTGGTTTCATCTGACCATATGACATTCTCCCAATCCTCTTCTGGATCATCCAAATGCTCTCTAGCAAACTTCCGACGGGCCTGGACATGTACTGGATTAAGCAGGGGGACACGTCTGGCACTGCAGGTTTGAGTCCCTGGCGGCGCAGTGTGTACTGATGGTAGCCTTTGTTACTTTGATCCCAGCTCTCTGCAGGTCATTCACTAAGTCCCCCCCGTGTGGTTCTGGGATTTTTGCACAGTTCTTGTGATCATTTTGACCCACGGGGTGAGATTTTGCGTGGAGCCCCATATCGAGGGAGATTATCAGTGGTCTTGAATGTCTTCCATTTTCCAATAATTGCTCCCACAGTTGATTTCTACACACCAAGCTGCTTACCTATTGCAGATTCAGTATTCCCAGCCTGGTGCAGGTCTACAATTTGGTTTCTGGTGTCCTTTGACAGCTCTTGGTCTTGGCCATGGTGGAGTTTGGAGTGTGACGGTTTGAGGTTGTGGACAGATGTCTTTTATACTGATAACGAGTTCAAACAGATGTCATTAATACAGGTAAAGAGTGGAGGACAGATGAGCCTCTTAAAGAAGTTACAGGTCTGTGAGAGCCAGAGATCTTGCTTGTTTGTAGGTGACCAAAAACTTATTTTACCGAGGAATTTACCAATAAATTCTTAAAAAATCCTACAATGTGATTTCTGGATTTTTTTTTTCTCATTTTATCTCTCATAGTTGAGGTATACCTATGATAAAAATTACAGGCCTCTCTCATCTTTTTAAGTGGAGAACTTGCACAATTGGTGGCTGACTAAATACTTTTTTGCCCCACTGTATATGTGTGTGGCTGTACATAACATATGTAGTTGTTTTTTGGTGTTTGGCTTAGTGTTATGTTAGAATCATTATTATACTCATACCTTTTTGTTCTTTGTTCTGTTATTGTTTTCATTTAAATGTTTTAGTTTTGAAATGTTGTTGTATGCATTTGTCATTTTTATTTAATTTATTTAATTTTCCTAAATGTGTGTATATATAAGTATGTATAGAGTTTTAGCTTTTAGTTTTAATTACTTTTTCTTATTTGTAAGTCGCTTTGGATAAAAGCGTATGCTAAATGACTAAAAGTAAAGTAAAGTAAAGAACAGATTTGAACGCTCCCAGGCTATCAAAGCGTGAGACCACAAGCTCCGCCTTTTTGTTCTGATCCTTTCATATGATTGGTTCAGCCACAGATGCGCAGGAAGGTGATTGGTCATCGGAAGTCCCTTTGGGAAGCTGTAATCATGAACGACGGACAGCATCAATGGGAATCAGCCATTAGGCGCATTGCCAGCATCATCTGGGCCGATTGTGCTGGAAGCGCGACATAATTTTAGTTTAGAACCTAGGCGAATTTATATAGATTAATTCTAAATTTAAATTGAACTAAGTAATATAATAGAATGTGTACAAAACTTGACATTTTAGGGACCCACAGACGTATTCCTGCTGCGGTTCATCACAGCGATTTGATTGTGGGGGTGAAGCGCTCCTCCTCCTCCTCCGCTGTCGCGCTCTGTAACGAATTGTACATGCCATCTATTATAATTCTCATTTAGAAGATAAAAGACCTGTCGTCGATATTACAGACCGTTCAGACCGTGCATTGCGGTGTGAGGGTTTTTAACATCTTGCAGAGGTAAGATTATTTGGATATTGCATGTCTACACAGCACAGCGTTAATGTATCATAACAAATATATTCAGAGTACCAACCAGGATGATTTTCTTTTCCTTCCTGATGAAAATAGATTTCTGTTGTGGAATCCTAAAAACAATACATCTATTTCTAAAAGCTGTTGCAATCATCACATATGTGTGTGATGGGATTCAGTATTAACCCTGAGATTAATTTTTACAAACACTATGTTCTGACCTCAATTCAGCCTTTATCTTATCTTTACTTTGAGGCTTGCCCACAGCATCTGTCATTGTTTTGACCAAATGCACGGACATTATTGATTTGATTATTTAAGGTACATCATCTAATTTATGTTATTTTATTTTTCAGTGTCTAACAGTCAAAGCAATGGGAGCTCTAAGCAAACAGCAGTTCTTCCAGGAACTGGGATCCGGTTGCTTGCTTCCGACTGTCCAGCACGGTCTGGAACAAGTATGGCAGCTGTTACTCATCTGCCTAGTGTGTAGGCTGCTGTGGAGATTGGGTAAGAGGGTTTATACAACACATGACATGTACTGTAATCTTTTAATGCAATTAAAGGAACAGTTCTTCTAAAATAAAAATGATTTACTCTCCCCTCCCTCGTGTCATTCCAAACATGTCATTCCAAACCAAAAAGGACAAAAATACTATTAAAGCAGCAAGTCGGTCATGTACAATGTACAATATCTCAAGTCTTTTAAGCCATATGATAGCTTTGTGTGAGGAATATCTTGCTTGACAGCTACGATCACCATTCACTTTCACTGTGTGATAAAACACTTTGGAGATTCTTCTATAAATAACTTACTTTCTGTTGCATGGAAAGAGAAAAAAAAAACATGACCTTGAGAAAACAATTATAGAATTTGTCATGTTTGGTGGAACTTCTAATACTGAAGTACAATTAAAATAATAGGTAATCAAATGATGCTATGCTGCAAATTATTTTTAAGCTGTATTTCCTCTCTCAGGTCTGCCCTCTTTCTTGAAACACCTGAGTACGGTGGCAGGTGGTTTTTATACTCTTTACCTGTTCTTCGAGCTGCACATGGTTTGGGTGGTGCTTCTCAGCCTCCTCTGCTACCTCATCCTCTTCCTGTGCCGCCATTCGAGCAGCCGAGGACCCTTCCTGTCCATCACTATCCTCATCTACCTCCTTCTGGGGTATGAAGATATATCCTGTCACGCTAATCTGTTTCTTCATTTTTGCATTTTGCCAACAGTATTGGGAAGTTTACTTTGAAAATGTAATAGGTTACAGATTACAAGTTACCCTGTTTAAAATTAATAACTAGGTGAACTATGTCAGTGCTTCATGAAGTAGCATTGATTACTTTTTGATTACTTTTTGATTACTTTTCTAAGACTTTAAAAATTCTTCATTCTTGAATCAAGATTATAATTTTTCATTTTAAAACACAGCCACCACAAAATCAGACTTTCGCAACTCTTTTTACTTTGAGATCGTTCTGAGGTTAAATACAGATTTAAAATCATAACAAGAAATAGTAAATATTAATAAAAGAAGTATTCAGATATAACACCCTTTGTAATCATTAACATTTTCATAAGTAACTATAATTTACTTACATATTTTTTTTCAGTAACTGTAACAGATTACAGTTACATTGATTTTGTAATGAAATTATGTAACGCTGTTACATGTAACTAGTTACTAATCAACACTGGTAGTCAATGTATATATTTGAGTTCAATGGGCATACAGTGTCACATGATCCTTCAGATTTCATTCAAATATGCTGATTCGGTATTCAATTTTAAAAAAATTGTTATCAGTGTTGAAAACAGTTGTGCTGCTTAGTAGTTTTGTGGAAATAATCAGTTTTTTAGTATTCTTTGAAGAATAGAAGGTTTGATAGAACACAGTTTATTTGAAATAGAATTATTTTGAGTCATTATATATGTCTTTACTAACTATACATCTCCTATTAATATTGTATTTTTGTTAGTTTTTTAATAGGATGTAGAACCTGGTGAGTCAGAGATACAGAGTTAAGATTCTGTTCTTTCTGTTTCAGAGAATTGCATATGATGGATACAACAACCTGGCATAAAATGAGAGGTCAGTTTTTGATGCTGTTTTATGACCGGACATCAGTGACCATTAGATCAGGACTGTATAGATGTTTCTTACCGTGATTAAATTTCAAATCAAATACTTGTTGTGGTCATGTAGGTTCCCAGATGGTAGTGGCCATGAAGGCAGTTTCTCTTGCCTTTGATTTGGACAAAGGCATAGTGGAGAAATTTCCCTCTCCAGTGGAGTTTATGGGCTACATTTACTTTGTGGGGACGGTCATCTTTGGGCCTTGGATCAGTTTCAATAGCTACATGGATGCGGTAGAAAGTCGAAAATTTGTGAGTCTCAAATTTAGTTCTAATGCAAATAAGAATTAAAGGGGTTTAAGAACATCAGAGGTGCTTCCACCAGCACTTTACCGTGTCTATATGATCTTTTTCAGAGTGTCTCCTGGTTTTTGAAGTCAGTCTTCAGCTGTGTGAAGAGCCAGCTCTGTCTGGTAATTTCCAACTGTATTGCACCCTATCTCTTTCCCTATTTCATCCCGGCCTTTGGAGACAAGCTGCTCCGCAAGTGAGTATAAGTTTGAGTCGAGTAAAATTATGTAGTTATTCAGTGAGCACTGAGGTGTAAAGTATGGATTGATTCTTCTACTTCTAATATCAAAGTGTTGTGTTGCTATCTGTGGCTTAGTTTTTTATCTGTTTTCATATTTTTTCCTCAGCAAGAAACGAAAGATGAGGTATTGTCCTACTTATATTATTTACATACATTTTAATCATGAGGAATAAAGACAAATTCGTACAAGCATAAAACATACAGGTGCATCTCAATAAATTAGAATGTCGTGGAAAAGTTCATTTATTTCAGTAATTCAACTCAAATTGTGAAATAAATTCAATGCACACAGACTAAAATAGTTTAAATCTTTGGTTCTTTTAATCGTGATGATTATGGCTCACATTTAACAAAAACCCAATCAATTCACTATCTCAACAAATTAGAATATGGTGACATGCCAATCAGCTAATCAACTCAAAACACCTGCAAAGGTTTCCTGAGCCTTCAAAATGGTCTCTCAGTTTGGTTCACTAGGCTACACAATCATGGGGAAGACTGCTGATCTGACAGTTTTCCAGAAGACAATCATTGACACCCTTCACAAGGAGGGTAAGCCACAAACATTCATTGCCAAAGAAGCTGGCTGTTCACAGAGTGCTGTATCCAAGCATGTTAACAGAAAGTTGAGTGGAAGGAAAAAGTGTGGAAGAAAAAGATGCACAACCAACCGAGAGAACCGCAGCACTATGAGGATTGTCAAGCAAAATCGATTCAAGAATTTGAGTGAACTTCACAAGGAATTTGACTGAGGCTGGGGTCAAGGCATCAAGAGCCACCACACACAGACGTGTCAAGGAATTTGGCTACAATTGTCGTATTCCTCTTGTTAAGCCCCTCCTGAACACAGACAACGTCAGAGGCGTCTTAACCTGGGCTAAGGAGAAGAAGAACTGAACTATTGCCCTGTGGTCCAAAGTCCTCTTTTCAGATGAAAGCAAGGTTTGTATTTCATTCGGGAAACCAAGGTCTTAGAGTCTGGAGAAAGGGTGGAGAAGCTCATAGCTCATAGTTGCTTGAAGTCCAGTGTTAAGTTCCACAGTCTGTGATGATTTGGGGTGCAATGTCAAATGGCTGGTGTTGGTCCATTGTGTTTTTTAAAAAACCAACGTCACTGCACCCGTTTACCAAGAAATTTTGGAGCACTTCATGCTTCCTTCTGCTGACCAGCTTTTTGAAGATGCTGATTTCATTTTCCAGCAGGATTTGGCACCTGCCCACACTGCCAAAAGCACCAAAAGCTGGTTAAATGACCATGGTGTTGGTGTGCTTGACTGGCCAGCAAACTCACCAGACCTGAACCGCATAGAGAATCTAAGGGGTATTGTCAAGAGGAAAATGAGAAACACGAGACAAAAAAATGCAGATGAGCTGAAAGCCAATGTCAAAGAAACCTGGGCTTCCATACCACCTCAGCAGTTTCACAAACTGATCACCTCCGTGCCACGCCGAATTGAGGCAGTAATTAAAGCAAAAGGAGCCCCTACGAAGTATTGAGTACATGTACAGTAAATGAACATATTTTCCAGAAGGCCAACAATTCACTAAAGATGTTTTTTTTTTTTATTGGTCTTATGAAGTATTCTGATTTGTTGAGATAATGAATTGTTGTTTTTTTGTTAAATGTGAGCCAAATCATCACAATTAAAAGAACCAAACACAAGCTACTTCAGTCCGTGTGCATTGAATTTATTTAATACACGAGTTTCACAATTTGAGTTGAATTGCTGAAATAAATGAACTTTTCCACGACATTCTAATTTATTGAGATGCACCTGTATATCTGCTAAATGTACTTGTAAAAACAATTAAACCAATTAATTCTTCTGGGTTTGAGAATTCTGTATAAATTGACTTATTTTTATCTGCTTCTTTCTATTGATAAAATATACATTTTGGATTGAGTTTATTAATGCTTTTTATTTCGTATTTCAATGCAGGGGCTATATTAAAAGGTAGGCAATGCACAGTGTTAAACCTCAATAGTTTCATGTCTCTGTGGTTGTCTCTGATCTGTGATAACCTTCAGCTTTGTAATTCTCCTCATCAGGTGGCTACAGGCCTATGAGAACACCCTGTCCTTCCATTTCAGTAATTACTTTGTGAGTTACCTTGGTGAGATGACCACCACACTGGCAGGTGCTGGTTTCACAGAGGAGAAGGACAATCTTAAGTGGTATGCATTAATTATACAGATTTAATCACTGTCAGAGTCAGAAATCAAATAGAGGACATACCTGTGGCAAAAATGTCATTGAACATGCCCCATGATCAATTCCTTTTTTCCCCTAAATCTGGCTTAATAGGCTTAATTTAGAATGTTAAGTATGGTTTTAGTCGGCTCTGAAGACACTGATGTCACTTACACATACTTACTGTCTGCCTGATTATTTTATATTGATTCAATTAAAGGACCAATTTTGATAGTGTTTATTTTTACTCCAGTGGAGTTTATGGGCTACATTTACTTTGTGGGGACGGTCATCTTTGGGCCTTGGATCAGTTTATCTCTCAAGCGTTATTTTTTAAGGCCATTTCTGTTGTTTCAGGGACTTGACAATAGCAAAGCCGCTAAATGTAGAGTTTCCCAGGTCTATGGTTGAAGTGGTGACTTCCTGGAACCTGCCCATGTCCCGCTGGCTCAACACCTGTACGTATTTGTTTGTGAATTTGTGTACTTTACTTTTGAATAGTGTTGTATTGGTTTTAATACACTCTGAAATTAATTAAATATGTATTTTACCTCCCAAAAGACTTAAACTTAAAGACAGCATTTTATTTAGAGCAGGCTTTTGTGTATTATCTTTTATCTCCAAATATTTGGGTAAGTCACATTCTCCACCTTTTTTTTTTCCTTCCCAGATGTCTTCAGGAAGGCTCTCAAATATGGGAGCTTCACAGCTATTATCTTGACATACACTGCAAGCGCTCTGCTACATGTGAGTGCATTTTGGCTTATTGTTGATTTGCCATTATATTGATTATTTAATTTGAATTGACTGCTTTTTTTCTCAGGCTTAAATACAATATTGTATTTCTGTGCTCACAGGGTCTAAGCTTCCACATTGGGGCAGTATTATTTACACTAGGCTTCATAACATATATTGAACACGGTGCGTATCTGTTCAGGTATTATCTGTAAATCTAATAATTCTTTCAAATGTTTTAATCATTTCAAAAGCATTATGTTTAGCAGTTCAGCTGACTAATGCATCTTTTCAGAGTATTAATCGTCTTTGGTTGTGTGTTTAATGGACTGTTTCTTTATTCTGTGTTTTAGTGCTTAGGAAAAGATTGTCAGTCATTTTAAATGCATGTGTGCTCTCCAAGAGATGCCCATCTGACTGCAAACACAGACATAAAAAGGTGTTGTATGCATCATTATGGCTGTAGAAGCATTACGGCTTTTAAAAAAAAAAAAGACAAAAAACACCATAAAAATTTAAATGATAAAAAATCTTTTGATAAGCCTTTACTAAATTATTAACTTGTTAAATATTTTACTACTTTAAATCTTACCAGTTTATATTATCATTTCAAAAGTTAAAAGTTCTTTAAAAATGTAACTTTTTTATATTTCCTTTTTTTCTTCTAGGAATTTTGGGTATATTTAATTAATGGGACTTTTAGCATGTTAGCAGTACTACATTTAACATACCTGGGCTCAATTTTTGGCTCCAGTACAGACGACACGGATTCTGATGAGGTACAACTTACTTTTTCTGAAATCCTATGGCCCCTGCCTTCTGTGTAAGTTATTATTTATATTTATTACATGGCTTAAATGATTTTCTTTTGTCTGCAGAACGGCATGGCCAGCCATACCATTAAGAAATGGACACAGCTCAGCTGGACAAGCCACTGGTTGACCTTTGGCCTTTGGGTCCTGTATCGCCTTATTCTATAAACACTGAGACCTACATAGACGAGGAGAGATGGGGAGAGGATAGCAATAACTGTGATTGGATATTTTATGTGGGTTTTACTATAGAGGGGTCGTGGCCGTTTATGGCATCACTGTGAACTCTGGATGAACATGACTGCGGCCCAGAGTCCTCAAATCCAGGAAAAACTAACATACAGGTAATATTGATCCACACCATTGGACCACTGGATATTCTGAAGTTTTCTAAACTACCTAAAGTAAAGAAGCATCAAGACTTAAAAAAAAAACACAGCAATCCTCAATAAGTGTGAACATGTACTTGATATTCATAGTCATTGTTAATGAATTGATCAAGATTTTAATGACTAATAGATCTTGTAGTTTTAGTTGGTTTTGTTTGATGGTTTAGCATAATTACTTTTTAATCAGAAAAGAAGATAATTATTCTCATTGCTTTTTTTTCAGAAGCTCTAAAGTCAAATTGCACAAATCAAGTTTGATTTGGTGCGTTTGTTCTGTTTTTCCCCCACTCCCAAGTTGAATAACGACTAATACTCATGCTTATTCACTAAAGCACATATCATTTGTTCATTACAGTTGTCATGTATGACAAACATGCCATAAAACAGGGGTCACCAAACTCGTTCCTGGAGGGCCAGTATCCTGCAGAGTTTAGCTCCAACCTAATCACACACACCTGAACAAGCTATTCTTCTTCTTATGTACACTTCCAGGCAGGTGTGTTGAGGCAAGTTGGAGCTGAAATCTGCAGACCCTGGCCCGCACGGGATTTGGGACCCCCGCCATAAAACTTCCTCATAGGGCTCTGAATGAACATATATGAGGTGACCTCCTCTGTTTTTGTATCATTGTATGGCAATATGCCAGTGAACTTCTGTGGTGACTTTGAAACCTGTGAGACACTCAAATGAGACAGTATTACTAGTGTTTGCTGGTTCTTATATTTAAACGTTTTTAAAATGTATTAACCAGAAATGGGGAAAGTTAAACCATATAGATAGTGTGTTTTTGTTTTCAGTGTATTTATTTTCATATTTGCCATCGTGTTATTGCTGTTTGGTGTCACTCTTTATTTGATCACCACTCATCACACTGGAATTATATTTATTGTTTTTTAGTGCCAAAAAGAACGATAATCATTAATAGCTAATTAATTACAGGTATGTTCTTATATTACCTTTCATTTTATTTATTGTGTTTAGACATTTAACACACAACACATTTTCTATTGAATCACCCTTTTGATAATCCATCCATATACTTTTATTAGTGAATATTAAATAAAGAGTTCAAATTACACTGATGTTTTTGACTGCATTTTGTATGTCTAATTGCCAAACAAATTCAAAATGTTAATTTTCTCCCAATTTTTCATGTACACAACCTTGTCATACATGGTGCAGAGTTTTGGCTTTTACAGTAGAAAACCGCAGCACACAAGCATTTGGACAGCGCAACCTTGCGAGAGAAACTGAAGCAAAACCCACTACAGGGAAGCAAAGAAATAGCAGCATACCTGTATTGGCATATAGTGATAGACTTGTAATATCAGACAGTGGAAAAGCGGAGGCGCTAGCAGAAACATTTGTTAAGGTGCACAGTAACTCAAATTTGTCAGAAGAAAGGAGGAGGTATGGGAATATAAATTGAGTAAGAACCCTCAATTACTGGAGGAAAAAGGACCATCTGGATGTACTTTAGATTCAGAGTTTACTCTGTATGAGCTGAAGAAAGCACTTGCAGGGGTTAAACAAACTTCACCAGGAAGAGATTATATTTGCTATGAGATGGTAAAACATCTATCAGAGACATCACTAAATATAATTTTAAGCCTTTTTAACAATGTGGGAATCAGGGAAGTTACCAGCTGATTGGATTGTTCCAATTGCAAAGCCAAGGATCATACACAACCAAATAACTACAGGCCCATACACAACCAAATAACTACAGGCCCATAGCATTAACATCGAATCTTTGCAAACTGATGGAACGTATGGTAATGAGCAGATTGGTGCATATCATTGAGAAGAAAAACCTTTTCTCCCCATAACAAAGTGGTTTCAGGAAAGGGTGAAAAACAATGGACTCTGTGCTCTGTTTGGAAGCTGAAATAAGAAAGGCACAAGTAAACAAGGAAGTGTTAGTAGGAGTATTTTTCAATGTTGGAAAAAGCATACGACATGATGTGGAAAGTTACTAAAATTAGAATGGAAATAAAAGGAAGAATGTATAATTGGATCAAGAATTTCTTGTTTAAAAGAACTATACAAGTAAGAATGGGTTCTGCATTTTCTCAGATATATCCAGTAGAGAATGGAACTCCTCAAGGAAGTGTTAGTAGTCCTGTTCTGTTTAATCTAATGGTTAATGACATTTTTACACAGATAGACATGGGGATAGGAAGGTCCTTGTATGCAGATGACGGCGCGCTGTGGAAAAGAGGGCGCAATGTGGGGCATGTGGAGAAGTGTATGCAGAATGCTGTTAAAAAAGTAGAGAATTGGGCTAAAGAATGGGGTTTCTGTTTCTCTGTAGCAAAAACTCAGGTGATCTGTTTTACAAAAAGGAAAATCAATCCAATTATGAAAATGAAAATGTATGGACAAAAATTGGAGCAGGTGTCAGTAATTAGATTTCTGGGAATGTGGATGGATTCAAAACTGGATTTTAGAATTCATATTCAGAAAATAGTAGACAAAGGTAAAAAAAGCAATAAATATAATGAGGTGCTTGGCAGGAGTTGAATGGGGGGCATGTCGTCAGTCTCTTAAAAGTATATACTGTGCACTGATAAGAGCAACTATTGATTATGGTAGTATGGTGTACAGTTCGGCATCCAAAACACAACTTTTAAAGATCGAGGCAATTCAATCACAAGCACTGTGAATATGTTGTGGAGCAATACGATCATCTCCAATAGCAGCAGTACAAGTAGAGATGGATGAAATGCCTCAGGAAATTTGAAGGCTCAAGTTAAAGATGAGATACTGGATTAATATAAATGGACACTGAAATAGTCATCCAGTTAAGAAAGTTCTGAAGGATTGCTGGGAATATGAGTATAAAAAACTATCAAGCTTTGGATGGACTGCCAATGAGGAGGCACAGAGTATGGGAATTAGTGACATCAATATTGCCCCTTCTGTGGCAACTTCAGCAATTCCTCCTTGGCTTTTCCCTATGCCTGTAGTTGACATTCAGCTATATGAAGAAAAACATAACAAGGAAAGAAGTATGTTAACAAATATAGCAGTGCAGCAATACATTGAACAAACTTATTGCAATTTGCAAATATACACGGATGGCTCTAAAGATCCTGAATCTGGAATAACAGCAGCAGCAGTCTACATACCCCAATTCAAAGTCAAAATTTAAAAAAGAATTTCAGATCATATATCTGTTTTTACTACAGAGACAATAGCAATATTCCTAGCTCTTCAGTGGATAGAAGAGGTACAGCCAATAAGGTCAGTAATTTGTACAGACTCCCTTTCAGTTTTAAATAGCTTGCTAAGTGGAATTTTCTGTAAATTTGCTGTAGATAAAACTAAATATATTTTCTTTACAAATAAAAGAAGAAGTATAGATTTAAAGTTATATGATTTAAATTATATAATAAAGAGTTGGAACAAGTTAAAGTGATAAGATTTTTAGGCATGTGGTTTGATGCAAAGGTTACATGGAATAATCACATAAGTAAGATGGAGGGAAAATGTAAAAAGATTTTGAATGTAATAAGGTGTATTTCTGGATGTGAGTGGGGAGCTGACAGATTGGCATTAAAAACCATTTATTCAACAATGATTAGAGCAATATTAGACTATGGATGTATGGTATATGGTTCAGCTGCTAAGTCGCAGTTAGAAAAATTAGAAAGAATACAATCACAAGCTTTGAGAATTTGTTGTGGAACTTATCCTTCCTCCCCAGTTCCAGCGTTACAGGTGGAGATGGGGGAAATGCCGGTTCATCTAAGAAGGAAACAATTGATTTTGACGTATTGGGCAAGCTTAAAAGGTCAACAGGATAATCATCCAATAAAAGGACTACTTGAGACTTGTTGGGAGCATGGAAAAAGGAAAATTAATAGTTTTGGTTGGATCATTAAAGATTTAGTGCGGGAGATGGAACTAAATGAGTACAGAGTTATTCCAACGGTAATTTTACCAACGATACCTTTATGGATTTTACCACAACCAAAAATTTATTTATTCTTATTGGAAGCAAGACAAGATAAAGAGCAGGAGTTACTAGAGGCAGAATTGGCAAAACAATATATTGGGATTAATTAGTTTTTACAGATGCATCTAAGAATCCACAGAATGGTCAGGTGGGAGTAGCGTATGTTATTCCAAGGTTGAAAGTGGCAGGAAGGAAAAGATAATCTTTCTATTTACAGGACAGTTGCTAGCAATTTTGATAGCAATGAATAAAATATATGAAATGGGGATAAATAAAACATTAGTATGTTCAGACTCAAGTTCAGCTTTATTATGCCTGGAAGCTCAACAGTCTGAAACTAGACAATATATTGTTTTGGAGATCCTTCTGTTATTATATATGTTGCAGCAGATAACTAGGAAGGTTCAATTCTTGTGGGTTCCGGCACATTCAGGAGTGGCAGGGAATGAGGAAGCAGACCAATTAGCTAAACAAGTAATGACAAAGGAAAATATAGATATGCAAATTCTGTATAGTAAAGCACAACTCAAGTCAATAATAAAAAGGGAGATAAATAAACATTGCAATTGTTTTGGCTAAAGAGTTAAAAGGCGACATCTACAGCAGACAACAATGGTGTAAAGAATGAATTCAGAGGAGAAGAAAGGGAGATTGTTGTTCTGTTCAGCCTAAGTTTGGGACATACAGGTCTTAATTCACATTCGCACTAATAGGGAAACATTCCCAACAGGCTGTTTGATGGTGTGAGTTATAGAACTGTAGAACACGTAATTATCCATGGATAGGATTACGAGGAAAGTAGTGCTCGTGAACTCTCAAAAAACGGTGTAGCAGCAAGTAACTTTTAAAAAACGAGATTGGGGGAAGCCATGAGGAGGTGAAGTCCTGATAATCAGCAATCTAAAAGACGCGGTAATTCATAGAAGATATATTATTAGTTTGGTATTCCTATTCCTATTCTCTGGGGCTGAGAAGGACTTCCTGTAGAGGAGAGCTGAACCCCCGCAACACATCGAAGCTTAAGTTTCTGATAGTCTGGGAAAGGAAGTCAAGTCACTTACCAATATAGATACAAATTCCTCTGGTTGCCTGCACAGTGGAGTGATGCCAATGAGGAAGTAGCTTGCTAGCAAGAAAAGCAGTAAACATACACAAATAAATTAATTTAGCTTAATAAGCTGATTCAAAGAGTGATATCATGAAGTATAAGAGGGCAACAGTTTATGGATATGGGTCAAAGGGGACAAGCTTTCGATTCGTAGAGTGTGTTGGAAAGAAAGGACAAATATGGAAATAGGAGAAAGAGTCCATCTTATCAAGACTAAGAATCGGCATCACAGCATTCACTATGAGTCTTTATAAAGTAAGCATGCCTCGGAGAACGTGGGACAAATGTGGAGAATTAGACTATTCTGTTGAGTTTCTGCATAGGAGGGAGAGATTTCAATTAAATGCAGCTTAGGAGGGCTGTGAGTTTATATTTTCTTAAAGTATTGTTCGGAAATGGGTCGAGGCTATCCAAGAGTCAAGAAAATGAGTTTAAATCCTGAAACATAGGACACATGAATCTAGTTTTTTTTTTTATTTTCTTTATTTTCCCTTCTGTATTTCTTTCTTCCAAATTTATGCACCCTCCACACTCCAGATCAGTAGGTGGCGGTAATGCACCTTTTCCCGCTGGTTTGCCAAACCACCATAAAACACCAGAAGAAGAAGAAGAAGAAGAAGAAGAAGAAGTCTCTGATCCATTGCTTCAGTAGATGGCGGTAATGCTCAATTGGTGATTGCGAGCCGCCAATAAAAAAACTAATAATAATAATAATCATAAGAAGAAGAAAACCCACTCCAAATGGGACAACATGGCGATGTCGTCGGGCATGTTACTCTTTTGCCGTTTAACAGGCAGATCCTTAGGGTCCGTACTCGGTCACGGCCGTGGAAAAACTCTCACAGCTCGGAGATGGTATATTAGTGCCAGTGCAGGAAACAGTGAGTAAACGCATGCTTTCCACGCACCTCAATGTTGACTCCAGTCAAACCGGGAGGTCAGAGGAATTGAGATAATATTTCAGGCTATAATTTCACGCCAAACATCTCCTTTTTATTAATTATTATCACCTGATGTTATACGGAATCTCAATAATGTGAAATGCAAAGCATTTCAAAACACAACATGCGATAGAGTCGCGTGTCTCAGCTGATATGCCAGTAGATTGGCACAAGCTAAAAATAAAGGCTCGTGATATTAGCGCAGGTCAGTGTAAATAACAGTGCAAATCATCTTCGTGGTTTGATAAATTGCCAACGGGAACATTGTTCTCTCACATCAATACTTAAGAGAGTCACTGGTTTTCTTTTATCCGTGTCCAAATTACAGTTCTTCATGATACCAGAGAAATATCACATACAGCTATTGCTATTTCTGATTGTGGTAGGGATTATTAATTAATATGGTATCTCCTTCATACAGTTATAAGCTTTCAGAATATTTCTGGAGTTTTTATAACATTTTCAAAAAGTACTACCATTATAGTTATGAGTTGTAATACCTGAAGTCCCTATCCCTCCTAAAACCAGCCAATAGACTACTGACCACTTTTAATTAATAAATTATTTAATCAGTTATTTCTATCTTTTGCTGTAGTGTGTCTGTAGGAAGTATCAGTTTACATTCCCAAACATTTATTTTGCCATTAATTGTAATAATCAGTGAGATTGTGACAACAGCTAGTGCTCCACACAGAGATCTGATCTGATCATCATCCAGTCTGTCTGGAATGACATGAACAAACTGAGACAGACTAAAACTGAGACAGACTAAATCCAGAATAACTGTGGCAACGTCTCCAAGATGCTTCAAGAGACCTACTTGCAAAGCTCCCTGAGAAACTGCTTAAGTGCACCTACAGGGCAAAAGCTGCTTTAAACACAAAGGACGATCACACCAAATGTTGATTTAATTTAGTTAATAGAAGTTAATTGATAAAGACAAGTGTCTAAAACCTTTAACAGGTAGCTTTGCAGGTAGGTTTCTAAAATGATCGTGAATAATTAGCATATTTATTTAACTTGGTATAACTTGGTATTAAGAAAACCGTGGAATTACAGCGGTATCAGTCAAAATAAATGAAAATTGTATGGTTTATTATTTTGGAAACAATTTACCATATAGTCCCATTCGTCAATGCATTAGCTAACATTAACAAATGAGTAATATATTATTTATAATAATTTATACTAAACAATAAGCAATTACCAAATTGCTTGAGTATGCAAGCACACTTGGTGATAAAGCTCTTTCTGATTTTTTTTTAAACTATGTTGATTGACACTGTTTTAAAATAAAATTCTAGTTCATAATTCATTAACTAATGTTAACATATACAGCTTTTGATTTAAAAAATGTTAACATTAACTAATATTAACAAATGCTTTAGAAGTATTATTCATTGTTCATTCACATTTACTAATGTAGCTAACTAAAATGAATGAAACGAAATAAAAACATTGTAAAGTGTTACCATTATTTTATTAGTGCACAAAACACTGGTTAACTCATGTTATAATATTTTTCCAAAATGTTTTGTGAAAATTGATAAACCAGAAATAGTTGATCAATATAATAACCACCATTTGAATGATTATTTATTTATAACAGATTTGCAGTTTAAGCTTGATGAGCGGACAGCCCACAGCAGCCTGGACCTTTTTAAGAAGGACACTGGTGTGATCTATCGAATGCTTGGTGTGGACCCCACTCTCGTGCAGGACACCCCTCTCCGATTCCGGGACTGGGCTGTGGTTCTCGCTGACACCCACATTGACTCTGGACAGTACTACTGGGAGGCGACGGTTAAAAAGTCCCATGAATTCCGGGTAGGCGTGGCCGAGGTGTTGACATCACGTGACGAATGCGTGGGCACCAATTCCAGTTCCTGGGTGTTCGCGTTTGTCCAGAGGAAATGGTTTGCTATGACCACTGGCAAGCAGGTCCCGGTGCCGATGGTGGGGAAACCCGATCGGGTCGGGCTCTTGCTGGACTATGAGGCTGGACGGCTCAGTCTGGTGGACATCCAGAAAGCTGAAGTGGTGTACACGATAAAAACACAGTTCCGCTCGCCCATCTGTCCTGCATTTGCACTCTGGGATGGGGAGTTGCTCACACACTCTGGACTGGAGATCCCACCTGGACTTTAGTGACTCTTGTTCATTCACACATGGGTGCTACATGCCTCTTAATGGATAGAGAAGGAGAAGTAGGGGCCTTATAAAAAGACTAAGGAAGTCAGTGGGAACATGGCTGTTTTTTTACTGCCATTAAACCAGATTTGAGCAATATTTGTCTGTTCAGCTGGTGAAAACATCCTCACAGTGTATTATTTGTGATATGCAGATGAACTAATGAATCCATATATGCACATATAAATACTTGATATGCTTAAAAGTCATTTCTCATTTTGCATCGGTGCCCAAGCACAGTGTTCAGAGGTGTTTTTCAATAAAAAGACATTCTTCACCAGTGATATTCTTTATTTACAGTTTATACATAAATTGTTTTCTTGTCTCGTTTCATGTCATTCTGTCCATCTTACACTTTTTCACTTTCATATGGAACAAATACACTACTTTAACTGTATGAGCTTTCTTTTTTTCTCTCTCAAAACGTACAGTTTTGTGTCCAGCAATAAAGTGTGTCCACGAACCAAGTTTTAAATGCATTAATTTCTGGCAAAATATGCACCAGATGCTTCCCAAGCAGGTTCAGTTAAAGCTTTTGTGCCCTACATTAAAATAATGTATTTTAAATGATATAATACCTTACAAAAAAAAGTCTATAAGCAGGCTTAAGAAATTCAAACATTAAAAATAGAACAAATATACAAATACGTGCTAATAATGTTAAGACAAAGATTATTAATAATCTAAATGACATGGAAAGCTTTGCCATACAGACAAATGGGCCGAAGTTCACATTATACTGACTTGGTAACCTCCTAAAGGTAATGTGAGGTCATGACATTTCCAATATGGTTCTCTCATAAATAAACTACTTTTTAATGTGCATGCATGCCTTTCTTGATAGATAGCCTGCTAAATTCACAGTTGCACTTTGTACTTCGTAAGCTAAAGGCAGATTCACGAAAATCTTCCTATGAAAGAAGCAGAGAAAGTGCTTCGGATAGATTCCAAAAGGTTTAAAAGATGGTATGAGTGATTTCTTGAATAGTTCTTAAGTTCTCAAATATTTTCTTAAGAACATCTTCAAGAGCAACATTTCTTAAAATGCCAGCCTTTTATATTTTATGGTTGTATACTAGTTTGCTAGTATAAATAGTAGTTACGAAGAATTTTAATCTGAAGGAAGTTTTGAGAATCCAGCTCCTAGTTACTGGCTAACCTTCCAGTTAAGGATGTGTTTTAATATAAAAATCCTTCTGCAGTGATAAATGTGAAGGGAAAGGAAGCTTCTGCATTTCTAAATTGGTCCAAGCACAAACCAAACTGTCCTTGAGGACCTGTACCAGAAATGACCTGGAAGTAGTTTCATAATCCCACAGTAGATTGAATGGAGGTTTGAGAGACTACAGTAATGACCATCTTAAACCATCAACAGAAGCTAGCTGCGGTCTACATATAGCAGAGCTTTGGGTTTGAAGCACTCGGCATCTTGGTAACACCTGCACACACCTGCTCAGCATGTCCTTACACGGGCTTTGTCATAAATCTCACACCCACATGCTTCCCTGAAGTCATGAGAGACTGAAGTTTGGAATGTTCATGGTAGTTCTCGCTCATACTAAACCCTCCAGAGTCTCCATGCTCTTCAGTTCGTCTGCGTCCATGGTGGAGTCGGGACACGTGTCTGCGCTGAGCTCCTCGGGCATTAGTGTGTGTGTGTAAATACTCTGGTACTCTTGTAGTGCCTTGACCACGGTGCTGTGCCCAAACTGCATAGCGTCATCGAGAGGTGTGTTCCCCCATCTGAAAAACAGATGCATTTTAATAAAGGAGACAAAAACAGACCAGAAAAAGTGCAAAAGTGGGGAGTTCTGCCATACCTGTCCTTTGCATATGGGTTGACTTTGCAGGTATGTGTTAAAAACTTGACTGCATCCAAGTGCCCTGAAATCAAGAGTTTTAGATAAATGAATAAATGACTTGTTAATTTTATCCAAAAGTGGAATATTGTGATACATTATAATTTAAAATATTAAACAGGCCAGGAACAGGATGAGAACGCTGCTTTAGAACATTGATTTTGAAACTTGTGAATCCATTAGAATCGTTAGAAGACAGAATCGCAATACATATATGAATAGATTTTTACGTGCACCTCTAGTTTTCTCTTCCCCTTCTCTAAAGCAGGGCAGCATGGCCTCGCCCCCTTTGCTGCGTGTTTCCGGAGGCGGGTTTATGTAAAATTCTGGGTTCTTGACGTAACGGACCCGGGAAGTAACTCGTTGTAGTCCCTTACCAGTCGTTTTTGTAGGCACTAAACTGCCAGAATTTTAAAAGACGATATCTCTGTTTGCACTGAACTTTCAGCTTCGTAACTTTGTAGATATTGTTTATGATCAAACAGCAACATTACACACTAACTAACATTAAAAAAGTGAAATCGCAATCAACCACCCCTTTAATGTATTGCTATCTGATGACAAAGCTACATTTTCAAAAGCCATTAATCCAGTTCTCAGTTTCACATGATCCTTCAGAAATCATTCTAATGCTGATTTGCTGCTCAAGAAGCATGTCTTATCATCAAAGTTACAAAAAAAACATGTGACATTTTTGTGGAAATCTGTTGAAATATTTAGTTTTTTACCCCAGAATTTTTCAGTGATAAATAAGGTCAAAAGAAAGGAACAGCCATTTATTTGAAATGAAAATCTTTGTAACATTATAAATGTCTTACTGTCACCTTTGAATTTAATAAATACCTTGCCTAAATAAAGTATTAATTTTCGAACCCTAAAGTTTAACATGTGTAAAATACACCCAAAAAAATACCAAAATCGGCCTTATACCTTTGCTGAGGCACATGTAGGGACGGTCTCTTCCTTCTTTAGTAATCTGCTATCGCCTTCCCCCCCTCTTTTTGGACGAGTTTAGCTGTGTATCATTCATCTCTTCCCCGCACGCTCTCTACACACCTGGTCAGAATTCAAAGCTTAGTTTGACTTACCGCAGGAACCCCTTCTTCAGACGGCAGAGACAGATACCGGGTCCTACTCTTCTCCCCCCTCCCTCGCCCCTCCCCCCCCTTCTGTCCGGAACTACCCTCATTCACCCCTCGGACTTTCCGTAGTAGTTAGTTTTTCTGCTCTATTTACTCGTCTACCCACCCCTCTACCCGCCTTTCCGATGCGTAGCTGGCCTATCCGAAAAGGGGAAAGGCTCTCTTTTTACCTCCTGAGGAGTGAGGACGAGAGGCTCCGACGCGTCAGGGGCCGCTGCCACCGGCGCGCCACCTTGGCACCGCCCCGCAATACCCCAGCACGAAAGCCCGGCATAGTCCAGTGCCCACAGACTCGACTACGGACCCTACCCCCCACCCACAGGACTGCTCTTTCTGATGCTAAAGCCCCTTAGAAATTATCAACATTGCCATCTGAGCCCACACACTCTGAGCCTATCGCTTCTAGCTTATTCTGGCTTTTAATTTTATTTCCAGAGGGCGGGCCATGTGGCCTCTCACCCTTCGTGGCCTGTCGTGGCTGCGGAGAGGGCGTCTACAACTTTTTTTGCAAAGTGTCCGCTCAGACCCTTCTGTCCACCTAGTGGTGGAGGAGTTAACACGAGGGCGAAGACCTAGCTCCTAAAAGACAAGCAAATTCAGTTAATGGTCTCACAGAAAAAATAAACAAACAGAAAGAGAGAGACAAAAGCAAAGCTCATGAAAAAGTACCTGGCAGAAGTGAATGCCTCGGATGCTATTGCCAACACGGTCAAGAGCTGGAGACCAGCACATCACCCCCATGATATTAGGAACCACGAGCAGCACGGCACCAGACACCCCAGATTTAGCAGGCAAACCCACCTGAGGAAGGGAAACACAAACAATAACAGTGATTTTATTTAAGCAATTAGCTGAGGTTTAAAGCAAATGACTGAAATAGTTTCATCTAGCTGTAAAGTCCACTGTGTCTGTGTACTACATCACACTGGGGAATTCAGCAAGCAATCAGTCGACTGTGTGTGTGACTCACGTGAAAGGCAAACTGGCCGGAAAAGTCGTACATGCCACATGAGTGCATGAGACTGAGAGTGTTGCGGACGGCCTCGGCACTAAGCACACGCTCGCCTGTGATTGGACAGATCCCTCCGTTAGCTAATGTGGCTGCCATGACGCTACCAGACTCACATGTCACCTCAATAGAACACAGCTGGAAAGGAAAGAAAGACATTTTAGTAAGAGCAAAAATAGCAAGTACCATTATAAAAGACAATTATGTGTCAGAATGATAGCTGATTTACCTGAAAGTAGAAGTCAAGGGCTGCCATCATGTCAACTCCACTGGGAAAACACTACAGGGGAAAAAAATGCAGAGTAGCAGGTGATAAAGCAATAAATATCCTGTCAATATGCTTATGAAAATGACAGTGACCAAAGAGAGACTCACTCTTTTCTCTTTGAGATAATAGCCAATCGCATAGTTCCTGTCACCGGTCTCTTTCTCTGACTGGAAACTTTAAATATCACCAGACATTTGTTATCACCAGAAAATGTTATCACCAGTACATATTAGATAACAAACTGTAGGTTCACCTCTAAGAGAGGGTAATTTGGTAGAAATAATGAGGTTGTATTTAAAACGTACGTGGCATTACTGAACCCAACATATTCTCTGCCAGCCATTCTCTTCAGATAATCCATCATCTGACACACAAACAGAAATCATTATTTATAAGAAGCAAGATAACATCAAACACCTGGGATAGTTCATATGGTGGAGATGTTGCAATGTGCTACTCACAAAGTCAAACTTCTCTGCCTTGTTGGAACCAGGCTGTAATAGAGACAAAAAAGCAGAAAGTGAGAGAAGATGACAGAAGTACACTTTAGCATAGTTTTAAAACTGAACTGAAATGACATGTTTTCAGACACTTAATTTCTAATTAAAAGTAAAAAAATTTTTAAATAGATTTCAATGTAATTTCTATTAGTCAACAGTCGATAGATTAGTAAAACATGATTTAAAACTTTAAAGTAAAACTTTAAATTTGATATGGTTACAAAGTGCACTATTTAAAGTGTGTTAAGAAACTAAATGCAGGAAAAGAAGGCTAACCTGGAAGGCTAATTCATCCGAAAGGCAAATTCACTGGTTTAAGAGTAAATATAGGTCTGTTTTTAAAATTACTTAAAAGGACTTTCAGGTACTGTTTAATATAGCCTACACACAGTTATACCTCAAATGTGAATTTTGAAACTATTGATTGCTTTAAATTGTACATTGCTAACAAGTTACTTCATAAGGTCTACACAGGTTTTGTAATGTATCAAGCATTTAAACTTACATCCTTGTGTTATATGTAGTTTGTCTATAGTGGCTTTATTAAAAAAATTTTTAAAAACCCATTAAAAATTTCTGAGGGCTAACCCATGGCTGATGCCAATCCTAAACAAACTGAACAAATCAACAGACAGTCAGACAGATCAAGAAGGAAAGAGTCAGATGTGAAACACATTCAGCATTCACAACGTCCACTGTAATTTAGTCAGTGTACTATAAATGAACTGCATATAAATAAAATTAGCTTCTGTTGGCAAGCAAAAAATAGCTAACAGTGATTCCAGTGACACAGTTTACTTTGGGACTAATCCAAAGATTCCTCTGCAAACAGTAATACAGTGCAGTATGTAGACACTTGTGCACAAACGTGTGCAGTAATGGACAGCACAGAAAAGGGTGGTACAGTGGGGGAAAAAAGTATTTAGTCAGCCACCAATTGTGCAAGTTCTCCCACTTAAAAAAGATGAGAGAGGCCTGTAATTTTCATCATAGGTATACCTCAACTATGAGAGACAAAATGAGAAAAAAAATCCAGAAAATCACATGTGAATGACAAAATGACAATGATCCCAAACACACCGCCCGGGCAACGAAGGGGTGGCTTCGTAAGAAGCATTTCAAGGTCCTGGAGTGGCCTAGCCAGTCTCCAGATCTCAACCCCATAGAAAATCTTTGGAGGGAGTTGAAAATCCGTGTTGCCCAGCGACAGCCCCAAAACATTACTGCTCTAGAGGAGATCTGCATGGAGGAATGGGCCAAAATACCAGCAACAGTGTGTGAAAACCTTGTGAAGACTTACAGAAAACGTTTGACCTCTGTCATTGCCAACAAACGGTATATAACAAAGTATTGAGATGAAATTTTGTTATTGACCAAATACTTATTTTCCACCATAAATTGCAAATAAATTCTTAAAAAAATCCAGAAAATCACATTGTAGGATTTTTATTCTCATTTTGTCTCTTCATATTTGAGGTATACCTATGATGAAAATTACAGGTCTCTCTCATCTTTTTAAGTGGGAGAACTTGCACAATTGGTGGCTGACTAAATACTTTTTTCCCCCACTGTAATTACAATGGCTCCTGCATTTACCATGGGATTATGGGGTTTATCTGGGAAACAAAAAAGTTGTCAAAACTAAGTGTCAAAAAGGCATCATGCTGTCAGATTCTGTAAGGACTGCAAATGCAATGTTCCTCAGAGGTGAGGAAATCCATTGATAAGGTTCATACTGAAAGGGCATCTGATAACTGACAACTGTTTTACAGCTTCCTCTTATACCCAGACTTTATGTTGCAATAGAACGCAATGAGCCTGTGATATATCACTAATTTAGAGTCATGCCATTGGTTTGAACCTCTGGAGTTCTGTCCAGGGCAAACAAGAGAAAGATTATAAAACGCAAGTATACGGATGTGTCATTTTAAGTGTCCAAATACTATTTGAGACCACTTTATATGGCTGCTTCTTTGAGTGACAGCATCAACAAGAGAAATAAAACAGATTGTGATGGATTCTCACCTTCTTCATCTAAATAGAGTTTGTTGAATTTGAGGCCACTTGGTTCTTTCCCCACATATCTGTGCACAAGTTCAGTGCCAGTCTCGTGCACAGCCAGCGCATACTCCAGTGGCTTCACACATGACTGCAGACAGAATGGCATATCTGTGTCTCCTATAGCATGCCTATGTAAAGAGGAAGAGATCAAATTTAAGATACAGTGAGTGAGAGGGGAAAGGGCTTTACTTTTGAACTATATAATATATGTTAATATGATGAAAGTGATGTCTGTGATTTGACTGTCAAAGGCTTGAATACATCACAACCAATGACCTGTGCTCTTTAAAAATGCAAAGGAAAAAAATTATTCTATTGTTGTCGAGAGAAAAAAATCATTAAAATAACTGCATGATATTTAAAAAACATTTATAATAAGAACAATACTGTAAAATATTGATTTAATACACTGCCGTTCAAAAGTTTGTGGTTGGTAAGATTTTGAAAGAGGTCTCTTATGCTCACCAAGACTGCATTTATTTGATCAAAAATACAGTAAAACAGTAATATTGTGAAATATTTAGTGCTGGGCAACGATTAATCACAATTAATCGCATCCAAAATAAAAGTTATATATGTGTTTGTACTGTGTATATTATGTATATATGAATACACACACACAGTATATATTTTGAAAATATTTACACATTTAGTGATATAACAATATTTATATATAAACATATATTTCTTAATTAACATGCATGTGTATTATACAGAATATATATACAAAACCCGATTCCAAAAAAAGTTGGGTCACTGTACACATTGTGAATAAAAATAGAATTCAATGATGTGGAAGTTTCAAATTTCATATTTTATTCAGAATACAACATAGATTACATATCAAATGTTTAAACTGAGAAAAAATATATTTTTAAGGGAAAAATAAGTTGATTTTAATTTTCATGGCATCAACACATCTCAAAAGTTGGGACAAGGCCATGTTTACCCACTGTGTGGCATCCCCTCTTCTTTTTATAACAGTCTGTAAACGTCTGGGGACTGAGGAGACAAGTTTGCTCAAGTTTAGGAATAGGAATGTTGTCCCATTCTTGTCTTATACAGGCTTCTAGTTGCTCAACTGTTTTAGGTCTTCTTTGTCGCATCTTCCTCATTATGATGCGCCAAATTTTTTTCTATGGGTGAAAGATCTGGACTGCAGCTGGCCATTTCAGTACCCGGATCCTTCTACGCAGCCATGATGTTGTCATTGATGCAGTATGTGGTCTGGCATTATCATGTTGGAAAATGCAAGGTCTTCCCTTAAAGAGACGACTTCTGGATGGGAGCATATGTTGTTCTAGAACTTGGTTATACCTTTCAGCATTGATGGTGCCTTTCCAGATGTGTAAGCTGCCCATGCCACACACACTCATGCAACCCCATACCATCAGAGATGCAGGCTTCTGAACTGAGTGCTGATATTAACTTGGGTTGTCCTTGTCCTCTTTATTTCGGATGACATGGCGTCCCAGTTTTCCTAAAAGAACTTCAAATTTTGATTCGTCCATTTTAAGTCCATTTTAGATGAGCCTTGGCCCAGAGAAAACGCCTGCGTTTCTGGATCATGTTTAGATATGGCTTTTTTTTTGACCTATAGAGTTTTTGCCGGCAACGGCGAATGGCACGGTGGTTTGTGTTCACCGACAATGTTTTCTGGAATATTCCTGAGCCCATGTTGGATTTCCATTACAGTAGCATTCCTGTAAGTGATGCAGTGCCGTCTAAGGGCCCGAAGATCACGGGCATCCAGTATGGTTTTCCGGGCCTTGACCCTTACGCACAGAGATTTTTCCAGATTCTCTGAATCTTTGGATGATATTATGCACTGTAAGTGATGATAACTTCAAACTCTTTGCAATTTTTTTTTCTCTGAGAAACTCCTTTCTGATAGTGCTCCACTATTTTTCGCCGCAGCATTGGGGGGATTGGTGATCCTCTGCCCATCTTGACTTCTGAGAGACACTGCTACTCTGAGAGGCTCTTTTTATACCAATCATGTTGCCAATTGACCTAATAAGTTGCTAATTGGTCCTCCAGCTGTTCCTTATATGTAGATTTAACTTTTCCGGCCTTTTATTGCTACCTGTCCCAACTTTTTTGGTATTGTGTAGCTCTCATGAAATCCAAAATGAGCCAATATTTGGCAGGACATTTCAAAATGTCTCACTTTCAACATTTGATATTTATCTATATTCTATTGTGAATAAAATATATATATATGAGATTTGTAAATTATTCCATTCCTTTTTTACTCACAATTTGTACAGTTTCCCAACTGTATACACAGTCACACCAAAATATTATGTAAACAACTTTTTATTTAGGATGCGATTAATCATGATTAATCGTTGCCCAGCACTACTTATTATTTTACATAATTTTGCTTTTATTTTAAATATTTCAAATGTAATTTATATGTTATGGCAAAGCTGAAATTTTCAAAAGTTATTACGCAGTCCTTCATTCCTTCTAATATGCTAATTTGGTGCTCAAATAAAATGTGCTGCTTAATATTTTTGTGGAATTTTTATATTCTCATAATGATGTTTTTTTTTTATGAATTAAAAAGAAACAGACATTTTTATATCATTAAATATTACATTATATTTTATATATTACATATTTCACCCACAATTGTACATTGTTTGTACAGGTGGACCAAATAATTAATTCTGGTCTGGACCCTTTTCTCAAAAAGTATATTTTACCTCTGACCATCCACTGTGCACAGAGAAGCTCCCCACAGGTCCGGACTGAATTTAGCTAACTGAGGGATGTAGTTTGGAACCTGCGCAAACATACGCATAGACAAATATAGAGATGAGAGGTTGATAAATATGTTTGTAAAGGTGATTCAGAAACAGTGATAAGGAAAATCAATGTCTTACTTTCCCTCCTTTCTGAGACTGTGCATTATAATACAGATGGTTTATGAGGGAGGTAAAGGACTCAAAGTCTGGAATGATGAACTTCCTTTGGAAAGCTTGAGTCAGGAGGACTATGTTACTGCCAACACATCTAGAAACAGAAACACACATATGCCCATGTGACACAACTGTGACTTAACAGCCACCTGTGATCTGTAATGTGCTAAGAATGAGATTTGATCCATGTTTATTAACACCGACTGAGCTGGTTCAAAAGCAACTTAAGCGGTGTGGCACAGGAGTAACAAACACGTTATCGCTGCTTAACATGGCTTAGCTTCACACACGCTCCAGCAGAACGCATGTACACGCACTGTGGCGAGTATCCCGAAACGCCGCTGCCACACTGATCACCGACGCACAACACCTGTGCGCGATGAGTGGCGCACCTGGAGCTTGTTCCCGCTGGCCTTAAAAGCCAGGAGAAGAGACACCAGCGGGGGCGGAGGAGGCGGCTCTTGAGGAGGGCGATTGGCAGCACTGAACTGTGACTGGAGCTGAGATGGTAGGAAGTGAACAGGAGGAATGGATGGAAGAAGCTGGGGGAGGTAGGACGAAATGGAGTGGAACCTAGTAAATAGGAAAAGGAAGAAAGTACATCAACATAATACGGATAGTGATAATGAGGAGAGTAGTCAAAGAATCATGGAAAGGAAGGAAGAACATAAGGTTATCATTAAATTTGAAGTGCCTGGATCAAAGAACCCATTAAAGATAACGGAAGCACTCAAAATGAAACTAGGGAACATTAAGTATGCAAAAACACTACGTGACGGAAATATAATGCTAATATGCAGAGATGAAAAGCAGAGAGAAAAAGCATTGCGATTTAAAAACACTGGCAAGTAATTCTGTAAAATGCTCAAAATGGGAAGAGAGGAAAATAACTAAAGGTGTCATATATGGAATTCCAACAGAAGTATCAGAGGATGAGATTAAAAAGAGCTTAACTGGAGCAAAGGTTTGCAAAGTTAAACGAATGCAGTATACAAGGGATGGGGTGAGGAAAGGCAGTTTGTCTGTAATGATCCAGTTCGAAGAAGAAGTATTGCCAACAAGAGTGATGGTTGGGTTTATGAGCTATAGTGTAAGGGAATATGTAGCACCGCCATTGAGATGTTTTAAATGCCAAAGATATGGTCATGTGGCTGCTGTATGCAAAGGTGTGGTAAGTGTGCAGGAGAACATCAATATGGGGAGTGTGGAGAAAATGTTAAACTGCAATGCTGTAACTGCGGGGGAGAACATAGCTCAGCATATGGAGGATGTGAAGTCGGGAAAAGGGCAATAAAAGTCCAAAATGTCAAGATGACAGAAGGAATATCATATGCTGATGCTATTAAAAGAGTGAAAAGTAGTGAAGCACCAAAAATAAATGAATCTACAAGCGTGAAAATCCAAAATCAAAAGAATCAGTGCAGAATTAACAAGGATTCATTAGTGGTTGATAAAATTAAATTTGTAACATTCGTGGCAGAGGTGATTAATTGCTCGGCTCAAACGACAAGTAGAACAGAAAGAATTAAGATAATTAGAGCAGCTGAGAAATATTTGGACATAAGAGAAACAACAGTAGAGTCGGTTAAAGAAGCACTTGTAGGTGGTCCCCAAGGTTCGCAGGCTACTAATGGGGTAGGTACATAATGTATTTTGAGAATTCAGTGGAATGCAAGGAGTCTTTTAGCAAATGGACAGGAATTTAAAAAGTATATTGAAGATTTACAACAGAAACCAAAGGTTATTTGTGTACAAGAAACATGGTTAAAACCTCATCTTGATTTTAGAATTGAAGGCTATGAAAATGTAAGGAAAGACAGGGAAATAGGAACAGGTGGAGGTGTAGTAACTTTTATTGAACAAGGAGTGAGGTATAGAGAAATTAGTAATAATGAAAAAGAAGTTGTTATGGTAGAAATCTGGACTGATAAAGGTAACGTCAGGGTGATCAACTTATATAACCCATGTAAAAAATTACAAAAAGAAAAATTAGAAGAGTTGGTGGAATTAAGTGGGGTTAAAGTGGTGTGGTGTGGTGACTTTAATAGTCACAGCACTTTATGGGGTAGTAAAAACACAGATTTTAATGGTAAAGTAATTGAAGAATTATTGGATGAAAATGGACTGGTGTGTATTAATGATGGATCAGGAACAAGGGTGAACATTGTAAATGGCCAGGAGTCCGTACTAGATCTTACATTGGTATCAGAAAATATGGCAAACATATGTACATGGAAAGTTTTGAAGGAAACAACAGTAGGGAGTGATCATTATCCAGTAAAAAGCAGAATTGGTGTTAGAATACAAAAGGCAGAACAAGGAAACCTAGAAAGGTGGAAATTAAAGAATGCAGGATGGGAAATATTCAGTTATATTTGTAGTAATAGAATTATTGAAATGGAAGACCAGGAAGATGGAATAGAAGAATATAATGAAAAAATAAGTAATATTATACATAAAACAGAGATAATAGGAAAGAAAACAACAGTTAGGAAAAGGAAGTCAGTTCCATGGTGGAATAAAAAGTGTGAAGAAGTTATACAACAAAGGAATAAAGCATTTAAGAAAGTTAAATCATCTTATTTATACTCTGACCTTATAAAGTATAAGAAAGCACAAGCTATAGTAAGGAAAACTATTAAAACAGCTAAAAGAAACTATTGGAGAAATTACTGTAATAGCATTGGATGGGATATACAGATTTCAGATATTTGGAGTATGATTAGAAGGATGGGAGGTATTTGCAAGAATTTTAACATGCCAGTATTAAAGAATGGAAATGAAATTGCAGTTTCAAATAAAGAGAAGGCAGAGATGCTAGCTAAAGTATTTGCAAAAGTAAATTGTAGTAGTAATTTGACTGAAGAGGCTAAGAAGTGTAGAGAGAGTTAGGAGAGAAAATCCTGATATTTTGAATAAGTGTGAAGCAAGTGGAAACCCGCTAGATGCAGATTTTTCACTTTATGAATTAAAAAGAGCAATTGCTAAAGTAAAAGAAACTTCTCCTGGGCAGGATGAGATGTTATAGTATGATAGGAAAATTATCAGATGTAGCACTTTTTAAATTACTGAAGTTATACAACAAAATATGGGCAGAGGGCAAACTTCCTTCAGCATGGAAACATTCAATAGTTATCCCTGTAGGAAAGCCTGGCAAGGATAGGTCCGAAGCAACAAATTATAGACCAATAGCACTAACATCAAACATGAGCAAAATTATGGAGAGAATGATTACAAATAGGCTTACATATGTAATAGAAAACAGAGGTCTTTTTACTCCTCATCAAAATGGCTTCCGGAAAGGTAGAACGACAATGGATTCAATATTATGTTTAGAATCAGAAATAAGAAAGGCACAGATAAAGAAGTCGTAATTGCAGTTTTTATTGATGTGGAAAAAGCTTATGACATGCTATGGAAAGAAGGGCTACTTATAAAACTCAAGAATATGGGAATTAGAGGAAGAAGTTATAACTGGGTGTTGGATTTTTTTTTTTTATTTGAGAGGAAAATTCAGGTTAGAGTGGGAACATCTTGTTCTACTGTTTATGCAGTTGAAAATGGAACTCCCCAAGGGAGTGTGTGTAGCCCTCTTCTATTCAATATAATGATAAATGATATATTCAATGATTTACAGCAAGATATGGGTAGATCGTTATATGCGGATGATGGGGCACTTTGGAAAAGAGGCCGAAATGTATCATATACAGTTAAGAAAGTTCAGGCTGCAATAAATAAAGTTGAAGAGTGGGCACTGAAATGGGGTTTTCGAATATCAGTAGCCAAAACACAAATCATTTGTTTTACAAAAAAGAGAAATATTAATTTGTCATTATATGGACAGCTTCTGGAACAGGTGTCAGTGGTAATTTTTTGGAGTGTGGTTGGACTCAAGATTGACTTTTAATACACATGTAGAAACTGCTGACTAAGTGCAAAAAGGCACTGAATGTTATGAGATATCTAGCAGGAAGTGATAGGGGTGCGAGTAGAAGTTCTCTTAGGAATATATATATGGCTATTATCTGATCAGCAATAGATTATGGTAGTATGATTTATGGGTCGGCGAGTAAGTCTCTACTAAAAAAAGTAGATGCAGTACAGACGCAGGCTTTGAGAATGTTGTGGGGCATTTAAAACTTCCCCTAGAGCTTCCATGCAAGTTGAAATGGGAGAAATGCCGTTGGAAATAAGACGTAAACAACTGAAAATGGTATATTGGGCATCTTTGATGGGGCACAACAATGAACACCCTACTAAAGCAATATTTAAAAAAAAATCACCAAAAAAAAACACGAGTTGAAGGACTATAATTGAAACATTAATATTAAGAATATTTGGACAAGAATGGAGGAAATTGGGCGGAATCGATAGATTAAAAAAATATAAAATTCAGTAATAACCTACACATTTCGCAGTTCCTCCACGTGGATGTTTTAATGCCTAATAGTACTCTTTATTTAACAGATGAAGTTAAGAACGGATTGTGATCCATAAAAATAATAGTTAGAATATATGGATCAAACTATTAGGCTTAGATACAGATATTTCCTGATGTTTTCAAAAAGTCCGAAACATGAAAACGGGAATGGCAGTAGTGTATTCCGCTTATGAAATAGTGATTAAAAAAAGACTCCCAGATTTTTTTATCTGTATTTACAGCAGAGTTGGTAGATATTGTTATGGCTCTCCAGTGGGTAGAGGAAAATATAATTAAAAAAGCAGTAATATGTTCAGATTCATTGGCTGCATTAAAGAGCATTCAATCAGGCCAGTCTAACTGCAGACAAGATGTCACACTTGAAATACTGCAGTGTGTATATATAATATATTATATATTAAATATATATATTATAGTATATAATGAAAATCAGGGCATTTTTATTTCATTTTATTTGGGTTCCAGCACATGTTGGAGTTGAAGGAAATGAGAAGGCAGATAAGCATGCTAAGAAATCTTTGAACTTGAATCAGATAGGAATTGACATTAAAATTAGTAAGGCAGAAGCAAAAATAATTAGGAAAGCTCTTATAAATGCATGGCAGAAACTTTGGGAGAAAGAGAAGACTGGACGACATTTATATAGAATTCAAAGGGAAGTAGGAATACGTAACAATGGCATGAGATTAAGAAGACGAGAAGAATCAGCAATAATAAGAATTCAAATAGGACATACTGCACTGAATGGAAATTTAAATAGAATCAAGAAACATCCGAATGGATTATTGCATGCATTGTGGGATTTTTTAAACTGTAGAGCATGTACTGTTGCATTGTAGAGCATATAACAACGAACGACAAATGCTAGAAGCTAAAGTAATTGAAGAAGGTGGCAGCATGATGCTAGAAGATATATTAAGTAAGCTAAAAAGGAATAAGAATATTAGATTTGCTGTGTTGAAATATCTTAAAGATACAGGAAATTTTATAAGAATATAATGATGTTTATTTTTATTTATTTATGACTATTAGTATTATTATTTAGTGTGATGTATTCATATAGGACACATATACATGCATCGATGCTCCACACTCCAGTTCAGATGGTGGCGGTAATGCACTAATAAGCTAGTCTGCCAACCGCCAATAAACAAAAGAAGACCAGCGGGGGAGCACCCCGGAGCTCCAGGCGACATTAATGCTTGTTTCTCCTTGTTTACAGACTCTGAAGGCACCCAGGGAGAGGGCTCTGCACCACGGCACTTCACCCCACGAGCACCAGTGTGAGACGGGCACCGAGCACCAGTCATCAAGGGCACGTGTGATCAGTGTGTGGGCAAATAAATCACCCTTCAGGGCTCTTTCGACCAGTACCGAGTCTGTGCTCTCATTCACCCCGCGACAGCACATACAAACACAACAGGTGGCGAGTTGTATTTACCTCTGCTGGAGAACAGAAAGTCAGGTTATAAATGTGATGTGTGCGTGAAGAACTGACTGCTTGTATTTCCAGACTTCCAAAGAACATTGAGATATCATTCACCAGTAAGGGGCATGAGTGTGTGCATATAGCATAACAGTTGCAGGTCATAAACTATAAGTGATGCCACGGCATGTCACGAAAACATGCGCGCACACACACATACTCTTATGCTTTGCATTGCTGAGTCAATTTTCAACTCACTTTCTGAACAGTTCCTGGTCCATCATTGCCGTTCCAACAGACTCTTGGATACCCTGGTGGATCTGCCGCATGCACTCTCTCAACCCTAACCCAACCGCCTGCTCGAACATTTGAAGTTTTTTTTTTTTTTTTTTTTTTTTTTTTTTTTTTTTTTTTTGACAGAAATACTACTTGATAATTACATATAAATTTTTTAAAAACTGTTTTCAACATTGATAATGAGAAATGTTTTGTGAATATCAAATCATCATATTAGAATGATTTCTGAAGGATCATGTGACACTGGAGACTGAAGTAATGACTGCTGAAAATTCAGCTTTACCGTCACAGGAAGAAATTACACTTTAAAACATATTACAATAAAAAAAAACTTATTTAGAATTTAAAAAATATTTCATAACAGTCTTTCAAATACATTTAAAAATATTTTTAAATAACCACCTTATTACTTCTTAAAACACAAAACAATACAGAAAACATGTTTTACCCAACACATTTCATTTTAGAAATATATTAGCCCCTCTATAATCAAATTTTAAAAGCCCTTATAATATCTATGGCAACGCATCCAGCAGGTAACGCCTCTGAGTATTTACCTGTACGTTGCGGCATCCGTCTCTGTGATCAGTGAAATATTTCTAAACATAATCGACTTCTTTCAATACATTTAAAAATCATTTTTCTGACCCCAAACTTATGACAGGTAGCATCTTGCGAGTGAAACAGAATTTTTAAAGGGGTCCTATTATGCTTTTTCATTTTTTTAATTTTAGTCAGTGTGTAGTGTGTATGTCTGGGCATAAAGATCTAGAAAGTAACAAATTTCAAAGTCCACTCCAAAGGGAGATACTTTGTTTTTTTTAAATGCCTTCAAGAACTACAACGAATGGCTAGTTTGGACTACAGCGTTGGTTTCCGGGCTTTGTGATATCACAAAGTGGCTCATTAGAATATCATTAAAAATAATTCCCGCCTACAGAAATCCGATATGGTTGGGGGGTGGGAGGGGCGAGGTTGTGGTTAGAGCGCTTGGTTGAGTGCATCAGACGAGACGACGAAGAATAAGTGCTGCTGCAGAGTTAGTGCATCAGAGAAAACCAAAAAGAAGAGCTGCAGTGCTGTAGTGTCAAATTTTTCGCCATGTCTTGAACAATTCTTACAAGTGTAACACGACGTAGCTGGGCGCGGACAGACGCCAAACGGCGCCGCCGGTGTGCCTACACTCATAGAAAATAATGTATTAGAATTTTAAAGACGTGGCGCGACGCTGCGCTTCTCGTCCAGTGTGCGACCACCTGAAACGCTGTTTTTTTTTCCACGTCTTTGTTTGGGCTTCCGAAAGCGGATGATGTCAGGAAACAGTGGTTGCAATTTATTTTTTAACTCTGTTCCTGAGCATTATAACCTCAATTTGCTATTGTGTGCTGCGCATTTTACTGAGGACAGCTTCCACAACACGAGGGAGTACAGTGCCGGATTCGCCAAAAAGCTTTTGTTGAAAGATGGAGCAAGGGGCGTGGCAGTACTGAAACACCGTCTAAGCTGTTCGCCAATCACAACGCAATGGGACAGCTAACCAATCACAACACAATTTTGTTTTTCGGAAGGCGGACCTTCATCAAAGCCAGAACTAATCGAGCCATTTGTGCCAGGATGGGGAGAAAGGTATTTTAATAATGTAAATTATGTGAAAAATAATGCATTTTTCGAACCACCAAGCATGAAAGCATGTTCTAGTACACCCCCAAAACAAAATCAAGACTTTGTAAAAGAGCATAATAGGACCCCTTTAAACAGAGTAAGACAAGCTTTTTTGGAATAACACGGATGGAATGTTAGCAATAAGACCAGAAACATGTATTAAAACAGTAAATAGAGTCAATTTTAATTTTATGTTTACTTCATTACAAACTGAAATTAAGCGCAATTGCACTGTGATATACTGTATAGCTGTTAGTATATTAAAAAAAGGAAATGCAGAGAATTATGACATGTCCCTTATATATTTGCAATGATTGTGACAATGTTCTTATAGTACAGTGCAACAGTGTTTACATTAGTCAAATGAAAGAGTTCACCATCAATCATTTGTTAGGAACATGTTTTCTTCAGTCAATGATATATAGCATTTCAGCGGTTAGATGGCAGGTATGGTGGAGATGACCATCATATATAGACAAAACAACCCCATGCACATAAATTATAGCAATACACTTCTTAACACTTTAATGGGTCTATATTTCTGGGTGGCATGTGTACTGAAGTACAGATACACACTGAAGGTGCAGTACTATGTTTGGAAATACAGAGATTAATGCGTTACCTTGATTAAAACAGTCCATCATTTTAAGTATTGCTCCCTGTAATATAAACTCAAAAATCCAAATATGGATCCACATATTTAGGAATAGGTACATTTATAATGGGCTTTAATGGAGCAAGCAACTTGGCCCACACATGAAGCCAGTATATAACACCAAAGATTACATGGTTTATGTATTTTATTCCCTTTCTCTCTCACTACAGTACATGCTGACTAAATCACACACACATGCACAATGGCATCAGCACTCTGTGACTACTAGTGCAACTCACAGCCAGGAAACGCGCCACTGAGATTTTCTCTTCTCCCTGAGTGATAGTGTAGAACAACAGGTCCTCCAACCCAGCAACCACCTTATTACTTCTTAAAACACAAAACAATACAGAAAACATGTTTTACCCAACACGTTTCATTTTAGAAAGATATAAGCCCCTCTATAATCAAATTCTAAAAGACCTTTATATAATATCTATGGCAACGCATCCAGCAGGTACCGCCTCTCTGAGGATTTACCTGTACGTCTCGGCGTCCGTCTCTGTGATCACGTGCTGATGGCGCGGATGCTGGCCTGGAGATGCGCTCGTGTGCAGCAGCCGAGCAGGTGAGTGTCTTCTGTCCAAATTTCCCGCAAATCTCTCCCATTTTCCAGCGTTCCTAATGAGCAAAATACCAGATCTGTACGCCCGTAGGGTCTTAACACAATGCATAATCAATGCCCAAAGTTTGTATTTCTAAATCAGCGACCTATAAGAGCTTTAAACCAGTGTGAATAAGCAGCGCGTGTTTTATGCTTATGAATCGCGTCCTTTCTATTGAGTGTGCCTAACCGTCCCACGAGGCATGGGAGTGACTGTTGACAAATTTAGCCGGTAACCGAGGAATCATAGGCGGCTGAGGACACGCCCCCTGGCGGATGTTAGGGGCGTGATGGTGAGAGAAAAAAGGAGAGGGATAATCGGTGGATCCCAGAACAGTAACTAACTATGCAATTTAGGGCAGACTTACTGAGCTTGGGCCTTTTGCTGCTTAAAAGTTTTTGACACAAAAGCAGACATAATAATTGCCCATTTAATCCCACCAGTAACATTTGTGACCAAAATTTACTTTTGAGCTTGAAGGGTCTACAGGTGCATCTCAATAAATTAGAATGTCGTGGAAAAGTTCATTTATTTCAGTAATTCAACTCAAATTGTGAAACTCGTGTATTAAATAAATTCAATGCACACAGACTGAAGTAGTTTAAGTCTTTGGTTCTTTTAATTGTGATGATTTTGGCTCACATTTAACAAAAACCCACCAATTCACATTTATATAAATGTGTAATTACAAATAAATATAGGTATATAACTATAAATGTAAATATAGGTACTACACTTTTTACGTCTTATTGCTGTAACAAGCTATAAAACACTGCAGGGATGAACCTTGAATATACAGAAAGGAAAAGGTACCTGGAAATTACATTTAAAAAAAAGAAAAGAAAAGCTAGAAGAATCTTCGTTCAGAAAGTAAAATAATGTGTTATAAGGGTTGCACATATAAAATGTTAACAGTTAAAAATATAAAAGCAATGCTGTCACTTTTAGGGGGTAGTGAGGTCAGTGGGGTCTCCCTGGTTTTGAGTGGCAGAGAGTGGCTGAGGAAACCGACTGATCCTGTTACAGCTGGAAGATTTGCTTTGAGATTATGTAATGCATTAGTATTTATATTTTTCCCAAAACACTTTCTGGTAACCTCACAAAGTTTTATCAATGTCAATGCTTCCCTTTTCACAATAAAGGAATTTTGTGAATGTCACAAAATGTGTTTTATGATCATTTCCTTTCTTTTTTTTTTTTTTTTTTTCTTTTTTTTTTATTTTTTTTTTTTTTTTTTTTTCTTTTTTCCTTCTTTTTTTTTTTTTAATGATATTAACTATTTTTTTATATTTACACCCCAAGCTAGTGAATTTTTTTTTAAACATTTTGCATCACTACTCTTGCAAAGTTATTGAAAACATTTCCATCACTGTCATGCTCATATCACAGAATCGTTACTTGAGGTCATCGTGTGTGGAACAAAATTTTACGACTGGTCCCCTACAGCCCCTACTTTGCTATGCCTAACAAGTAAGCTAGATTATATAACAGAGGACCTTAGTCAGCTCACCTCATCAACGGGCCTGAGACAACATTCCAGGTTGTTTTGATCTCATGATGGCCCTGATCATACTACTGACATTCTAGAGCAGGGGTGCCCAAACTCGGTCATGGAGTGCCGGTGTCCTGCAAAGTTTAGCTCCAACCCCAATAAACACGCCTGAAGCAGCTAATCAAGCTCCTCAAGACTGCTTGAAAATACACCGGCAGGTGTGCTGAAGCAGGGTGGAAATAAACTTTGCACGCCATGGCCATCCAGGACCGGATTTGGTCCCAACTCTGGTTCATAGCGCATCTGGGCCGTCATTTCAGAGACTTGGGTCAGCATGACTCGTTGCTTAGAGTCAACCTTCAAAGTTACCATATCCAATGTGACCATAGGCAGAGAGTGTGTAAGGATGGGGAAGGCTTAGCCCCGCCCCTGCACAAACAATGGAAATTATTACGTCTGGTTGCTTCAAGTGAAATATGAATAGCAGTGTAGACTGTGGCATTTACAATTAAGATCGGATCATGTTGCACCGTATTTAATTTTAGGCGTTTTTAAAGTGTTAAGCATTTTAACCAATCACACACAACTCTGTTGAGCTTAGGAATGCAGTGGCCAATCAGAGGCGTTCAGATGAGTCATCGCTGAAACTCATCAGTTTTGAGTGCGTGCGCGTACAAATGTAAGAGATTCATTTCACATTTTGTGTATTTTTTTCATTTTGTGTATACAGCTTCAGTGATTATAACGATAGTTTTTGTTTTGTTTTTTTGAGAGTGCTTAAAAGATCACTTGATAGATCAATGTTAGTGATAATGTCACTTTCTATATATAATCTATTCGCTGTTTGAATAACCAAGGAAATAAAATGTATAATTATCAATTTCTAATGTTTTTATTCAATTGTAATCACGTTAAATACAAATTCAGTCCCATTAAACATATTTTATTAGCCTACATGACACCCATGTCTGGTGCTTGCCTAAAAAGACGGGTTTACGATGTTTAATACATTTGGCTGCTTTTAGCCTTACCCTGGAGTTGGTTCACCCTCCGCCTATGAGTGTGACCCATTTATTCTGGTACCAGGTGTCACTGTATCCACTTAACTTAAGCTCGCTCATGGGTTTTGCACATTTGAGCCTTTGCAATAACTCATAACAATTTCACGAGCTCATATAGCCTAAAAGTGATAGGTTTCTGCATCCAAAAGATTGACTGAATCGGCTTGCTCGATTGGAGCGCCCTCTGGTGGATATTAGTGTAGCTACAAAGTTTAAGCCCAACTCTGATGCACAGGTGTGTCCGTCTAAACCATGTTTATAATGTTTGTTAATTGTTGAATGCATTTACTTACGTTTTATTACACGTAACATTCATATAACCTGACTAGAATAAAATGAGGAAAATGTTGCAGCTGGCAGTACCCACCTTAGCCTCCCGTATCCATCAGGAGCGCTGTTAGTATCCCTTTTTGCCTGTAGAGGGCAGAGCGCACCAACTCACCTCTATAAATGGACACGGAGAATCAATCGAGTTCAGCACCAACATACGGACTAACCTCACCTTTCCACCGCCAAATGTCAGTTGAGACGTTATCCTTTCACTTACACTGGGGGTTTATTTACAGTCTCAATTTGTTCAGTTTGTGGAAGGGCATAAAAATACGTTTTTTTTTTTAGCTCTACGCTGACAGAATTCCCCTGGACTCTTGATTGAATGCATTCCAGAGAGGCTGTGTGGGCCATTGTACTGTTGTCTTTGGGGACCTGTCACACACTTACTGGCACACACACATACTCACATTGAACTTTTTACTTTATACCTTCAGAAAAAGTTACAATAGCTGTCACTTGTGTCGTAACTTTTCAAAATTGCACCATTTAGGTACTAATATGTGCATTTAAGGTACCACTATATGCACCTTTTTGAGATAAATAAGGTACAAAGGGGCACCTTTTGAAAAGGTACCATCCTAGTGACAGCTTTAGTACCTTATTTTCTGAGAGTGTGTACCGTTTGACTTTCTCCCCACTATTTTCATCTACCAGCTCCACTGCAGCTGGTAGATATTGAAGCGAGGGCTCCTTTTAACCAGAGCCTGTAGTAAAATTACACCCACTTATCATTAGATCAAACACCCCTTCCCCTATCCTTTCGTGTTGGCACACATACATTCATACACACGTACATGCACACCCTAACCCATGCCTTACTGATGACCATGCGTTTCTTGGTGGAGAATGTTTTTCATTCCTTCACTGTGTCTATGAATGCTGGCTTTGTCTACCTGCTCCATCTTAAACCCCCCTCTCTTCCCTCCATCTTCCTCCTTTCTGCCTCTCCCAACATTCTCTGATCTCTGTACAGGCCAGAACTGCTATGTGTGTATGGTGACACTCAAATCTGAGAAATTGAGGAAACATTGAGTAACACTTTTTGTGACCAAAATTGCACGTTGCTCTCTCTTATGCTCGTTGAATTCTCTTATGCTCACCAAGGCACATATTTGATCAAAAATGCAGTAAAAACAGAAATATTGTGAAATATTATTACAATTTAAAATAACTGCTTTGTATTTTAATATATTTGAAAATGAATATATTTTAATTTCTTCCTGTCACGGCAAAACTATATATATTATTATATGTAATTATATTTACATTTGCACATATATTCTTTTTATATTTCCATGCTTTGGCCTGGCTTTGAAGATTCTTATTGTTGATCACTCTGTACATTGATTTTTCTTTTTGACTTTATGGTGTTGGTTTTCTGTAATGAATGCATTATTTGTGTCTTTATAAGAATAAGCATCCACATGCCACCTGGATGCTTTGAGAACCTGGTGAAGCTCTTGGATTGCAATATCCACAAACAGGGTCAGTTTCTCAGGCCAGTTCACAGGACTTAACTCTCACCCTCGAATGTATACCAGGGAGCTGCTAAGAATGCAGAGTCCCTGCGGTGAACTGTTTGTTTTGTTTAAGTAATCGTTGTGTGTGTGTGTGCATGTGTTTGTTCTAAGCTACAGCATTAGTAAACACTATTGGTTCCACTGAAAGTAGACTGCATGAAGCACTGGCTTTGCACAGAGCTAAAATCATACTTGAGGAAATATTCCAAAAGTCTCAGTTATCTGGTGCAAGACTTTTTGATGCCTAGGATCCCAAATATGATAGCCATGATAATATAATATAATATAATATATATAATATAATATAATATCGTTACGATTTTACTCTGTGAGGAAAAATAATGGATATAATGAATATGAATATTATAAATAATTAATTTGTATCTGGAAAATATTTAAATTGATTGTGTGTCTGTTTCTGCCCACTGTTAAAGTACTGTTAAGATGTTTAAATCTGAAAAGAAGTTCGTAGATTTGGTAACACTTTATTTAAAGCCTTTATGTATAACGCATTATAAAAGTAGTTTTAATGCATTAATTATGCTTTGTAATGCACCTTATAATGCATTGTACAATCTCATCAATAATTGTAACCACAGTTCTAATACATATAATACACGTAATCAATTCCTGTACCACTATGCATTGGTATTGTTACATTATTTTAAATTCGGTTCTAATTATTTACGACAAGATATAATGTATTACAACGCACATTCTAAAAAATTATAATGCATTATACCCTTTAATAACCCTTTATAATGCATTATACATAAACGCTTCAAGTAAAGTGTTACCGTAGATATTTTGATGCATTTACATTTTTACCTGAAATTTTCCGTGGACTCCCTAGCACCCCCTTGCGGCTCCCTGGGGCCCCTGGACTGCCGTTTGAAAACCCCTGATCAAGAGTTTTGAATAAATCAAATAGTGAATGCTGGATAAGAGATAAATCACATTAAGTTTTGGATAAAGTCAAAGGGGGCTGTTAAACCCAGACAGTAGCATCCTGGATGTATTAAGCCCATTTGTGGCCTAAATCACTCTATCAACAGGGACCCTTCATTCAGAAAATCCTCCATCCCAGGACACCAGCCACTCTGTTTGCCATAGCTTATCTCAGAAGTTATGAGAATAAATAGAAAGCTTTATGAGACCAAACAAAGACAGAACGAATCCTTCCCCCACTTAAGACTCCCCATGTAGACTGTAATATCAAACAAAACAGTACGGTTTCCCACGGTCGTCACAGTCTGATTAGGTGAAAAAACACAGAATATTTTACTTTAATACACTCTCTTACAAATATGAGAGGTCAAATATCCTGTCTGGGAGAGTATTGAAAGAACAATTGTGCAGCACTTTAATTACGGTGTAGTGTCGACAAAAACGACACAATTGTTCACTCATGTGAGTCTGTTGGGCATCTTATCTTGGCACATGGATCAGAACTTTTTGTAAAGTGAATGTTTCAGGGTCTCGCATGCCATCTAGTTGATTTTATCCACTTTTAAAGGGATAGACCACCCAAAAATGAAAATTTGGGCATCAATTTACCCACCGTTGTGTTGTTCCAGAAGTATGACTTAAAAAAAAAAGATATCTTGAAGAATGCTGTTAACAGTTTAGGTTCCCATTAGGGTTCCAACATTGACTTTTAGTGTAAGGATAAAAAATACAATGGTAGTCAATGGGAACCAATACATTCTTCAAAATATCAAAGCAATGCAACATGATAATGAGTAAATTAATTTGCTTTAAATTAAATTAATGGTGGAAAAGCCCCACATTCAGAAGAAAGCCTGGTGGGTGCTTAATCTTCGGGCACGTATCGGCCTTCTGATGCCTGATGCCAATCACGGTCAGTGTTTTGCTCCCGACACGGGTTCTCGTGCCAATCGCCAGGTCCCACATCATCTGATCCACAGCAACCCAGCCACCCTACACACCGCTGGAGCCTCGCCGTGTTCCTGCCACCGCTCTTCACCTCTCCTCATCCCTCTACCTTTCTGCACCCTCCCTCCATCCACACCCACGGCTCTCTTCTCCCCCACTGCCCGGTGCTCTCTCACATTCCTCAGGTCTGCACACAGAGCCGCATTGTGTGTGTGTCTTACAGAGCACACAGTCAGGGCTCATTTCAGACACACACACACATCCAACAGGGTCTCAGTCTCACTGATGAGTACACACACATACACATATCCCTTCATAAAACTAATAGACATGCATTGTGCGCACACGACCACAAACGCACACACGGATTTTCATATGTGCACACTGTATACACACTCATCTGCATACACAGGATGTCTCACACCGAGGCTGAGATTCCAGTATCCGTATTCCTTCTTTTATGCTTCCACTTGCTTTTTGCAGTTTGATCTTTTAATCCCTTGAGCATTACAAATTTTCTCTCCTCCTCTGTTCCCACAGTGGGATAGATGATATGGTAGATGTTTTATTGTGATTGGATTGTGGAACAGTTATATAAAGGAAGTAAACTTGTATAAATTGCCAACTACACTAGGGAAGACACAACAAAAATACTGATGGAGATTTTTTAAATAGTTTTAGCAACAAAATAAGTCCCCATTTAAAAGCAAGTCACTTTACATTTAGATATTCAAAAGATCAGTTTTTCTTCAAAAGATGTGAAACATTTAATATTTATTAAATAGTCATTTATTGTTATGTTTTCAGCTTTCATTTGAATTTTATTTTACTTTAGTAACTTTTATGTGGTTTTTATTTTTTATTATTTTTTGTCATATTTTATATTTCTATTTAGCTTTATTTTTTAAAATTGTTTTAGTTGTAGTAATTTTATTACGTCAACTGGAAATCGTAGCTATTTCAGTTAGCTGTCATGGCATTTCTAATTTCAATTAATGAAAGTGATTGTTAATAGTTTTAGCTTTAGGTTTGGTTTTATTTTAGATTTAGTTTTACTTTTAACAATAACAAAACTGCCTGTGAAACAAAGAGCTGCTGTTAAGTTACTGCTTTGGCAGAACAGGACATTTATTTGTACTGTAATAACAACTTCTCTGAAGCAGCTGGGACTCTACCAGAGAAATTATGTTTAAATTTAGTCAGGTTGTGCCAAGTATTGAAGGCTAGCTGTTTGTTAGTTGATAAGCGTGATACTAGTTTAGTAAGTTGGAATTGTTGAATCAAAAAGACAATATGCTTTATGAAGCTGCTTATCTTATTCACAGTGAATTGTGGGACATCCATAATCAAGATGTGCAATACCACCAGTAACATCATTTTGGCATTAATAACCTCTTGCAAGAAAGGTTAAAGTATTATTGAAAATGCAAACTGCAAATATATCTGACACATCAGGTCTGATGATGTTCACATTATATGTATGAGCACCCATGGTTCTCAAACTCACGGACATTATTTTTCATGAGTTTTTAATGGTCATGTGCAACCTAGTGTGTCAAAATCTTTGAAACAATGAAAGTATTTTGGTTCTCCAAGTCTCTTTTCTGAGCAAAGGCCATTCTGATGCACTTTCATACAAAAGCACAGAGAGAAAGCCCACCACTTGCCAAGAAAGGGCAATGAGGAGAGGGGGGTTTGGATGGAATTGTTCTTGAGACAGAGTTTTTTTACCCCCTCTTCTTTCCCAATGGGGTGGGCTGGGGGGCTGATATGGCTCGTTTTTCAGCGCTCGTGGGGGTCGGGGTTGGACTCACTTTTTGGGATATACTAAGATTCATAAATGCGCCAGTGGACATAAAACCGCGGAGCTCTGACTGACGCGGTGGGTTCTGTTTGTGTGTGCCTGGCGTCGGATCCTCCCAAATACATCCACCTCCACTTTCACACTCCCCGCGTGCACAGAGCTGCCGCTCCGCCGGCTCTTCGGCGACTTTGACCCCTGAGGACCTGCATGTCTAATCTTTAGACATGTTCAGATTAGTGGATTCACGGACTCTCCTGCTACTTGTAGCAGCGCATTGCGTTTTGCTATCCCTTGTAAGATGTCAACAAGAAGATGACCGTAAGTTGGAGTTTTTCACATTGAAATTCAAAGTATTCTGCTAAAAATTGTACGGTGTTGTCATGGTGACATGAGAGGAAAGTTTGGAATGGATCAGTTTGGTTTGCACGTTTCACCTCTGAACTGTGGAATGTCTTGGCTCATTCAAAAATATATATATAAGACCGCATGCTTGTCTTTTAGGTCTAAGTCTGCAGATATACAAAGTTTTATTGCAGTCTACAATGCAAACAAGCGACGCGACGCGTAAATACGCAAAAGCTGTCTAAGCTGCGTCGCGTTCCATTGATTGGAACATTCTGGTTTTCACTCGTCGTACAGACAGAATGACAGATGCTGAGGTTGCGTGACAGGTTCAATTTTTAATTCAATTCAAGTTTATTTGTATAGCGCTTTTCACGATACAAATCGCTGCAAAGCAGCCAAAAAAGACTCTTGTGTGCATTAGATTTCTAAGTTAGCTAAAAGGTAAAGAACAAAACAGTTAAAGTAGCTACGTATTCATTGTGCATGAACGTTTCTAAACAACGGTTCAGCAACCACAAAAGTTAGAATACATGTTAATCAGTGCGCAAAACTGATGCTCGCCAAGTAACTTTCTCCTGAGGAGGTTACTATAGAAACAGTACGCTATTCGAGCACTTTGAGCTGGATAGGATCAGTATCATTACGGTATAGTGACAAAACATGTATCTTTCTCTCATTATTTATCACTTTAATATAAATTTAATGTTTTAAAATAGTTGACTGATGGCTAATCGTGCTAGTAGCGAGTTGTGCGCCACCACAAAATTTCTGACAGAAAAAAAGCAAGCTTCCTAAGAGTCACTGAATTATTAGATGTATTTCCTAGTTCGTTTAATGCAGGAAAACGTTCCAAGATGACAAAACAAACTTTTAAGTTTTTGCTTTTAAATTACCAGACAATTTTCCTTAAGTAGGCTATTTAAAGTGTTCCTTTTCCTAATGGGATACCTGTAGAAAATATTGATGATCTTTAGAGTTCTCAGAGGAACTTTTAAGCGAGTGTGGCGAACCGATGAACCCCAAATGATGCCTCAAGTTTTGTAAAGATAAGGGTTATGTGTAACCATTTCAGCATTATAATGACTGATCTCCCAATATAGGCCATTAATACATCCACTAGTAGTAGTGTGAGCGCTGTTTCACTCAAGATTAGGAGCAAAGTTCCTACAATGGTTCAAACGGTGCACGGTTGGAAAGCAAAAAATATTTGGGGTTTAGTTCAGGGGATTTTACGTCGATTAGAAGGAGATTTGGGGAACTAGGTTTGGTGGGTGGATAGGGAGGGGGTCTGTGGAATGTTGTTTGAAATGCCAAAACATCAGACTGGCAACCTCAAAGAGGCACAAGCATCTTGGAAGAGTGTCATGTGTGATATTTGGTAAACTGTGAAGCCATAGAAGAATAATGTCCCAGATGATCTCGTGTTCTCATTAAATTTCTCACTCCTCAATAAACAAGGAAATGTTAATCACGCAGAACGCTTGCTTAGGATGGCCTATATTTGCATCCAAGAAAAGTGGATTTTCCGTATTTACAGTTCAGAGTTAAACAGCTATAATTGCCGCATTCATGTGCACTAGGACTGGAAGCTAAATTCAAATGACACTTTCATATGAATATCTGAAAAGCAAACACATCAAGGGGTTCTGTGTGTGTGAGGGCTGTCCTTTCCGACCCATGAGGGTGTGTTTGCCCTGGTGGTAAGTGAGACCATTAGATCCAGATGGAGCTTTCGAGAGGGGTGTGTTTGCATAAGGCACCAGGCTGTCAATGCAGCCCTGTCTGTGTTTGAGAAAGCCCCATTCATGGCTAGTTTAGTAGATTTGGGGTTCAGTTACAAATACGCAGACTACAGGAGCCCACATTTTACACCAGGGTGTCAGATATGCATCCTGCAAATATTACTAGCTAGTGTTGTGGTGAATGTATAATCAAAATGTAACCAGATTCCAGCCACCAGGTGAAAAGAAATTAGAATTTTGTTTATGCATATAAATATATCCATATACATATGGCTTTGGAAATATAAGAAAACTTAATGGATTTATGAAATATTTTTTTTAAAATATTAAAGAAAAAAATTAAATATATATCTATATAAATATATATATATATAATATATATATATTATATATATATATATATTCTAAAAATATTTTTAATATTAGGAGGACCTGTTACAGCTGCTTTTCAGGAAGAGGTTGATATTTTTATGTGGCTCACCTGTCTCTTATCCCCATGCACTCCTTTCTGTCGCCCCCTTCTGGTGGCTGCAGAGGAAGACTTTGGCAGCTGCATCCAAGATGGCCAGCAGTATGCAGACAATGCAGTATGGAAGCCAGAAGCATGCCGTGTCTGTGTGTGCGTTGCAGGGGCATGCTATGTGACGAGGTCATCTGTGAGGACCGAGAGTACTGTGCCAATCCCATCATTCCACCTGGAGAGTGCTGTCCCATCTGCCCAGCTGACACCGACGAACCTATCGGTCCGCTCTCTGCTTATACACCTCTCTTTGCTTATCATACCTGTCCTGCTAGCTGTCTGCTCTGAGTTCTGTAACTATGACAAGTGTCATATACCACTAGACTACACTAGATGGTCATGTGATTGTGATTGTGTTCAGAACTCAAAGCAAACATTTAAAGGAAGGAAAGCAACACTTTTAAGTTTTACGTTTGCATTATAGTGCAAATTATGTTTTTCAGTTAAAGACTGTTATGGCTAAAATGTGTCCACTTTATATTTGACTTTGATAGTAGTTTTTTTCTTATAGAAAGAACACAATCTTGACACTAGTTTGCTGTGAAATCCATTATTTTTAGACTAGATATTTAGTCACTATTTAAATAAAAAATAATTACGATTGTATAGTGGTCATAAGTTTTGAGCTAACTTATACATTGTCCTAATGTTTTCATTTATGAAGATGATGGATTTTAGGTTAAAAGAAGTGTGTGTAGCATGTTATTATATTATATTATATTATATATATTATACACTTCAATGAGGGGCAACAGAATTCAAACAGTTATTACAATTTTTAACACAAAAAAGACAATACATCTTTTGAAAGTGGACTCACCTTGGCCATAAACTGCTTTAGTTTGAAAAAGCTGAAAAACAAGACAATGTGTCTTTGAATGGGAGGTCATGGCACAACCTCATTCAAACAACCTAATTAACAAAACATTTAGAAGTGTTCTTTCTACTTTTTTAATTCACTTCATGTTCAGTCAACCTTGACAGCTGATATTGTTCATTTTAAAAATGTTGTGTGCTGCTGCTGCACAGATACCACACAATAATAAGATAAACATAGTTATCAAAATATGCGAAATGTTTTTCCTGAACATGTAAATATATTGCTACTCACTGTAATCAGTTCATGGCACTGAGACAGAATGAGTTTTTCAACGAAAATACCTAATATATTTATTTTTTATTTTGTTTATCTAATTTGCTGAGCAGCACATAGCCTAATATTGCTTCTAATATAAAGCATAATGCACTATCATGTTTTAAACTGATCATGAGCTTGCACCTTCATATTCTGCCTTTAACAATTTAACCAAAGCAGATTGGGAAGAGAATGATGCTGTTTTGGTACACGGCCTTGTGGGGTGCCGCTGAGTTGGTCTTTTCAGCTATGTAGTTTCAGCAGGGAATAGCAGTTCATTAGTTCTGACAGAGTGTCTGACTAGTTTACCGTCCTCATTATGAGTCAGTATTAGCTGATTACTTCACTCACAGCCCGTTTTCCCCTGACCCTTTGGTGACCTCTATTTTTTTTATGATGAACCAGTAGTATTATTATGAATGTGTGATTCAGATGTTGTGACTCCAGACAGACTGTTATTCTGCAACATTGATTGATTTTGTATGTTTGCTAACTGATAGAATACATGCAAAACTACTTCCTCCTGTGCCTAACTGTCAATCTTTATCTTCCCTTCATCCTGTGACATGATTCAACAGGGTCACTTGGTGCAAAGGTAAGACCTTGACTTATTTATCATGTCTTTATTTAAGAAATGGATAATATTCTTAATGTTTAGATTGAATACTGAATAGAATGAATTATAGAAATTGTATAGTAAGTCTTAAATATGTTCTTCCTTACTCTACACAGGGACAGAAAGGAGAACCAGGCGATATTGCAGATGTAAGTCATTTCACGAGTAAACAGCTTTGGGATTTAGATTGATTTGACCAAATTCTGAAAACCAGAGTTGGAAAATAATATTTATTTGCTTGTTTCTGTAGGTTGTAGGACCAAGAGGACCTGCTGGCCCAATGGTGAGATGAATCAGAAACACTTTGGTAGTTGGTTTCTGAATAATTTGCCACACATCATTGCATTTCTCCACTAGAGGGCTCTCTAGAACGTTTATTTGAGTTAAATACTGTTGTCCCTTTCACATCAGAGTCTTTTTGTGATTTTAGGGACCTCCAGGAGAGCAGGGACCACGTGGCGAGAAAGGACCTAAGGCTGAGAAGGTAAGACATTTTGCCTTTTCAAACTTTTTTTTCTCAGACTTGTTAGGTAAAGTGATGTCAGATCTTATTAGCAGTTATCCGGGTACATTAAGGCGGCAGTGGACACACTCTGCAGGATGCTGTCATGTGAAAAGGCTTTAGGTAATCTCTTTTCTTTTCCGCTCATATGCTCTGTTATTTTTCTCCCACCCTTTAGGGAAATCCCGGCCCAAGAGGGAGAGATGGCGAGCCTGGTACACCTGGAAACCCAGGACCCCCTGGACCACCAGGACCTAATGGTCCCCCTGGACTTGGAGGAGTATGTTTCTCCTCTCCTTTCATCTACTCACTAAATTTGTGTCTGCCACTCGCGGGGTTAATGTAAGTGTGTTTTTCTATGTGTGTGCAGAACTTTGCTGCTCAGATGGCTGGTGGTTTTGATGAGAAGGCAGGAGGTGCTCAGATGGGTGTGATGCAGGGACCAATGGTGAGAAAAAAACAGTGTTCACAGACATATCTATATGTATATTAAATACCTTTTAAAATTGTGTGAAATACATTTTAAACTTCAATCCATTTTGAAAGAATCTCTCAAGTCAATATTTTACAATACTCAATTTGGCTAACATGGATTTGTCAGAATAAGACAAATATTGATAGTTATTATAGTATATACAGTAGTTCTGTAATTAAGAAATGGTTATATGAAAAGTTTGTAAGGTCTTCCCCCTTGCAGAATGCTCTGGAATGATATTTCATTTCAAGCTGTAGTTTCATTTGTTCAATTTTAGTCTGCATGACAGATATTTTACATCCGTGTTGGCCAAGTATTTTTTAACATAACATAAAAAAGCAAAACCTACATGCATTAATTAATAAAATGCAAAAAATGCTTTATAATTGTACTTTAAGAACTCCGAACACTGAATAAATCCAGTGCCAAAAAGGTTTTCTTTAATAAATGATTGAACTCTGCATCATACCAAATAATATCTCGAGAATGAAACGCTGTTACTTGTTTTCTGATCTTTAATGCCCCCTACTGACTGATTTTGTCACAATAGCATTTTCAAATGCCACCTGTTCTCAAAAAGTTACAGTGATTCTTGGATTCTAAGCTTGTAACATAAACATATACTTACAATATATGGGGATACTAAAAATAAATCACACACAATGAAACAAATAATTCTTCTAATTAAACTTCAACTTGCTATTAAATAATAGGAACTTGCTTAGATCTATAAATAATAGGAAATTACAACTGTCATGCTGTTTGAATTTATCTGGGTCAAAGTTGCCATGCTGTATTTCAATTTCATCTGTTTTATCTACAGGGTCCAATGGGTCCCCGTGGTCCTCCCGGCCCTTCTGGAGCACCTGTGAGTAAAAACACATAATTCATAATCATAATCATTTTATATTCCCAGTTAATTGAAAAATACAACATAATGCTGATATATATTCTCAGCTGAAGCTACCATTGATGAGACAGAAATGAGTAATATGTTAGCACCCACCAATGCCAACTCCTAATCTCACACTGTCATTTGTTTCCCTTCCAGGGCCCACAAGGTTTCCAGGGCAACCCTGGAGAGGCTGGTGAACCCGGCCCTGCTGTGAGTGTCCCAAACCTTGCCTACATGCACACATATATTATAAACATTTTATAAACCCACATATTACATGGCCCACACAGATGACACATTCAGATGCACATAGAGACAGCTTTACTAGGTCAGTTAAATCAATTTATAACACTTGTTGTTTTATAGGGTCCTCTTGGACCCCGTGGCCCTTCTGGACCCCCTGGAAAACCCGGAAGTGATGTGAGTAGTTTTTGCCACTGGATTGATATTCAATCTTCTCCAAATGCTGAATGCTTGACAGATACTAACTACAATGTCTCTGCCTGCTCTTCTTCCAGGGTGAGGCTGGCAAACCTGGTAAGTCTGGCGAGCGTGGACCCCCAGGGCCTCAGGTAAACAACATACACAAATAAAGACCAGCATGCAACTGTTTCAGTCACTTGTTTGTATTCTGATAATGGTCATATAATCTAATATAATCAACTTGTTACAAAGATGCTACACAATTACTAAATATGTTTCTTATTTATATGACAGGGAGCCCGTGGATTCCCCGGAACCCCTGGCCTTCCTGGCATCAAGGGACACAGAGTGAGTTTCATCTGAAATTAATTGTTTTTCTGTATGTTTATTTCTATAGATATTCATGCATTTAATCTTTGAATGTGTTTGTAGGGACACCCAGGTCTTGATGGAGCTAAAGGAGAGGCCGGTGCTGCAGGTGCTAAGGTACAGCAACATAAAAACAGTCAGCCAAAACATCCAACTCTGACAGATATAAAGTTCATCCCAACACACTGTCTATAATCATATCTGGCAGCATATAAGAAGAAACGGCAAAAAAGTTTAACAAGGCATCAGAATTCTAACATACATTTATCCAATTAATGTCATTGTATGGCATTATTGTTTTCAAAATCTGCTCTGGAACAATATATATTATTGAATTGAATTGAATTTCCAGTGGTATTTTAAATTAGAAAGATATTTTAAACTATAAATACTCCTATAAAAACACCAGACCTATGACAAACAGACTATATAATAATGATATGCACTACCTGCTCATTTGCACCCAACTGTAACAGTAAAACTATGCAAAAGTCATCCTAGCAGACTGTCTATACTCATAATTTGACAAAAAAGCATACATTTCACAGGGCATCGAATTATAACAGACATTTATCAAATGTTTATGTAGTTGTACAGCATTATTGTCTGCAAATCTGCTTTGGAAAAATTTATATTATTAAATATAATAATAATTTAGTTTAATTAAGTTCACAGATACATTTATGCTAAATGTAAACTATAAAGACTCCTACAAAGATACCAGAACCTTGAGAAATATATAGTTACATGTATTACCAAATGCTAAATGTGCTAATTCATTTTAATTAGGTTCTGAGCAAATTGATTTGACCTAATATTATACAACTATCAGGTCTAATCAGTCTCCTTTCTCTTCTTTCAGGGTGAATCTGGCACTAATGGTGAGAGCGGTGCTCCTGGACCAATGGTCAGTACCTAGAGTCAGAAATGGCCTGATGATTCCTTTAGCTGTAGTTTTCTGTCACTGAAATAGTGTGTCTAACCCTCTCCATCCTGTTTTCCTCTTTTTTTGTCTATCAGGGTCCACGTGGTCTGCCCGGTGAGAGAGGTCGTTCTGGACCTCCTGGTGCTGCTGTAAGTGAACACTCAGACAACTGGCCTAATAAAGAATACTGTATATGATCAAAATTTCAGCAGCAAGGGTGGCTTCAGACTGTAATGATCTACTTATATCTGTCCACAGGGTGCCCGTGGTAATGATGGTCTGCCTGGTCCTGCTGGTCCTCCTGTAAGTGTATTTCCTCACTTCCTCAAGTGCAGGAAATCTGTGTAATCTTAAATTATGGCTCCCATTCTACTTTGACTTGTGTCTTATGCTGTTGCTAACTAATGGTAAACCCATATGGGATGCCTAGAGATATCAAGGTGGACGATTGTCGATATAATGCAAGATATATGTATTTAACTTAATCATAGCAAATACATTCATACAATATTTACTAAAAATATTTTGAAAGTGCACTTAAAAATATTCAAAAAATATTTTAAAATTAGATAATTTGCATCATCCGTTTACAAATCACAGAATAAGATTATAGGGATGCATAAAGTGCATTAGGAAGTAAGCAAGCCTCTTTGATCATTTGTTGATGTTTCGATCCTCAGGGCCCTGTTGGTCCTGCTGGTGCTCCAGGTTTCCCAGGATCCCCTGGTGCTAAGGTAAAATACCAGTCATCTACAGCACTTCACTGTAAATTCTTAACCTATTCTCAATTTTAAGCATTTTTAATTTGCACAGATTAACATTATCCTTGGTAATGAGATGTGATGTTCACTCCTGCAGGGTGAAGCTGGTCCCACTGGAGCTCGTGGACCTGAGGGTGCACAAGGACCCCGTGGAGAGGCCGGTACACCTGGATCACCTGGACCCGCCGGTGCATCTGTGAGTAAAATCACAGATAGTTTATATTATTACAGCTTTGTATAATACAGTATTGTATAATACAGATATTATACAAGCAAAATATAATTTGATTTTCTTTATCGGTGTAAACAATACAGTATATACAGTATTTTGAAATTAAATGTTCACATTCTGCAGGGTAACCCTGGTACTGATGGTATTCCTGGTGCCAAAGGATCTGCTGTGAGTATATCCATATAATTTATCGTTCTCTTTCACTCATTTCTCTGTATATTTTAAAATTTTTAGTCTGGTCACACTGTTGCAGTGAATCTATTGCAAACATTTTTCTCTTTTACAGGGTGCTTCTGGCATTGCTGGTGCCCCTGGTTTCCCAGGACCCCGTGGCCCGCCAGGACCTCAGGGAGCTACTGGACCTCTTGGGCCTAAAGGACAATCTGTATGTAATCACGTGCTGAACTATTTAAAAAGCTTTCTGTGTCTCCCAGACATCGATTAATAATTTCATATTGATGAATTGCACAGGTTACTGATTATTCTGCCATTTGTGACCCTGGACCACAAAACCAGTTATAAGGGTAAATTTTTCAAAATTGAGATATATACATCATCCGAAAGCTGAATAAATAAGCTTTCCATTGATGTGCGGTTTGTTAGGACGAGGCAGAGACACACCACATTGGCCGAGATAACACCCACCTATTCTAGCCACCCAAATCTGGACCACTCGACCGGTGCAAAAAAAATCTAAATATTGAGAAAATCGCCTTTAAATTTGTCCAAATTAAGTTCTTAGCAATGCATATTACTAATCAAAAATGAAGATTTAATAGATTTACAGTAGGAAATTGACAAAATATCTTCACGGAACATGATCTTCACTTAATATCCTAATGTTTTTTGGCATAAAAGAAAAATCAATAATTTTGACCCATACAATGTATTTTTGGCTATTGCTACTAATATACCCCAGCAACTTAAGACTAGTTTTGTGGTCCAGGGTCACATTTGAGGTTCACCATTGCACTAATTGAAAACACTCGTGTTTATACAGGGAGACCCTGGTATCCCAGGATTTAAAGGCGAGGCTGGACCCAAGGGAGAGCGTGTAAGTAACCAACATTATACTTATGATCAGTCGTCTGTTCTATTGTATCAATCACAATCATATGAAATGTTGTAGCAAACTAATCAGTCATATTTTTTCCTTATTACACAGGGTGTTGCAGGACCTCAGGGTGCCCCTGGGCCATCTGGAGAGGAAGGCAAGAGAGGACCAAGAGGAGAGCCTGGTTCTGCCGGACCTCTCGGACCTCCTGGAGAAAGAGTGTGTATATTATCTTAATTATTTACTAATTCACTGAATGATAAAGAACCACATTAATAAGACAATATGTGTTGTTCTTCGCTAGGGAGCTCCAGGTAACCGTGGATTCCCTGGTCAGGATGGTCTATTAGGAGCAAAGGTTGGTGATTTAGACTCACAGTTGGTTACTCATCTAATCAACCCATGTATTTACTCTGTACTCAAATGTTCTGCACTATGCTAGGGCGCACCTGGTGATCGTGGTGTTCCTGGTGTGACCGGCCCGAAAGGAGGAACTGGAGATCCTGGTCGCACAGGGGAGCCTGGTCTTCCTGGAGCCAGAGTGAGTGATTGTGGTATTTCTGTGATTTACCTGAAAACTGATTATTCAGGGCAATTTAGATCATCATAACTGTAGATAACAGGCATTACAATCTAAAATCAGATTGTAAAAATCAGATTGTTTATGATTGTTGATTTAAAGGCTCATAGCATTTTTCACCATTCATCTGCTTCCTCTTCTAACAGGGTCTCACTGGGCGCCCTGGTGATGCTGGACCTCAAGGAAAAGTTGGACCATCTGTGAGTATTTATCAAATTTAAAGGACTTTTATTTTTGCTTTAACAGTAAAGAGTTACAGCCTGCAAAAAGATATACTCTACTGTTCAAAAGTTTGGGCTCAGTAAGATTTTTTTTTAAAGAAGTTAATATTTTCATCCAGTGAGGATGCATTAAATTGATCAAAAAATGTCAGTAAATACAATTTTAATGTTAAATAGATATCTATTTCAAATAAATGCCGGAAAAATAGTATAAAAAAATAAATGAGCACAAAATCAGCTTAGAATGCTTTCTGAAGGACCATGTGACTTTGAAGACTGGAGTAATGATGCTGAAAATTCAGTTTTACCATCACGGGAATAAATTACATTTTAACATAGAAAAGAGTTATTTTTAACAGTAATTCACAATAAAACTGTTTTTGATTAAATAATGCAGCCATGGTGAGCATACGAGATTTCTTTCAAAAACATAAAAACATCCTACAAACCATAAACTTTTGAACAGTATATGTTATACCCAAAAAGAGACTCAGCATCTACTGGGTACAAATCATTTTGAGATAATAAATGCTGCATCTCATCACAGTTCAGGGCAAATTTCAGTATTAAACATGTCTTTTTCATTATAGGGTGCCTCTGGTGAAGATGGACGCCCTGGTCCTCCTGGGCCTCTGGGAGCTCGTGGTCAGCCTGGAGTGATGGGATTCCCTGGACCTAAGGGAGCCAATGTGAGACCATTAGAGTATTTCGGCATTTCAACTACTAATGTTCATATTTAGGTCCACAAAATTGTTTGGGAAGGGTATGTGTTGTACCTCATTGGACTGTATCTCTCTCTCACAGGGTGAACCTGGAAAACCTGGAGAGAAAGGACTTGTTGGACACACTGGTCTTAGAGTAAGTCATGTTCCAATGTCCAGATTACTTGGCCTTGTACATCAGCAAGCATCAGATCTAACTAGAGTGAACGTAGCAACCATATATCAACACCTTGGAAACAACCCACAACACCTAGCAGAGTTTTTGTACAGACAAGCACCAAGAAAATGTAAAAATGTATTCTTTCTTTCTTTCTTTTTTTCTTCTGTTAGGGTTTGCCTGGTAAAGATGGAGAGACTGGAGCCTGCTGGTCCACCTGGCCCTGCTGTGAGTATTGCATCACGTTACTCACAATGGCTTATGACCTCAATTCTTTCAGTCAGTCAATAAATGACCATGGTCTGAAACACTTCCTTGAAGACTAAATCATGATTTCAATGTGCTTTTAGGGTCTAGCTGGTGAGAGAGGAGAGCAGGGTCAGCCTGGTCCATCTGGCTTCCAGGTACATTCAAATTAATATTCTACTATATTATTCAATTGTGAAAGAGAAAACTGCACTCTTTAAATTCAGGACTCAAAGAATAATTATTTATATAGTTACGTTTCATGGGATCAGGGTTTTCTAAGAATTACTCTGTTTATGCACAGGGTCTTCCAGGACCTACTGGAGCCCCCGGAGAGCCTGGTAAACCTGGTGACCAGGTGAGGATCACTTAAGATATTTATTTTAATTCTCCATTTGTGCCTTTGAGATGTAATTAGTGACTAAGTATCCCAATTATGCTGAATTTCTCTCTATAGGGTGTTCCTGGAGAGGGTGGTGCTGCTGGTTCCACTGGACCAAGAGTGAGTTCCTAACTTTAATTAAGACGACTCCCAATTATTACTGGAAATCAGCAGTAATGTGTCATTATACAAAAATAACTCTTGCCTGTGCTTCTCTTAGGGTGAGCGTGGTTTCCCTGGTGAGAGAGGAGGAGCCGGCCCTTCGGGTCTCCAGGGACCAAGAGGACTTCCAGGAACTCCCGGTACTGATGGACCTAAGGTGAGATCACATCTGACTGAGATTATGCTCTACTATTCCATCTCAAATCTGTCCATTCTTCATTCTTAAATGTCTTAAATAGGCAAATTAATGAATACCTTATTGTTCAAAAGTTTGTGGTTGGTAAGTTTTTATAATGTTTTTGAAAGACGTCTCACCAAAACTGCATTTATTTGATCAGAAGTACAGTAAAAACAGCAGTATAGTGAAATATTATAATGTATTTTGACGTGTAATCTTTTTCTTTGTTGACAAAGCTTAATTTTTAGCTGCCATTACTCCAGTCTTCACTGTCACACAATCAGAAATCATTCTAATATGCTGATTTGGTGTTCATTTCTTATTATTATTGATGTTGAACACTTGTGCTGCTTAATATTTTCTGTGGCAACTGTGATACATTTTTAAAGATTCTTTGATGAATAGAAAGTTCAGCATTTATTTTAAATAGATATTTTGTAACAATATAAAAGTCTTTACTGTCACTTTTGATCAATTTAATGCATCCTGCACTGAACAAAAGTATTAATTACTTTAAAAAATAATCTCTCAAACTCCCCTTCACATCTCTGCTTGATTTCCAACAGGGTGCAATTGGACCAGCTGGTGCTGCTGGAGCTCAGGGCCCTCCTGGTCTGCAGGGCATGCCTGGTGAGAGAGGAGTTGTTGGAATCCCTGGAGCTAAAGGTGACAGAGTAAGTGTCTTTAAAAACGGTACTCAGTGATTACATAATCCTAAATTCATGGTATTAATCTACTGAATGACTGTGTCTCATTTTATTAGGGTGACAGCGGAGAGAAAGGACCTGAAGGTGCTCCTGGCAAAGATGGTGCAAGAGTAAGTGCTATAAAGACAGCAGATGTTGGGAAATCACTTGCTTTTTTATCATAAGTAATGATGTTTCTGACATTTTTTCCACAGGGTTTAACTGGTCCAATTGGTCCACCTGGTCCTTCTGGTCCCAATGGCGCTAAGGTGAATGTTTCATCCAATGGTTGCATGCTAAAATTATTTGAGGAGACTATTTAATGATCTTGTTTAATTACTCTTTTTCTTTTCTCACAGGGTGAAACTGGTCCCATTGGCTCAATTGGTGCTCCTGGTGCTCGTGGTGCCCCTGTAAGCAAAACATTCATTCAACTAGACAGCAAACAGAAGAAAGAATGGAGTTTGTGGTTTTGTCATCAGTTTTAAAGGTTATCTTTAGACTACTTCTTATTCATTATTCTTTCATCATCCTGTTAGGGCGATCGTGGTGAGATTGGTGCACCCGGACCTGCTGGCTTTGCTGGACCTCCTGTAAGTAGAAACAAGTTACAAAAAGCCTCCATTTTACTGCAGTGATAACATTATAAAAATAAAAATAAAAATGTCTTTCAATAAGGCAACATTGCTATAATGGCTTAGCAATTCTGTAGACAGAAGACTAAATTGAAATAAAAAAAGCAGTAAAAAACAACCAGTCGATAATATCGTGAATGTAAAGGAGTATTCTACCATACAAATATGGGCACTAACACTATTATACATTAGGTATTAATTTTTTTATGGAATTTTTTTAATAAGTGAAATATCTCAGGATTTTGGCATTTTAAAGAGCGTCAATAAAATGATTAGCAAAACATTGTGTCAATTAATATAATCATTTTCACAAATACTGGAAACCTAGTAGATATGATACATAACTCAGTACTTTTAAAAAATTTACAATTCTCTGTTGCTACAATGTAAAAAGGATGTGGTGAAATAGTAGTTTAGGGAGTGTCTTTAGTATTAAACTTGAAATGATCTTGAAGCATTTAGTCATAAGGAACCTCTGATTACAACCTTTCGTCACTGTCACTCTTTAGGGTGCTGATGGCCAGCCTGGAATTAAGGGAGAGCAGGGTGAGTCAGGACAGAAAGGTGAGGCTGGATCCCTTGGACCCCAAGGGCCATCAGGAGCACCCGGCCCAGTGGTAAGTCTTTCTGCCTCACTACCTATTGATACTTTAATGCATTTTGTGAATCAGTTTTACACTGATAAGTGGTTAAAAGAGGCAACTTAGTTTTGGTTATTGCCACTTGACATCTTTAAAGTCTTTGTTATTGTTTACATAAATTAAGAGTTTAGCATTATGCATCAACTTTGTGCTGTATCTGCGTGGATTAAATGATTATATTTGGCTCATCGGTGTTCACTGCTTGATTTCAGGGCCCAACTGGTGTTACAGGACCTAAGGGAGCACGTGGAGCCCAAGGAGCCCCTGTGAGTTACTTAATAAGTTAATTAGTCACAAGTAATCATTTTCAATTAATTTTTAAGTATTTACCAGTTACTTTGACAGTAAAGATATTTGACCGTTATTGTTTCTTAATAATAATATATTTCCCCTTTGTAGGGTGCCACTGGTTTCCCAGGTGCTGCAGGAAGAGTTGGATCACCTGGCCCCAATGTAAGCCCCTCAATATCACAGACACATTGCTGCAGTTCCTCCATATTTTACTCAAACTGACTGACTTGACTGTATTATCATAAACTTATCCTAATCTGAAACTTTTTTTAAATGATTCTTTCCCAGGGTAACCCTGGTCCTGCTGGCCCTGCAGGTGCTGCTGGTAAAGATGGTCCTAAGGGAGTTCGTGGTGATGCCGGTCCCCCAGGCAGAGCAGGAGATGCTGGACTGCGTGGACCTTCTGGTGCTCCCGGAGAGAAGGGAGAGCCTGGAGAGGATGGTCCTTCTGTACGGCTCAGATTCATTCATACATACTTATTTTAGCATTGAAGGCACAGGTGTATTCTGTACAGGTTTATTGTTTCTGTACTGTATTCTTAACATTTCTTCTCTCAATATTTCCTGTGTAGGGTCCTGATGGTCCTTCCGGCCCTGCTGGTCTTGCTGGTCAGCGTGGTATTGTTGGTTTGCCTGGTCAGCGTGGTGAAAGAGGTTTCCCAGGACTTCCAGGACCCTCTGTAAGCAAACGAACCCACCAGCAACATAATTTCTATATGAAAACATCTCATGCCTTCATTCAAACACTGTTTAAATTCACATTAAAATACAGCATAGATTTTTGTATTTTATTTATCTGATGAACAAAGTGATTAATATTACGTATTCACATTAAAAATGGCTCTTTTAAGGAGCCACTTACATATTTTTTTTATCTCACATATATCTAAATATTTTATCTTAAAATGAATTTTATATTATTACGCAACGATATCTTTTGCCCAGAAAATCTGATACTGATGCAGTGTCCCTAATCTGACACTAACTTTCTGCTGAAAATGATTTGTATCACAGGGTGAGCCAGGCAAACAGGGAGCTTCTGGCTCTTCTGGTGACCGTGGACCCCCTGGCCCTGTTGGACCTCCTGGATTGACTGGACCTGCTGGAGAGACTGGACGTGAGGTAACGTCAATACTGCACGAACAGTTGTAAAAAAAAAAAAAAAAAACAGTACCAAATGAGGCAAAACTAGACTGCAAATATCTAACTCACAAAGATACAGATCTGAAGTCAGTGAACACTTTACTGAACATTTTCTTCCTATATGTATTATACAACCATATCAAGACCAGATCTCACTCATCCATTCTGTTTGTCCTCAGGGTAATCCTGGATCTGATGGTCCACCTGGTAGAGATGGTGCTTCTGGTGTGAAGGTAAGGACAAACAAACTCATATAATTTCCTTTTGTCTTCCTCTGGTCTTTGTAAATAAAAAAAAAACAGTCCAGCTTAACCAGACAATCTTAATTCCATACAAGTAAACAATATATTACTATTTGTCACATACACTGAGGTCCAAATGTATGTGACCTCTAGTGAAATTACTTTTGGATTACTATTTTGAAATTACTTCTGTTTTAATTATTTTGTATTATCAATATAATTTTACTAAAAAATAAATAATGAATTTCTGAATGACTTACATAATTTGGTTATGTTAAATATTTCTTATTCTTTTTACGTAATTTCTCTGTTTAAAATTTTGGACTAAAATGTTGGTTAGTCCATGCACAGATGAATTTCCAACCAGCTGTAATATAGAATGTGTTTTACTTGTTCTTTTCTAGGGTGAGCGTGGTAACACTGGCCCAATTGGTGCTCCTGGAGCACCTGGTGCACCTGGTGCTTCTGGTCCCGTTGGTCCAATTGGCAAACAGGGAGACAGAGGAGAGAATGTAAGTTCATCAACTTCAGAAATCTCATTTTCAACAGTATAAAGATTATATCTTCTGCATACTAAAATACACGACTTCAATGTACTACATCTACGGATATGAATTTTGTGGTCTGCTTTGACGGCATAATTACAATCAACAATAAGCACAACTGTTACATAAAACACATTAGTGTTACACCATTAAGACCAGATCTAACATTAACATTTCTCCCCCCACAAATTCACCTGTAAGATAATAAGCAAGACCATCCTTATGAAAATCAAAAGCCCAGAGCTAAAGAGTTTTAGCCGTGTTCACCACTTATATTACATGAAGTATTTTTTTCTTCTTTCCTTTCTAAAGGGCCCACAAGGACCTGCTGGATCACCTGGACCCGCTGGAGCTAGAGGCATGGTTGTAAGTACATTTTATAAATTGTGTGAAACAAAACAGAACACTGAAACCACACATCAGGCTTGAAAACTCTTAGCCAGAGTAGCCAGTATCAAAATATATTACACATACAATATATGGCTATGAAGAAAATCCAGTAAATTGACCAGATGACTTCAGAGGGGGTTCTAAACACCTAAACTCCATTTAGTTATAATGCAAAAATTCCCTTGATGTGGTAACATCTTATTTAACTGGTTTATTTTTGTATAATATTTTAAAGTTAAAAATAAAGTCACATCAGGTCATTTTTGTGGCTTTACTGTACTTTACTTTACTTTATAGCTGCTCACAGGTTGATGGACTTTTTCAATTTCTCTGTATCAGGGACCCCAAGGACCTCGTGGTGATAAGGGTGAGGCAGGAGAAGCTGGAGAAAGAGGTCAGAAGGGACACAGAGGATTCACCGGTCTGCAGGGTCTGCCTGGACCTCCTGTGAGTCTCTTTTACAAGTCTTAGTTTTTATAAACAATTTACAATGGTAATGTAGAGATATTAGATATGCTAACTTTTCTGTTATGTCTCCTCAAAAAAGGGTGCTTCTGGAGACCAGGGTGCTGCTGGATCTGCTGGACCGAGTGGCGCTAAAGTGAGTGTGGTTCTCAGCTAGTTAAATTGAGACAATATACAATTTAGAAACTTCCTTTAATGCTCAGATGGATTTCTAATGTTCTGTTTAACTCCTATTACTTGCAATAGGGATTTGCAGGACCTGTTGGACCAGCTGGTAAGGATGGTTCTAATGGTCAGCCTGGACCTATTGGACCACCTGGACCTCGTGGACGCTCTGGAGAGGCTGGCCCAAGTGTGAGTGCACATAAAACCTGACATATTCACTGACATCAGGTCTATCGAACATTTCTGATTCATTTTGTCTTCCTATCTGCTCTCATTAGGGTCCACCTGGTAACCCTGGACCCCCTGGCCCTCCTGGTCCCCCTGGCCCTGGCATTGACATGTCTGCCTTCGCTGGGTTGTCTCAGCCCGAGAAGGGACCCGATCCTCTGCGTTACATGCGTGCCGACGAGGCCTCCAGGTCTCTTAGACAACATGATGTGGAGGTGGACGCCACACTGAAATCAATCAACAGCCAGATCGAGGACATCCGCAGCCCAGATGGCTCCCGCAAGAACCCTGCGCACTCCTGCCGAGACCTGAAACTCTGCCACCCTGAATGGAAGAGCGGTGAGAGATTCAGAGACAATCTAACATTAGAAAATGTTCAGTCAAGCACACTTGTGTGTATGATACTCACTATTACTCGCTTAAACGTGTTTGGTCCCTATCCACAGGTGACTATTGGGTGGATCCTAACCTTGGTTGCGCTGCTGATGCCATCAAAGTTTTCTGCAACATGGAGACCGGAGAGACCTGTGTGAAGCCCAGCACTCCCAAAATCCCACGCAAGAACTGGTGGAGCAGCAAGAGCAAGGCGCAGAAGCATGTGTGGTTTGGAGAGAGCATGAACGGTGGATTCCATGTGAGTATAATCCTTACATTTTGGAGATGTGCACTTTAAATTTGAGTAAAATGACCACAAGCACAACAAACCTCAAAGCAAATCATAAAAAAGTTTTGAAAAGTTGACAGTACCATAAAAGGTACATCTGGAAGTGATTACGAACAGCTGTTTTATTCCCAGCCAGAGTGCCTGTAAATTCCCACAGCTGGTTTAGGGAGCTGTTCACGGTTCTGAATTTCTGTTGGTCTATGGTGTTGAAAATATTTGTAACATCCAATCGTAAACCAGCAGGGGACAAGGAGCTCTGCTGAAATACTCTCTCCTTCCCCTTGTGTCACTATCTTGTCTTACATTTAATCAGCTCTTGTTTTCTTTCAGTAATATTAATGACCATATTTTAAAGATATTAAAAGACATTTTCTCTTTCTCTAACAGTTCAGCTATGCTGATAGCAGCCAGACTCCTAGTACTACCAGCATCCAGCTGAACTTCCTGAGACTGCTGTCTACTGAGGCCACTCAGACCATCACCTACCACTGCAAGAACAGCGTTGCTTACATGGACCAAGCCACAGGCAACCTGAAGAAGGCCGTTCTGCTGCAGGGCTCCAATGATGTGGAGATCAGAGCAGAGGGCAACAGCCGCTTTACATATGGAGTACTTGAGGATGGCTGCAAGGTGAGTCACACAATAAAATAACATTTTCAAACATACTGGCTATAGTTATAAAATTAATGAACTGAAAATGAATTAAAAATAATTGAATTACTAATATAAATGACATTTAAATACACTACCATTCAAAAGTTTGGGGTCAATACAATTTTTTTAAAAAAGAACTAATGCTTCTATTCAGCATGGACACATTCATTTTATGAAAAGTGACAGTAAATACATTCATAATTTTATAAAACATTTCTTTTTTAAAATAAATGCTGTTCTTTTGAAATTATTATTCATCAATAAGACAATCACAAAAAAATGAATATAATATAAATATAAAACACCACAACTAATGTCAACTTTGATAATAAGATAATGTTTCTTGAGCACCAAAATCAGCATATTACAATGATTTCCGAAGGATCATGTGACACTTAAGGCTGAAGTAATGACTGCTGAAAATTCAGGTTTTTGCTATCACGAGTAATAAATTACATTTGGAATAATACTGCCCAATATTTTACTGTGTTTTTTGTCAAATAACTGCAGCCTTGGTGAGCATAAAGAGTCTTCTTTTAAAAACATTACAAATCTTACCGATCCCAAATAAACTAATAAAATATTTACTCATATACTGTATACACTTATTTTTATTTTATTTATATTTCTTTTTTTATATACATATCCACGTACATGGCTTTTTTGCTGTCTTACAGAAGCACACAGGTCAGTGGGCCAAGACTGTGATTGAGTACAAAACTCAGAAGACATCCAGGCTGCCCATCGTGGACATTGCTCCCATGGACATCGGAGGAGCAGATCAGGAGTTTGGAGTGGACATTGGTGCAGTCTGCTTCTTGTAAAAAAAATAAAACATATGTGGATTATGAAATAAGACATGGAAAAATACCAATGACGAGCAATAACTGTGAGGATTCAATACACTCTCCAAGTAACGAAATATGGAAGAAAAGAAAAGAAATCTGAAAATTGACAAAGTTTTTTTTCTCTAAAACACAAAAAGTCGTGCTGTCCACATTTAGTGTGCAGGAAAACCAGCGCTAAATGGGATTGCCCCAAATAGTCTCTCCCTCTGAAATCCAGCCATGTTTCCCACAAGCCCTCAGTGCAGCGCCTCCTGCCGGGAGCCAAGAACGAGCGAGTGCAACCAAAAGATTCAGAGATTCAAAGAAAGACAGAAACATGGCTTGATGTCATCACATCCTGCAGGGGGTGGGTGGTTGGGTGATGCTGTACAGCGTCATGGCTGGATACCACAGTAGTTCCTCCCACTAAAGAAGAAAGAAGGCCATGCCCAGTCCCACTTCACCCTTCCCTCTGCCTCTTGACTGTGACTCAGAAGAAAACATCACATTATGCAAGATTTTGTGAAATGTTAAACCTGAGGAGGGAATAAGTTCATATTTACTGTGTATAGTAACAAAAAAATCTTGATTCAGTCTGTACTGAAGCAGCCAGATATATATTTTCACAATTATATGTGTTTGTGTGTGTGAGCATGTGCCTATACACACCGACAATATTTTGGGTAAAGTGCAGTTCCATTTCTTTTTTTTGTTTTTGTTTTTTGTGTAAATCTTTCCCCCCCCCCATGATTGCCCAAACTAGAAAGTTTTGGTCCCTTAACATAACAGCAGAAAAAGAAAAAAATCTAATAAATTTGGAAACCATTTCTATTTTTTGTTTATTATATTTGCATGATCTTCATTTTTCAAGAAAAGCTACCTCACACAGGAAAAAGTTAAAATCTGGATGTGAACTAAAGCAGCTTGGGGTTCGAGAAACATCAGGAAGACCCCCCGGCACGGCTCGGTCCATCTTCAGAAGGTGCTATTAGTATTGATCTATCAGTCAGTATTCCCCACAATTCCCAGACCATCCCACTCCCTAACTAGCCTCATTCAACACACACAGCCTGCTCAGAGTATGCGGAACTATGCGGGAAGATCAAAAGACAGAGGGACTCTTTTGGCAATGCCATAATTTTGCTCCCAAAGGATCGCCGTATCACTGAACAGGATGTGTGTGTGTGTGTGTGAGGGTGTGTATATTTTTGTTATAATTAATATTATTATGATCTTGGCCTTTTTTTTGTTTGTTCTCTCTTTTTGGTTCTGGTTTTGTTACGATTTTAATTAATGTAAATTGAAAATAAAGGAAAAAACAAGGAATTATGAAGTCAGATTTTAATTGTGTTTTTAATCATCATGAGCACAAAAGGTTAAATGTTTGGATTTGGCATACGTGTATGAAACTAGTGCACTGCTTGTATGTATGTGCGTGTACTGTATGATTGTGAATTTTCTAAAAAAAAAGGTTATCAGACATAAAGGCTTGTATAACATGCTTCCTTAACCTTCAAATAACCTTCTAATATAAAACAGAATGAAAAAAGAAGCTCCAACTACCACATAACAACAGACATTTGGTACCCTTAAAAGCTTTTAGAAAATGATACAATATTGTAAGGTGCTTTAGTACTGTATATATATATATATATATATATATCTAGTATCTATACTATATATTATATATGAATGTAAATTTTAGGGTTTTTCTTTTTTTTTTTTTTTTTTTAAATAAAAATTATGGTATGACTCAGCTATGTTTTCAGGGGAACTTCTGAAATATTCTGAAAGAAGCACTGAACAGTTAATTGCCAGGATAACTGTTTTAGGTTTGACTTTAGAGACAGTTTATGCTTTGGTCAGTTTTCCACAAAGCTAACTGATTGGCATATTAAGAAATCTGTACCAACTGTATACCTCCTTGTGTGGCCATCACAAGGTATAATATATCTCTGTATTTTGAGATGCAGTTGTCGCACAGAATCAGCAATGGCCGTCTTTGAAAACTCACATCACATTTCCAGAGACATTCTCACTAAAATCATTACCATAATCATTGTGAATCTTAAAAATAGCTTTAAAGTCTAAAGAGTAAGAGATCAAATTAAAGAAAGGGAAAGAGTATAATATGACATTCACATATTTGGACGCCCCTGAAAAAAGAGGTAGAAGGGGCTTCAAACCTTGAGCAGGAGACAGAGGAATCACTACCCAGAGGCATCATGCCCATTTATGTGCCTTTTCTCAAGATGTTTGAGCCAGATGTATCAACTTCCAAAATAGAAAAAATCATATTTTACATTTAATAATTAAATTAAATTTGATTTTTGTAAGTACAATTAATAATGCATTAAGTCATTGCCTTTTGGTGAAGCCAACTTATATAATTTAGCCTATGTGATTTATACAGAACCAATGAGTTTTTGCATGATGGTTGGTGGACGGAATCCATCCAAAATTTTACAAAATTTTAATTGGTCAACACAACCAAAGAGTTTTAACATTAAATGAGATATATATTATTTATCCATTTACATGTGAGCCATTTGTAAAAAAAGACTTTTGTTATTTATAAGCTACAGAAAACTGAATTGACGCAGGGATACCTTACATGATGAACTATAGCAACAGTAAATGCTCTTGCTTTAGTTCATAGTAGTAGCCTATATAATTGCGTCTGAAGACAAGTCAAGTTAAAAGTAATAATTATTATTTTATGTGGGGTTGTGTTTTTCCCACAAAAAGCCCAAAAACTGCATCAAAAAGTACATTCTGCTATTTTTCATGCATGAAAATGCAGGGCCATCACCAGCAGTCAAGTTCAGTTGTAATTTTGTTTGGTTCATTATAAAAAAATATATTACATGTATACTATAAAATTAAACCAGTTAACAGTTAACTGAAATAAACCAGGCTTGATGATGACGTATGCAGCCCACAAACGTGACCTCTGGAGGATTCGAGATCGAGGTCTCTGCAGAGCAAAAGTGGATTCAGCCTTCCTCACCATCATCTCAACCACGTCCAGGTAACGATGGACTTCTCAGTGAATTTTATAAAGTCTTCAGGGATAAACTAGCACCGTTTTTGCTTGCAGTATTTAAAGAATCTATAGATCAAGGAGAGTTGCCAGACTCATTAAAACAAGGGGTTATTACTCTAATTCCAAAAGCACAAAAAGATATTCTTCACTTAGACAATTGGAGTCTTTTAGTCTTATTAGTCTTTTAAATAATGATGCCAAAGTTTTTGCACATATATTTGCTAAAAGACTGAAACATGGATTAGATGACATTATTGATGAAGAACAGACTGGATTTATTCAAGGACGACACATTAGTAACAATATTAGATTGATTTTAGACATGGTGGATTATAATGAGTACTTATCAGATAATAGTCTTATATTATTTGTTGATTTCCATAAGGCTTTCGACACTATAGAACATGATTTTTTGTTTAAAACGATTGAATTTTTCGTTTTTGGCAAATATTTTTTAAAAGCTGTTAAAATGTTATACAAAGGATGCACTAGTTCTGTAAATTAAAAAATTGGCCCAAGGAACATCTAATAGATTTGAAATTGGCAGAGGAATAAGACAAGGTTGTCCATTTTCTCCTTTTCTTTTTCTGTTAGCAACCCTATTATTAGCTCTTCATCACAAGAAAGGATATTTTCAAGGTATTACAACTATGGGAAAAGAATTTAAGCTATGTCAATTTGCAGATGATACAACACTATTTCTAAAAGATATACATGAAGTTAATAAAGCTGTTGATTGTATTAATGATTTTTCATCTGTATCAGGATTCCATATGAATCTGAGTAAATCGGTTATTTTTCCCTTAAAAAATTGCAATTTATCAAATATATCTGGTATTCCAAGCAAAACCACTGTGAATTACCTTGGAGTAATCATATGTAAATATGTAACTAACAATAGATTTAATATGTGGTTACAAAGGGATTTATCTTTGCAGGGGAGGGTCCTTTTGTCCAAGGCGGAAGGAATTTCCAGGTCAGTTTATGTTTGCTTATCACTTGATTTACCTTCTAAAGTAGTTAAAACGTTGGACAAATTACTCTTCGACTTTATTTGGAAAAGAAAACCACATTATTTGAGAAAAGAGATATTATGCAATTCAAAGGACAATGGGGGCCTGGAGGTATGAAATTATGATAACCTCAATATTTGGAGACTTAAATTGGCGTAAGGCTTGGAGAATGGTTGATAAATTCTTTGTTAATAACAAAGTAAAGGAAGTTTCATATAAAATATTGCATAGAATTTATCCGGTGAAACATATATTGGAACGTTTTAAATTGAATATTGACTACTCCTGTGAATTTTGTAGTAATGGAAAATAAACCATTTTTCATTTATTTTTTCATTGCATCTATACAAAGATATTTTGGGTTGATGTTGAGAATTTCATTACAAGAAAACTTAATACAGCTGTTAAACTGGGTGGGTCTGATATAATGATATATGTTGATGATTATGGGATAGAAAAGGATAAAGCGTATATTATTCAATTACTGGTTGTAATGGGGAAGTTTCATATACACAAAATGAAGTGGTCGGGTGGTAAACCAAATTCTTTTTAATTGTATCAACGAATTTAAACAATACTGTAATATGGTATATAAATGTAAAATAAAAGAAGCACTCAGGACTTCTAACATTATCTGCAAATTTGAAATAGACAAGTAAACTGTACCGTCTTCATTATTTTAGTTGTTTTATTTATTTATTTTATGTTTTCTTTCTTCCTCTGGCTAATTTTTTATTTTACTTGTAATCTTGTGTACTGATGGCATTTATATGCAAAGTTGTATTTCTCTTATTGTTATATACGTTCATATGCAAAAAAAAAAAAACAAAAAAACACGTCTCTCATTGTTCCATGCTTCCCGAATTTGAGCGCCGTGACCTCGTCTCGACCAATCAGAAGCGCCATTGCGCTCAATAGGATATCCACATTGAGAGCTTTGCTCTGAACAAAAACAAGAGCAGAGAGCCAAACGGAGCAGGCGCGGCGCACGAGCGTCTCGTGAAGTCAGTTTGACCGTCTGTGCGCCAGACCGATTTGGGGAACAAATCGTAGCTGAGAATCTCGCTATATCGTGGGAAGAGATGATCCTGTCCTCGGGACTGACATAACGGTTAAAGGTAATGCGTTTAAACCGAGTATTTTTGTCCCTGTAGGCTTTTTTTTATTACCGTGTTAGTGGGGAACCTGAATGTATAACGTTACATTAAGTCTAAGTGCAATGTCTCGCCAGTTTCACTTACTTGGGATTGACCTAATTTCGGATCCAGGATGCTGTGGACCACTGATGCGCGCCACTGTAAAAGGTGTTTTAGTGTAAAACAAACGATTCATGCCCTATTTTTTCTATAATGCATTTGTTTTGCCTACTAATAATATATGTACCAGTCTTTGTGGCCTCTTGACCGGTGTTGTGCCGAATTCTGCACCCAATTATGCACCCCCTAGTATGTTAGGTTTATGAGTATGGGTGTGGGGGAGGGGTTAGATTAGGGGTGGGTTGGGATTAGCCATCAGGGTGAGCGACTTCATGAGGTGTTCATAATCTGGCAGGGGTGCAGAGTTCGGCACCACACCGGTGTTGTGCGAATCTGCACGCCCCTGGGATTGGCGTATCGATCCTAAGTATCGATATATCGATACTGACGCGAGTATCGAAAGTATACTCAAATAAAAACATCGATACTAAGGTGTGTTTTATTGACAAGTGATTTTGTTTATTTAAAATAATAATAATGCGTACAAATGCATTTCATTGGACGAATAACCTTTGTTCGCAAGTAATTGTGTAGGATATAATTATTTTCCTGCTCATCTGAACACACGCAAATGTTGCAAAACAGAACCAATTCATCAAAGAGAGCGTTCACTCACTTCTAAAAGTGCATTCAAACAGGGCTGTGTTTCCCAAAATTATCATAAGAAAGCATTTAAGCTTTTGGGAACGGCAGCCCTGAAGAATGCTTATCAGAGGACAGAAAAAAAACATGTTATTTCACAATAAACAAATTGAAACCGTAGCCTACATAGTTTGGAAAATTGCATTTATTTAAATTGAACGTTGAAAGATAACATTGATCATGTTCTATTCTGTAAAGTTAATAGAAATCATACACTGTCAGAACAAAAAGGTTGCATTTTATGCATGCAACAGAAAGCCAACAGCCTGTCACTGCAGTCCCTTATGAAAATGAACCATGTTTTTACTAAAGTGACCGTAGTTCAACTGTATTTATAGTTTTGAATCATGTGTAAACAAAAACACATTTGAATCATGTGTAAACAAAAACATAACCTAATAAATTACAATTAAGGCACACTGAATGTTAAAATGTGTTTTAAACAAAAAGTTAAGTGATTATCATTACCCATTTTACTCTTAGTAATATAATAAATTTCATAATTTAAAAGTTTAATTCAGAAGAATCGAATCGGTATCGATATCGACGATACAGCCTTGAAAAATATCGGTATCATATCGAAAACAAAATAAGTGGTATCGTCCATCCCTAGCCCCCCTGCCAGATTAAAAATGCACACCCCCTCGTTGAATGTCCTAAACCCCCAAAACCCCCTTATTTGGCCTAATCCCTAATCCAACCCCCTCTAATCCAACCCCTACCCCTCACAAACCCCTCCCCTCCCCCACACCTAACTAATCCTACCCCACCATACTAGGTGTGGCATAATCTGGCAGGGTGTGCCAATTTCGGCCTACCTTACTACTTACTTACGCTGGTCGCCAAGACCCATTCCTCCTCCTAGTTCTGGTGCCACTCCACAAAAAACATGTGCCGTTTCCTCCTAAACGGTTAGGGCTGGTGTCCTTCGGAGGTCGCATTTGTAGGCTGCATACATCATAATGAAGATCTTATTTTAGACTATTAACAGTTATAATTTTGACCATTATTCTTAGTTAAGCGTAAATTGTTGTAATATGCAAATGACTCGCGAATATAATTATTTTTTTTATCCCAACCGTCACGGAATGGAACGCACAGGATTGTGGGATATCAAAGGCAGCATCCGGGCTGCGTTCCAGTTCACACTTCAGACAATAGCAGAAGACCGCACCTTATGCCTAATCAATGTCCCTAAGCGGCCTTACCCTCGGGTCCTCTGGGGGAAATCCCGCTCCGCCGGGCGCCGCACCCCGCCTCCGGCCGCCGCCGCCCCCCGCCGCCATTTTGGAGTGCGTTCCACTTCATCAAGTGGACGACGGAAAGTCACTTGGCGGCCCATCATAAATTAGTTGATAAAAACTTCAATAATAGGGTTGCTACGGATGCTTTTAAATCTAAATTGTTCCATGATTATAATAAAAACAATGTGCATGTAAACCATTCTGATATGCTGGGTAAAGCCTTCTCTAAATATGTTAAATGGCCAATTCCGTCTAAAGTCAAAGAAACGCATTTCAAAATTTGTCATAAGATCTATCTAGTTTTCAATTTTCTTCATAAGCGATTTAAAGTTGACAAGGCGGGTTGTGCTTTTTGTAATTTTACTGATGAATCTCTAGAACACTTATTTTTTACATGCTCCATTTCATGCCAGTTCTGGAGTGATGTTAGAGACTGTCTGAATCTAAAAATGTCAAACATCCCTGTATTTAACATCAACCATATCCTGTTTTATGTTGATGATTTAGATAATTCAATATCAGACATTGTGAATATTGTTTTCCGACTTGCCAATATTCATATACGTTGTTGTAGTTGGAGAGATCTCTCCCTCAAGCTCCCCTTCTGATTCGCACCCTCCCCTCCTGTCGCCCCTCCACCACCCTGCTTTTTTCATTTCATGAACGAATCTAAATTGTCGTGCCCCGAAAATATCATTGGACATGTCCAAGTTTCTTGTGTTTTAAATGTTTTTTTTTTTTTTTGTTGTTTTTTTCTTTTTTTGGCCTCTGTATTGTATCCCCCCTTAAGGTTTGATTTTATAAATAAATTTCTAAGCGCTGTTACCAATCTGAGTTCCTTGTATTCGTATTTTGTTTAATAAAAGATAAAAAAAAAAAAAAAAAAAACAAAAAAAAAAAAATGTCACTTGCTCAGCGTCCATCTTTGAAACCGCCTATCTCATGCTGCAACAAGGTGCGCTCCTAATCACTTTGCAATGGGAACATCAAATCTCCAAAACTTTTCAACTAAGCTTAACGATTAAATTTAGAATTATTTGCGAAATCTCATCAACACTAATGAAATCTGAATAACATCTGTGTCATAAATGTTGTTTTCTTTTGCTCTAAATGGCGTTATTAACAAAAGTGGTATTTTTTTTTATTTTTTTTTCAAGGCCTAGAACTTCGCCCAGTGCTCTCATTGCGTAGTTCCCTCTCCACCCCCCCTTGAGCTAGCGACGGTCTCAAGCAGGCCAACAACAACACTGGTTTGCCGTCGCTACCCCGGCAACATGCGATCCGCCTCATTCGGCTCGCCAAATAACTAAGCAACCCATCACCGCAGCTTAAAAAACCAGCCCAAACAAGTCCCATATTTTTTTTTTATGATTATTATGATTAATTTATTACAATAAATGAACCTTCAAAACATCTATTACCCCTGAAATCATTTCTTTCGTTCTGAAGAAGCAAACAACACAGATATGTTATTTTAACACAAATCAGCAAAACAACACCAGTGGCACAAAAAACAAAAATGAGAACAAAAAACTAATCCATCCAAATCACCAGTTAATCATAATATGATGGAGAGTATGTGAAAAGAGAAACACAAGAGCTTTCAAAGGGAACTGTAACATAGCCACCAAGAATATTTATATATTACCTAGAAATAATGCCTACTATTTCGAAAAAAACCCGAATGTTAGGGCTATATTAGTTTTTAAGGTCATTAGTAATATGTACCTACTTGTTTTTTTTATTAAAACAGAAGGCCCATGATAAATTAATTTACAAAGACAATCAAAACACCAAAATTTATACACGCACTATTAACAAACAAACATTGTAAAAATTCAAACAACTTAGGCTAACATGAAATACGTCATGCCCCCACCACCTTCCCCCATCCCTTCTACTCGTCAAAAAAAAAGAAACAAATTCTAACAAACCAAACCTCTAAAAACGTTTCTTCCTCTTGTCATCACAACAATTTGGATTCAGTGTGTTCTAATCCAATCCCAACCAAACGGCGCCTGCCTTCTTACCCTTTTTCTCCCCCCTTTATTCTTTTTTTTTTTCTTTTACGCCTACCTCTCACCTTACCTCAATTACTTTTTTTTTTTTTTTTTTTTTTTTTTTTTTTTTTTCTCTTTTTGTTTTTTTTTTTTTTTTTTTTTTTAAATTTTTTTTTTTTTTTTTTTTTTTTTTTTTTTTTTTTTGACATTTCTATTTTTTTTTTTTTTTTTTTTTTTTTTTATTTTTTTTTTTTTTTTTTTTTTTTTTTTTTTTTTTTACCCCGTTCCTTTTTTCTTCTTCTTTTTGTTTTTTTTTTTTTAAACTGGTGAAGAATTTTCCCTTTCCCCCCCCTCCCCCCCCCCCCCCCCCATCGACAAAATGAGGGGGCGGGAACTATTTTGGGGCAAAAAATATTGCTTGCAATAGCAACTTAATAATATATTGCAAACTGTGTGTGCTTTTTTAAACTGTGAGCAGAGACCGAGGATGTCAACCATTATGCCAAATTGGGAGAATAACGGCTGAGCGAAGGAACCCAAAAATAAAGAAACAAAGTTGCTTGTCAGATTTTCCAAACAAGCAACCATATTTTTAAAAATAAACCCAAAAAAAAACCGCGAAAGAAAGGAGCGAACCAAAAACAAACCTTACAAGGATTGTTTTTTTTTTTTCAAACCATCGGATAGAGGGCAACTAAACTTTAATTCAAAACAGAATACACACCAATAAGTCCGTATAAAAATACTCGACGTTTTCAACCTATGCATCAGTAAGCAAGCAACTGACCTTTTTGTCTAGAGTCATAGCTCTTTCTCCCCAGAACCATCCGTCACGACCGTGACCATTGTTGCTCCTTCGAAAGAACTGGAAGGCAAAACACATTTCCATAGAGCTGCCGCCACAATCCAATGGTGTCCACAAACAATATTTTTCCCCATTTTCCCCCCTCCTAGTCCCAACACCATCTGCTTTCGGCTTTACCAAAATCAAACCGTATTCTTACATCAAGCCCGCAAATATTTAGATCACCTCTTAAAAGAATAAAACAAAGGTATGTGAAGAAAATGCAAGTTTTTTTGGATTTGCAATCCATATTAAGCACCCGCTGCAATATTTCAATCATTAAACAGTGTCACAAAACGTTGTAAAAACGCTTAAAGTGCCTTAATATATTTAAAACCGTAATATTAAAATATCAAATTTAGTAATCTCTATATTAATGATGCATAGTTTAAGCAGATGAGGCCGGAATATGAACGCAATCCACTTATGGTGTTTCAGTTTTTTCATATACGGTTTCTATGGGAAACCTAAAACGGTGGCCGAGAGGTGCAGAACAACTCACAATTCTGAAAACAAAATAACAAATTACAAACGCAAATGCAAGTTTAAAAAACAAAATAACAATTCAGAAAACACAACAACAATTCAGAAAACATTATAACACGTCAGAAAACACAATGACAAATTCAAAAACAAAATAACAAGTCAGAAAAAGTTTGTAAATACGATCTATCCGACATGACTTGAACGCTACCATCTAACGGCAGCTGCAGTGACGCTCTGACTTTACCGATTAGCGATTGGCTCTTTCATTCAGAAGGCGGGGCTTCCTGTGATTGAGCGGCCATATTGAGCGTTGCATTTTTTTCCCCATTCAAAACTATACGAGTGGCACTTGTCTTGGGTATTCTATAGTCTTTGGGGAAGTTTACATCAGGGTTGCCAGTTTTTCACAAGAAAATCCACCCAATCGCTACTCAAAACTAGCCCAATTGCGTTTCGAGGGGGTCCCCAGTTAAAAATGCATTCCAGGGGGGAAAGTACACATTTTTGGCGGGGTTCCCCTGCTAAAATAAGCATTCCAGGTGATAAATATAATGTTATTGGAGTCGCTTCAACCCACGGACATGGAAAAACAACCCGCGGCATGGAACATGCACCTGGTTTATATGGACAGACCCTCGACTCCTCGATTTTGACCGAGGGAGCGAGTCTGCTTCATATGCACACTTCAGGCCGCTCTATAGACCACAATACAACACGACTATGATGTCATCGCAGATCGCGTTTAATTTATCCCCACCCCAAACAACTCTATAATATATAAATGATATATATTTTTTAATTATTTATAACAGCCCAAGCATACCTATATACATATAGAATGCTGCTCCAAACAAGTTCGTAAGGTGAAAAATGTAAACAATAAACCAACTCCATTGCGGATTCTAAGTGATCAAGGGCTTAGGACGTTCCAGTTCAGCCCATTCCAAGAGTTCCGCCAGTAGTGGGCATTCATGCAATATAATCAATGACGTACATCCGAGTAAACGAGACGGAGGGAAGTTGGCGAGTGAAGGGCATAAAAAAGTGAACTGGAACGCAGCCCTATGCTGACTTCAAAATTCGATCAGAATTTAAGTGAAGCAGAATTTGTATTCGGACGTGCTTTGATGCCTTCATGCCTTGAAATGCTGCCTCAGAAGGCAGCATTTTAAAGCTTTCGGACGCAGCCCATGTTCTCACACAGTAAAAAATACATCACAGAGCAAAGAGGAAACTGACAACACACCGACAGACAAGACAGAGCAGGTTACTTCTGGTTTCACCGACAGACAAGGCAGAGCAGGTTACTTCTGGTTTGAAATAAGGTCTCAGGACTCTCAGCTTTTCATTTGGTAATGCATCCTTATTTATTAGCCTTTTTTTCTGCTCTATCTATGTTGTGACAGTTACCAGTATGCTACTGGTAGACCATGTTGAACAGGTAGGTCAGATTTGCAGTACACCATCAGGTAATATTGTCTTTTTAAAAATATTTTTTAGACAAGATATCACAGATGAATAGGGTATGTATTTTAACTAATAGATACTTCACACATTAAGACAAGTACATCACCGTATACTTGTTTTGTATTATAGGTTTTCTGAAATATTTTGTTTAAATATGCATATGCTGCATTATCTGATTTATAATTTGCATACATTTGTATCAAATCTCTGCCTGAAAAATGCAAACAGATCAGCCAGGAAAAAAAACCCTATTTTTTAGGAATAAAATGTTCTATTAATCAGGAGAATTATACAAAAACAAACCCTACTCTAAAAAGAAGTGGAGATTTCTGGGTCAGTGCATGAGAAAAAATAATTCTTAAAATTCTCAAAATCTTCAAAATTGAAAAATGCATGAAAAAACAATGGGTTTGCCTTTAGTGTCTTGCCTTAAAAAAAAATCCTGCTCTGACAGTCTAATAGTGGCTGGTGTATAGGACACACTTTTTAGGTAATGTGTGATAAACTGATATCGCCTTGAAAGTACAGTTTACTGTAATTGATGAAAACCATGTACTGTATAGTTTTTATAGTTGTTGTTCAGCAAATTTTTATTTTACACATTTGCTCTGTTTGCCAGTATGCATAAGTATGAGTGTTTTTCCTTTTAGTACTTCCAGATATTATTAATGTGGGTTTTTGGAAAAATAGTGATATGTTGGCCACCTTTAACAATTTTGTGCACACATGCAGGACAGTTGTAGCAGATGGGCTGCCAGTAAGTTGCTGCATCAATCCCAGGTAGAGGTGGCCTACTGTAATTCCCAGGGCACAGACAACCGATAAGTTGCCCCAGAGATAGAGGCTTAACCTTGCATATACAGTAGATAAATGAAGATAAATCCTCTGCCTCCTTGAGACTACTTTTCCTTGCATGTGTGTATGATGGTTGTTTTCGAGCAGGTTTTAAAAACATGTCCATAATTGACAGGTAGGCTTCTATGTGTGTCATATCTCTCACAAGAGACAGTATGGCACTGACATATATGATGGAATTCAGTCCACTGCACACGTCACACATCCTGAGTCAGTCTGAGGAAAAGCCAAGAATTCAATGTCACAGAATGACTGCTCAGATAGATAGGTTTTAAATCCAGATTTGGAGGATTCCTCTTTCATGAAGAGGATAAAAAAAGACTCAAATCTATACCAAATGGTCTCTGAGCAAAAGTTAAAAATGACAACCCATTTTTACTGCCTCAGTGTAGGATATTATGATGCTTATGTCTGAAAAATAAGAATGGAAATGTCTCGCAGACAAAGCTATCATTTAATTTAATTGTATTTCTGTAATGGTGGTGACGTGCAGGAGATGGTCAACAATTTGCTGTTTAATTATGATGGCAACATTAACATGCTAAGGATAAGATGGTGAAAAGTGTATCATTTGGATTGGAGTACTTTTTGATCTATTTCATTTATATGTTTAAATGGCAAATGCCTTGTAAGGTCACTTTTGACAGTGTTTAATGAGGGTTTAATTTTCCAAAAAGTTCAATATGTTTTTATATGTTTGCCAACTGCTGCCAATGACATCCTCAATTAATCAACAGACTCTAGAACGAATGTATTTGTCCTGATTAATTTATTTTAATTTTTTTTATTTTTTGAAGGGTGACTCAGTGAACATGGCCACAAATTCCATCCACTGGTTCCGGAAGGACCTCCGTCTCCATGACAACCCTGCACTTCAGGAGGCAGTACGTGGGGCAGACACTGTTCGATGTGTCTACTTCCTGGATCCCTGGTTCGCTGGGTCCTCCAACCTTGGGGTCAACAGGTGGAGGTGGGTGCAGATGTTTTAGAAATATAAGAAAGCATAATTTCATCTCATATTTAATCTGTTAGTTATGAGTATCCACAAATGAGTGAAATACAAATAAATGTACTCATTGAAGTGCCTGATATGAACAAAATTTGCCATTAAGCCATCATATGCAGTTCCTTTATGCATATTTTTTTAATAGGACCACTAAACGGTACAAACACAGTCATATATTTATTACATGCTCGAATGTGGTTGCAACTAACAATAAAAACTAGCCCTAACTAAGTTTTATTGTGTGATGTTTTGCAACTTTAAAATGTTGAGTAGCCTTGACATGTATAACAACTACAACTGATCTTCCATCTTATGTCACTTTGTTGTTTACATTTGATTGAATGAGGGTCAGAAACTGATATTGAGGTCATGCTGCAGGGATCAACGCTAAGGATTTTTCCTACTGGCCCGGTCGGGCTCAAATTTTTACTTGCTCTGCCAACATTTTCACTGGCCCTGCCACAAAAAATAAAATAGTTGCTGTTATCATTGTTTTTGATCTGTTATCTTGTATTCTAATAAATAAGCTTATATGACAACAATATTTTAGATACCAATTACATTTTACAATTCTCTATTTCAATTTTGATACCACAGCAAAAATCACTAGCCAAAAATAAACATAAATATAAAGTTTAAACATTATTAAAGACAAGTGACAGCCAGTAAATAAGAACAAATGAACAAATTACAAGTAATAGCACAATTAAATATAGGCCTATAGCACAAAAATAGAAATTAAATGATGCTTTAGGTTTTTATGTTTGTAGATGTTCAGGTACAGAAATTGAAAAATCACATATAAAATAATATTTGCATATTCTTCACTCTGTGTTGCACCTTGAGTTTTCATAGCCATTTGAAATTAGAGGCAACCACTGTATTTTAATCATGAATTGAAAAAAAGTGCAATGCATATTATATTAGTATAGTATTAGTATATTAGACTGTATAATTTCAAAATCTGAAGCAGAAACAGAATAACCTGACTTTAGCTTTGTGAAATTACGCTACATAAAACATCTGTATGAAACAGAAATAGCAGTTGGGCTGAATGAGACGCAGATTCACTCTCTAACAGCAGGCGGCGCTTATGGAACAGCAATACAGCGTTTCCTTGGTTACCGCTGTAAACACAGCAGCATTGTGTGTATTAAAGGATAGTTCACCCAAAAATAAAAATGTGATGTTTATCTGCTTACCCCCGGGGCATTCAAGATGTAGGTGACTTTGTTTCTTCTGTAGAACACAAATGATGATTTTTAACTCCAGACGTTGCAGTCTATCAGTCGTATAATGCATGGCAATGGTAACAATATCTATGAGAGTAAAAAAACATGCACTGACAAATCCAAATTAAACCCTGCGGCTCGTGACGATACATTGAGGTCTTAAGACACGAAACAATCAGCCTGTGCAAGAACACAACTCATCCCCTCCGCCCCCCCCCCCCTCTTTCTCCTCCACCCCCAAATCCCCCACACAACACCACCACACCACCCTCAAACTCAAAAAGACTCCCCACCCCACCACCCCTAAACCACACCCCCCCCCCCCCCCCCCACCACCCTGCCCTAACCCAAACCCCTCCATACATCCTCAACCAACCCCCGAAAAAAACACACACCTCCAACCACCCTGAACTACCGGACAGTATTTATATAATTTTTTTACCTCTGATCCACCACAATGTCAGTGCGCATTCACAACATCTGGCGCGTGACGTGTGTACGTGATCGGGCAAGTATTACATATATATACAGTGGGGAAAAAAAGTTTTTAGTCAGCCACCAATTGTGCAAGTCTCCCACTTAAAAAGATGAGAGAGGCCTGTAATTTCATCATAGGTATACCTCAACCATGAGAGACAAAATGAGAAAAAAAAAATCCAGAAAATCACATTGTAGGATTTTTAAAGAATTAATGGTAAATTCCTCGGTAAACTAAGTATTTGGTCACCTACAAACAAGCAAAGATTTCTGGCTCTCACAGACCTGTAAAAACTTCTTTAAGAGGCTCCTCTGTCCCCCACTCGTTACCTGTATTAATGGCATCTGTTTGAACTTGTTATCAGTATAAAAGACACCTGTCCACAACCTCAAACAGTCACACTCCAAACTCCACCATGGCCAAGACCAAAGAGCTGTCAAAGGACACCAGAAACAAAATTGTAGACCTGCACCAGGCTGGGAAGACTGAATCTGCAATAGGTAAGCAGCTTGGTGTGAAGAAATCAAATGTGGGAGCAATTATTAGAAAATGGAAGACATACAGGACCACTGATAATCTCCCTCGATCTGAGGCTCCACACAACATCTCACCCCGTGGGGTCAAAATGATCACAAGAACTGTGAGCAAAAATCCCAGAACCACACGGGGGGACCTAGTGAATGACCTGCAGAGAGCTGGGACCAAAGTAACAAAGGCTACCATCAGTAACACACTGCGCCGCCAGGGACTCAAATCCTGCAGTGCCAGACGTGTCCCCCTGCTTAAGCTAGTACATGTCCAGACCCGTCTGAAGTATGCTAGAGAGCATTTGGATGATCCAGAAGAGGATTGGGAGAATGTCATATGGTCAGATGAAACAAAATAGAACTTTTTGGTAAAAACTCAACTGGAGGAGAAAGAATGCTGAGTTGCATGGGGGTGGAAACATCATGCTTTGGGGCTGTTTTTCTGCAAAGGGACCAGGACGACTGATCCGTGTAAACGAAAGAATGAATGGGGCCATGTATCGTGAGATTTTGAGTGAAAACCTTCCATCAGCAAGGGCATTGAAGATGAAACGTGGCTGGGTCTTTCAGCATGACAATGATCCCAAACACACCGCCCGGGCACCGAAGGAGTGGCTTCGTAAGAAGCATTTCAAGGGCCTGGAGTGGCCTAGCCAGTCTCCAGATCTCAACCAAAGAAAATCTTTGGAGGGAGTTGAAAAATCCGTGTTGCCCAGCAACAGCCCCAAAACATTAATGCTCTAGAGGAGATCTGCATGGAGGAATGGGCCAAAATACCAGCAACAGTGTGTGAAAACCTTGTGAAGACTTACAGAAAACGTTTGACCTCTGTCATTGCCAACAAAGGGTATATAACAAAGTATTGAGATGAAATTTTGTTATTGACCAAATACTTATTTTCCACCATAATTTGCAAATAAATTCTTTAAAAATCCTTACAATGTGATTTCTGGATTTTTTTTCTTCTCATTTTGCCTCTCATAGTTGAGGTATACCTATGAAAATTACAGGCCTCTCTCATCTTTTTAAGTGGGAGAAATTGCAAAATTGGTGGCTGACTAAATACTTTTTTCCCCACTGTATATATAAGTAGATGCCTCATTAGTGATTGTTTCTATGGGCCGCGATACGTTCCAAAATGGTGGACGTGTCAATGTATCTGGAGCGGTCGAATAGGGAATCTATACATATCGATGATAGTAGACGCATGCGTGACGCGTGTACGTGCTCTGGCATAGTAGACATAGATATAATAAGTAGATGCCTCATTAGTGACTGTTTCTATGGGCCGCGATACGTTCCAAAATGGTGGACGTGTCAACGTATCTGGAGCGGTCGAATAGGCAATCTATACATATCTATGATAGTAGACGCATGTGCTGAAGCGATCTGTCGCTCGTATACGTCACTCATTATTTACACAGTGCAGAGAGATTGCAGACGTGTTCACTGGCACTGCGATGATCTAAATATATTTAGAAGTTCTTAGAAGTATTTAGAAGTATTTATTTGACGTCACGCGCCGGATGTTGTGAACACGCTCAGGACAGTTGGACATTGCGGTGGATCAGAGGTAAAAAATGATATAAATACTGTCGTGATGGCCCAAAATGGATTGTTAATATGCGTTATTGTAGAAAATATTGTGTGTTGCTGGGTTTATGAAGTTCTTGGTAATATTACAAATAATTTTAGTACTCTGTTGGGTGACAATTTGATGCCTAATGTAAATTTGGGTCCTGTAGCAAAACCAGTTGAGAACTGCTGATTTACACAGTGGTTAAAATTAAGAAACGCTCCTTTTGAGTTTGGTTGCTTTCACTAAAAGTATAAAAAATTTTCATTACAATGGGATGTGAGCACTGAGCAGTCAGATATGTCTATGCGTTTCTATTTTAAACCAGTGAATACCCACACATGAGGTAATCTGACCACTTGGCATGTATGCAGATCAATCCAGTGCCATAACAGTCAGTCAAGAGGAAAGTAGGCCAAGTCACCAACCAGCAGATGCTTCGGTCTCAGAAGACAATCAGACATTCTGGTCACAGAGCTTGTCTTTCAGCTCTCCTCCTACTGACTGCATACAGTGTGATCTGACTGAATGTTAGGGATGCACGATATATCGGCCACCATATCGGTATCGGCCGATAAATGCTCATTTTTTCTGTTATCGGTATCGGCCCGATAAGAAAATTTGGCCGATATCTTAAAGCCGATAAATAATGCATTATTTCCTTCAGAGACACTTCAGATGCGCGCTGTTCGTTTGCAGCCTTTTGTGCAATTGTACGTTGTAATATTGTGTTTATATATGATGTATATCTGATTTATCTCATATAGAATGCGTTTGGTTAAGTTAAAAGAGCGCTTCAGTTTACCAGTGATAAACTCAAACAGCAGTGCACAACATTAATAACTATGATTGGGAATGTCGTGTATATAACACTCTAATGAGAAAATTATTATAATAAAACGTTGTGAATTCTATGGGTTTAGTTGCCGTGTTTCAGCGCGTTGTAATGGGAAGAGCACATCCACAACAGGATCACACATTCTGAATATAGCACGCAATAACTGCATCATTTTGTAATATTATGTTTATGTTGTATTAATATTAATCTCAGGATGCATTTCCTTGAATTAAATAAGCTGCCAGCAAAACGCTTCAGTTTACCATATTCATTCAGCTCTTCAGCTTCAGCACGCGCAGCTCCAACGGCTGCTATTTAAAACAGTGGTATTAATTTGTTACTTTTTCAAAATCATCGATACATTATTAAAAACAACAACCACTTGTATTTTCTCTTATTATTTTCATCAACAAAATGGTTTAGTAATTAAAATCATTTAACTATTGTCTGTGCAGAGGCTATTCCATTTTATTGATCTATGGCGCATTCATTTTGATTCTTTACACGTGTAATGATGTCCAATGACTTGTTTGCATTATTTATGCATTATTTTATTTGTAAGACTTTTTTATGACTAAATTTGGTAAGGGGAAGAGTAAAATAGTTTAAAACGTACACCGTTCAAACTAGGCTTATGTTGAAGTGTTTGGGATGTGGTTTTTAATGATGAGACCTTTTTTGTAATCAGGCTCTCAAAAAGTATATAACAATTTGGATATAGATTTATCGGCCAACATATCGGTTATCGGCTTTCAAAAATAAAGGATTATCGGTTATCGGTATCGGCCAAAAATTTCATATCGGTGCATCCCTACTGACTGTGAAAGCGAGCTAATTCACCAGATTAAAAGATGAAGCCCCCGTGACTGGATTTGTCATTGTCAGCTGCAGTGTTCAGATGGCCTCTGCAAGTCTTGCTTAAAACACCTGTTGAGCACCAAGTTTTGGTACTTTAATGCAGGGAGATTGCAAGTCACGCTGTGTTGTCTGCTCTAAATCGCCTTTAAAAATAGTGGTGTAAATGAGTAAGCTGCTTTTAGGATTCTTTGTCTTCACTGCTATCATGCACACTACACTACATCATTACATTACCCATTTTGTGTAGTAACTGATAACATGAACTGTAGGCCATAACTTATCTTGGTTTCCTAGAAGCTGGACGGATAGTTTTTCACTAGTTGTCATGGCCAGAAATTGAGTTCTAGACTTTATTTTAAAAGACTGAACCTCTTATTGTCTTACGGCTGTTTTCACGTGATCTGGGGGAAAGGAATACACGGATACAAGTCGTTTCTTAGGTGCTGAGAGAGTGTTGTTGTGTTGAAAAGAGGTCACTGGGCTAATTTTATGCCCTCCAGTGTTGGAGACCATGCACACTGCAAATCTAGGCCAGGCCAGTTACATAAGGAATAATGTATGACAGGGCAGAGCTCTGGAAATTAGGTTTGAGTTTCCCCAATAGCTATTAGTTTTTGTGTTCTGTCTTATTCTTTTGGGTTTCATGAATGGAGGTGTCAGTGTGTGCGTTTGTATGTGTGTGCTGGTGAAGTTTGTGCAGTTATGTGTGAGAGTGTGTCCACCGGTCAGCCAGTATCTGGAGCATAGGGAGCTTTGTCCCTGTCTGGTCTCTAATCAGGGCTTTGGTTGCAGATAGTCTGTCTTTGGGCTCAGGCAGGACTCTAGGACCAAATAACAGACACCGGTAGAAGGTCAGACGGGCCTTTCAGATAAATACTATAACCTCAGAATGAAAGAATTCTTTCAAAGTTTAATAAAGTTAAAACATCACTTGTTTGTTAGTTACCAAAAAAAAAAAACAAAAAAAAAAAAAAAAAAAAAAAAAAAAAAACAAACAAAAAAAAAAAAAAAAAAAAAAAAAAAACAAAAAAAACCCACAAAAACATTACAAAAAAAAAAAAAAAAAAAAAAAAACAAAAAAAGGACGGTCGACAGTACAGTCACAGTGTCATGTGCTGATTTATTCACGCAGCAGTGTTTCTCGGTAAACTCCGTAGTACTTAATTTCCCTTCAGCTGGTAATGCAGATGTGTTGAGAGGAAATGGCAGTTAAGCTTCTAATGTTTTAAACGGGTCATGAATGAACAGATTTGTGAATGGAAACTCGGAGCATCTGTAGGTTTGAGGGACAGTTTGCAGAACAGGTGAAGCCTCAGGACTTTGCTTTAGATCAATAGTTCTCAAACGTTTCAGGCCACGTACCTGGTCAAGTCAAATCAGGACATCCCAGTACCATCTAGTCTCTAAACTGTTCGCTATATTTTGGAATCTGAAACGGTGTAGACAATCGTAAAATGTAAAATAAAATACTTTATAAACAAATGTGCTTATCGATATACTCTTATTAGAATCAGTCCATTTGATGTGGATGTGCCTTTATGGTGGAAAGATAATACAAAAATACCTATACAGGACTTTATTGATAAAGTGGTGGATGGCAATAGTTCCTATATCAGGATTGGTCAGTAACGTTTGGTGAAGCTCAAATTAACCTCTTCTGCTCAATTTTTTACATTTTTTTTATATATCTAAATGTTTAGACTTTACCTTTTTTTTTTTTAGCTGTGTTTAACTAGACTTTACCTTACCTTTTTATTGTAGGAATTATATCATGAACACTTAATGTTACATTTTTAATTTATTCCTGACAGATTTCTCCTGCAGTGCCTGGATGATCTTGATTCCAATCTAAGAAAACTGAATTCCCGCCTTTTTGTCATCCGAGGACAACCAGCCAATGTTTTTCCACGCCTTTTCAAGGTAGAATTATTCAGTTTAAAATATCTCTATCAATATGGTATCACAAAAAAATATTTCAATGATTTGTCTAATTTCATGTCTTTCTGAAAGCCACACATTCCGGTTTAGTTTAGTCCACTGCATCGGTGGTTTTGAGTAATTATCTAGTGTTTGTGATCATATCCTGCAGGAATGGAAAATATCCAGGTTGACCTTCGAGTATGACTCCGAACCATTTGGGAAGGAGAGAGATGCAGCTATTAAAAAGCTTGCGATGGAGGCTGGGGTTGAAGTCATAGTCAAGATCTCACACACCCTATACAACCTTGATAAGTAAGAGCTCATTTCCTTAAATTTAAAAAGTTACATTTTAAATACTGTTTCCTATACCTGCTTAATTTGCAACTGTAAGTAATCCATTTATATGTTGATTTCCCTAAAAAGTGTGAACGCTCTAGCATCCTACTAGCCTGACACAGTAACTTTTGTTCAACTGAATGACATTTGAGGAGACTTCAGGAAGCACGTTTGATATATATGTTTAAAAATTACACACCTCAGCTTTAATGATCTCCACCTGATCAATGTCTAATGTCAGCTGTACCATTAGCTTTGCTTTTCTTTACATTAAGTTCTTCAAAGAACATCTAGAAATTGTCTCCTTATTTTTTCAAATAAGAGTTTTAAAGCTTGTGAAATGTGAACTGTACATGTGGGAAGGATGGGGGCAAACAGGAAGACACTGACACTTTACCCTCCATATAATTTCAGGATCATTGAACTAAATGGTGGTCAGCCTCCCCTCACTTACAAACAGTTCCAGACACTGATCAGCCGAATGGATCCACCAGAGATGCCAGTGGAAACCCTCTCCAACACTATTATGGGCTGCTGCGTCACACCTGTCTCTGAAGACCATGGAGACAAATATGGTGTGCCATCGCTAGAAGAACTTGGTGAGCTGAATAAAGCTTTATCTATTGAGACTCTGGACCACAAAACCAGTCATAAAGGTCAATTTTTCGAAAATTGAGATTTAAACATCACCTGAAATCTGAATAAATAAGCTTTCCATTGATGTATAGTTTGTTAGGATAGGACAATATTTGGCAGAGATACAACTATTTGAAAATCTGGAATGTGAGGTTCCAAAAAAAAATCATAATATTGAGAAAATCGCCTTTAAAGTTGTCCAAATGAAGTTCTAAGCAATGCATTTACTAATCAAAAATTAAGTGTTCATATATTTACAGTAGGGAAATTTACAAAATATCTTTCATGGAACATGATTTTTAATTAATATCCTAATGATTTTTGACATAAAAAAAAAACGATAATTGTGACCCATACAATGTATTTTAGGCTATCGCTACAAATATACCCCAGCGACTTAAGACTGGTTTTGTGGTCCAGGGCTCGAACAACGTGAGGGTGAGTAAATGACACTGTTAAAATGAAGTAGACTTGACCTGAATGATAACATCATACTGTATCCATTTCCTGTGACCTAACACAAATGCATGAGTTTCGTAAACTGCAATACAAGAACCCATCAAGTTATGCAAGGTTAGCATTGTTTTTTAACCTACATTATCTTGACTCAGGATTTGACATCGAGGGACTACCTTCTGCTGTCTGGCCAGGAGGTGAAACAGAAGCATTAACAAGGATTGAAAGGCATCTGGAGCGAAAGGTGTGATCATATATAGATGCAGAACAGTTCTCAAACTCGGATTACCTGCAGCCATATGCCTGGTGGTGTTTAACAGCTAAAACAAATGCAACAAAGTGTTGTTACAACCATGATTTTGACTGTGTACTGTGCAGTTATTAGCCCAGTTTCGCAGTTATTGATGAATTGGTGGACCTTTTGCAGATACAATAAGTTAATGTATATCAGTCTTTAAAAGAACTAAGAAATATAAGGACAGATTGAAAGTGAAAATTAAAAGAAAAAATTGTAAAATTGTTAGTCCAACGTGTACTGCATCATGTGCTTGTTAATAGCATACCAAACTTAATATTTTCCCTCCTAAATGTTTTTATAGGCTTGGGTTGCACATTTTGAAAGACCCAGAATGAATGCCAACTCTTTGCTAGCCAGTCCGACTGGCCTGAGTCCCTACCTCCGTTTCGGCTGCCTCTCCTGCTGCCTCTTCTATTTCAAACTCACAGACCTCTATAGGAAGGTACAGACTCGAAACTATCCATCTGTATATAAACCAAGTATAATTGCATTGTTTCACTTTTTAATGATGGTGTATCAGTATTAGGGTTAGACAATAATGGTATATATTGCATCTTGTATAATTATACAGTTCGTTTTCGCTGAAAGTTCAGGTCTATTTTTAATATGTGTAAACGAATATATCTAGATTTGTGTGAAATTCTCCTTGCAGGTAAAGAAAAACAGCACTCCTCCGCTTTCCCTGTATGGTCAACTTCTGTGGAGGGAATTTTTCTACACTGCTGCCACTACCAACCCTCGATTTGATAAGATGGAAGGCAACCCAATCTGTGTGCGCATTCCCTGGGACAAGAACCCAGAGGCTTTGGCCAAATTGGCTGAAGCTAAGACAGGTTTTCCATGGATTGATGCCATTATGACCCAGCTGAGGCAGGAGGGCTGGATCCACCACTTGGCCCGTCATGCTGTCGCTTGTTTTCTCACTCGTGGAGACCTGTGGATCAGTTGGGAAGAGGGCATGAAGGTGCATCTCTTACACATGGGAGATAAACATTTTTTATTTTTTTTTTATTTGGTAAAGCAGTGATTTTAAAACTGGGTTTCAGGGAGCCCCAGAAGACTATAAGGGAGTGTTAGGGAGTCTGTGGATGAAAATTTGAGAAAAAATATCATTATAAATATAATATTACAAATGTTTTCAATCTGAATGACAAAGTACTTCTTACAACCTCTTTTATTAACTGAATAGCACAGAGCAGCTCCATTTACATGTGCAACCCATTCCAGTGATACTAGATGCAGCCACACCATTTTGAGTCAAAACAGGTTGATCTGTGCTGCACTTTCAGTGGGTTGCTTTCCGTGAGTCAGCTGAATTACACAGTATAAGTTGTGCTCATGGCGGTGATGCAGTGTGGTCTACTTTTTGTTCTCAGAATAATACTTTGAATACATGAAGAGCATGTTTAGTTAGGATTGTATATGCATTTTCGAAGGGTGAATTTAAAAATAGCACTTCATTTCAGAAAGGTTGCTGGTTTCTGTTATAACGGAATATAAAAATAATATGCTTGATGGATTTGAGACCTTGTTTAGGTCACACTAGTAATTACAATAGAGTGACCTACTTTCATCAGCCGTGGTTGTAGAGGAATTTTATTTCCATGTCATGAAAAAAAAATTACAGACTGACCCCTACTTTAAAACTGTAGTGTAAAGGTCTGTTTTTAATAGTTCTAAATGACTGCTTAATAACCACCATCTCTGATTGGCTGGAGAATAATGGTATAATGTTATAATTGACAGGTGTTCGAGGAGCTCCTATTGGATGCTGACTGGAGTGTAAATGCAGGCAGCTGGATGTGGCTCTCCTGTAGCTCTTTCTTTCAACAGTTCTTTCATTGCTACTGTCCAGTGGGTTTCGGCAGGCGCACCGATCCTAACGGCGATTTCATTAGGTTGGTAACATTTCTAAAAATGCACACCAATTCCAGGCTGAAAAGGCTGTTGTTTTTTTTTTTTTTTTTTTTTTTTTTTCTTAAAAGCAGGAATGCGTTAAAGATTAAAACCAGAAGGACAGTTTAATGAATGAGGAAATCTTTGTTGAAAAGAAACTCAATTTAAAAAAAAAATCCATTAAAGAAATGTCAAGAATTTGGGGGTCGTTTGGAAGGGAAATTCCTACATTCATGAAGATTTTAGACATTTGGGGGTCATATGCATTACTTTCATTGTACTACATGGCAGCATGTGTTTTATATATGACTGACATGCTGAAAAGTATCAGTTCAGGTCCAGACATGAATTCCAACATGAATTAGTCTGTGTTCTAACTTTTCCATCTAAGGCCTTCCAGTTTCAGAATTTGGTGTTCAAAGATTTTGGTACTTTCCCAACACATTGTCCTCGTGATAGGTCCCTTCAAGAAACAGATGTCTGCTTGTAAACATTGCTGTCGTCGTATTTGCCATAGCTCATATGCACGTTAGCCCAAAGCTTGTATGTTTTTGTGTTTCTGTGTGGCCGTCTCACGGATTGGGTGAAAAGTTCAGCTTTCCCTTTCCCCTTTGTGAATTGTGGTTGATTGCTTTTAAGACGAAAGCCATTCTTAGCCAAAGCATTTGGAAACCTGTTAGCTGTGATTGTGGTTGAAGCTTGATGCTTTATCAGCGGGAAATGCAGTAGCCTGTTCTTTAGCTCTGTAGCATCTTGTTTCATCAAAAGGGATTTTAACCGCTTGGTAGGGAAATACATACGAAGCCTGGCCTGTTTTCAATGCATAGAGAGCCACATTGTATTCCCCAGAGAGCATGATGGGAGGTGGGGCCCAAAGACAAAGACTTCAGTCTAGCTCTGGACAACTCCTCCTTATCAGACACTTTTTGAAATGTTTAGCAGTCCTCTAGGCGTTGAATGCAGCCCTGCCTGTGCAAAAGAACGCGAGTCTGTTGAACCCCGTCTCAACGAAGTCACTCACAGTTCATAGGTCACCTAGTAATTTCTCAAATCTGCTTCTGTACATGTAACGTGTTTCTGGCCGTTTGCTTATTCAGGCAGGATGTGACTGTTCCTGGCAAAAGGGTTCTGGTCTCTTTTGGCAAAACGAGGGGATCACCCAGCAGCGGAGAACAGTATTCTTCGTTTCTCCTTTGGCGGCTAACAGGTTTCTCTGCCTTGACTTGGGATCACTGTCGTCTCAAAAGCGATCAGTGGCAGTGCGAGGGGCAGGGAGCAAACCTGAACCTCTCACTTAGCCCTGAGTTTCGATTTGTTGAAGCGGGTGGGATGGGGGTGCTGTGTCATTGGATCGGGAGGGATTGGGAGGGCCTGGTCACTGCCTCTGCTTTCTAATGCGTGTTGTAGTAGGAATCTCCGTAGCGTCTCAGCACAGGCGGGACCTGTTGTCCTGTTTTAAACTGCGTCCGCCTGTCTGCGAGCCGTGCCTCCTGCAGCCCTCCGTCCCCATGCTCTGGTAAGGTGGAGCACCTTAGGTAGGTGGCCTTTTCTGTCCCTGGGACCTGGAGGAGAGACGCAAGTCCTGATTTCAGTAGTGCTTGAATTGTTCAGTTCTTTTCCATTTGTTATTTTGTTGTCGTTACTATATGGTGGTGTGCTGACCGTTTTATTTGTAATATGAATTGGCACATATCTATACGTTCACAATTATGATATTACAAAAATACAATTTTGAGATCCCTGTAAATTAATCCCTAGCACAAGCTGCTTGTTGTAATCTGAGAAACCGTGTCATTCTTTTTCTACCTGCTTGTTCAAACATGGGAACCCAATAACCATCTTGCATAACCTTCCTCATGTTTATGATGAGACTGTGGTTTAATCTGTCTTTGTTCTTTCAGACGATATTTACCTATTCTCCGAGGTTTCCCTGCCAAATATATCTACGACCCTTGGAACGCCCCAGACTCTGTACAGGCTGCTGCCAAGTGCATCATCGGTGTCCACTACCCCAAACCCATGGTGAACCATGCTGAAGCGAGCCGCCTCAACATCGAGAGGATGAAGCAGATCTACCAACAGCTTTCACGCTACAGAGGACTTGGTAAGAATTTCACTGTCTTCTATTAGCAAGCAACTATTTATCTTGTATGCAATCATATTTATCAGTGAAAACAAGCCTTACATGCAGTTGTAATGCTAGAAGTTCTAGCAAATGCTTAAATGGTACATTGTAGCAGTAGAAGATAATTCTACATTCTATTTTACCAGGACTTCTGGCCTCTGTACCATCCACAAACAACGGGAATGGGATGTCGTACTCCCCAGGGGAACAGCAGTCCGGGACCAATACACCAAGTGAATATAATTTTTTTCCTCTTCATTTGAGATTGCAGAAAAAAGAAATTACAACTTCTTTTACTTTAAGCCTATCAGCGTTTTTTTTTTTCCTTAAATGTTTTAAGAAGGCTAATAAATAAAGGTTAACAACTTTTTGGCTCATTTAAAAGCAATTCTATTTTTAGACCAAGGAATTTATCTTTGAAGGGATACTTCACCAAAAACTATCCCTGCATAGACAGCAATGCAACTACCACATTTAAAGGGTTACTCCACCCCAAAATGAAAATTTTGTAATTAATCACTTACCCCCATGTCATTCCAAACCCGTAAAAGCTTTGTTCGTCTTCGGAACACAATTTAAGATATTTTGTGACTGTCCCCATTGACTGCCAAGTAAATTACACTGTCAATGTCCAGAAAAGTATGAAAAGCATCGTCATAATAGTCCATCTGCCATCTGTGGTTCAATCTGAATTTCATGAAGCGAAAAGAATACTTTTTGTACGCAAAGAAAACAAATAACGAATTTATTCAACAATTTGTCTCCTCCGTGTCGCTGTAGCGCCATTTTGGAGAGTATCCACTGAAAGTAAACTGCGTATGCTGTTCTGTGTCAGCCGCACCACACGGATACGCTGTTTTCATTCAAATCAAAGCGTAAATAAATGTAGAAAACGTCTACATTTACATAGAAAACGTCTACATTTATTTACGCTTTGATTTGAATGAAAACAGCGTATCCGTGTGGTGCGGTAAGATCGCATTTATTTAAATTAATTAATTATATTTATTTGAATTAGCGAGAGAGAGAAAGAGAGAGAGAGAGGGATGAAAGTTGCGTGTGTGAACCTGCGTCTTCGCGCCTCTCTCTACAAGCAATGAGGCTTAGTTACTTCAAAAACAGCGATTTTTTTCCCCCTCATTGCAGAGAAATATAAAGTTGTGAGTCAGTAGCCTTTCGAAGCTATTTTACTAATAAAAGTTTCCGTGCTGTGTTGTCGTGTGCACTAATTTGTGTGCGTGCGTCTATGAAAGCAGCGTAGCCTAGGCTACTGCATATAGTTTTAGTTTAGCTACAAACCCGAGCCCGACCCGAACCCGAAGCTATTCATTAAACATTAACCCAAACCCGAAAGTATTTCGGGACCTGTCGGGCTCGGGTCGGGTACATACCTCTAGTCTGAAGATGAACGAAGCTTCTACGGGTTTGGAAGGACATGGGGGTAAGTGTTTAATGACAAAATTTTCATTTTGGGGTGGAGTAACCCTTTAAGGCACAGAAATGTAGTAAGGACATTGCTAAAATAGTCCATGTGACAACAGTGGTTCAACTGTAATTTTATGAAGCTCAGAGAATACCTTTTGTGCGCAAAAAACAAAAATAACTACTTTATTCAACAACTTCTTCTCTTCCGTGTCAGTCTTTCGCCGCGTTCACGATAGTAATCAAGAATTTTTACAAGGTCCTTACTACCCTTCGGCCTTGAAATGTTCTAGTTTCGTTCTGGCTATGCTGGTCAGAAAGCTCTCGGATTTCATCAAAAATATTTGTGTTCCGAAGATGAACGAAGGTCTTAAGTGAGTGATTAATTAATGACAGAATTTTTATTTTTGCATGTCATGTACATACTGGTGTGACATAAATTGACTTTTTGACATCCCAAAAGCACTAACTGTGTCAGGCGGTTCCAGTGGTAACAGGGGTGGAAGTATTCTGCTGAACTTTGACAGTGAAGAGCATCAGGGACCAAGTGGAATTCAGCAACAACAGCAGCAGCGGCAGCAATTAGGTGTCACCTTTCACACTTTAATACACTAATAGATTTACTGATGTAAATGATTGTTAATTGCAACCTTTCACACTTTAATACACTAATAGATTTACTGATGTAAATGATTGTTAATTGCAACCTTTCACACTTTAATACACTAATAGATTTACTGATGTAAATGATTGTTAATTGCAACCTTTCACACTTTAATACACTAATAGATTTACTGATGTAAATGATTGTTAATTGCAAAATTAGCAGCATAAGATCTGTTTTCTCATGCATTTTTTTTTTCCCTCTTGCTTGTTTTCCAGGATACCACCACATGCCCGACACAGGGCACAGCAGTCGACTTTACAAATGCAATGTCTCACACGACATGGCAGGTCCACAACATTCAGGTAACAGTCATGGAAATGTGTACTGCATGTTACATGAGTATCATACAGTTAATATATCCCTATTTACAACATTCTGTGTGGTGTTCAGCAGGACACCTGCTGCACTCAGGAGGAAGTGTGACAGGTAAGAGGGAACGGGAGTCGGAACGAGATCTTGACGGTGAAGATGACACCCTCTCCACCTCTCACAAGTTACAACGGCAAATTGCAGAGGTCACGTCGGTTCATGCTACCAGCGGGAACCAGTCGAGTATGGTAAATATAACTCACTTCAATCCTTTATATATAAATATTAAGAAATCATACATTGTATTTAAGATTGATATTTTTCTGTTCTTTTTCCAGAAGAGTTAGATGGACGTATCATCGTACTGAGCAGAGCAGATTCAAACCAAGACCGCAGTCTGAAGGGGACTGACTTTAAATCTGGTTTCCTTTAAACAAGTCATATTTGGGGATTTATTTTATTACATTTTTTATATTTTTCTTCTGTTTTCCCCATCTCTTTTTCCCTTTTCTTACATGTTCAATTGAGATCAATATTAACTGAGAATTTATTTTTATCAGTTAATGAAATTCAGTTGCTTTAAAAAGAAGTGAATGATTTCACATCCATTGACAGACAAAAACAACCATAAAAAGATTTTTTTCCTTGGTAAACCCCTTTCTTTCTCTTTTGCCCATCTTTGCACAGGTTAGAGTTTGTTTAATCTCAAGTGAACCATACCAAGTGGGATATATTTATCAGCTTTTACCAAGCATGATAAAGCTGAGCTTTATTGTACACTCATTGCAGCTAGGATTTTGTGAGGATTTTTACAGTTTGATTGGCACCAGCACCAGCCATAGGTTGGAACCGAAAACTACAACCATCACACAACACTTTTGTACATTTTTCTCTGACATTTTCTCATTGTACAATTTCACTGATTCTCAGTAGAGTGGTGTACGTGCCACTTTTTGTAAACAGAAAAATTTATACAGGTATATTTTATATATTGGTGTTTTGTTCTTTGCCAGTTCAATGTATTAGAGTTTAATCAGAAAATCCATATATAAATAAATATTAAATACCAGCAGAGCTGATAATTTAAAATAGGGTTTAAATATTTCTAAATTTTAAAATCATCTACATAAAATTGTTGCTTAACTGATTTTAAATTCATGTTTTTAACCTTGAACCCATTTGTAAATTTGATCAGGGACAGAGCTGTGGTGGAATGTGGTTCTTGAATGTTTTTAAATGGGCTACAATGGCCCATTAAATGCATCTGTAGATTAGCTACAGATCTTCTTCATTGTCATGCTTGGCAGACCCACACAGACAGCTGCTCTTCGCGGTCAGGCCTTAAACACTGATTAAAAATGCCAACCTAAACTCTGCCAAAGCCAGGAAATGACACTGGAAAAGAACATTTTCCTAGCTCAACATCGATCACTACAGTACATCTTAGAAATAAAGCTTTATGGATCTTTAGGAAGGAAATGTATGGAAATGAAGACACCCTGTTGTATCTGTGACCCTTAAGACTTCTTAGCAGATTATACATGCATTTTTTTTATTTTAAAAATTCTTAAGTATTTGAAATAAATGAATCTGTTTGTGCATGTTCAGGTAAAGCAAAAGCACAATCTGCCAGTATTAATTTTATCACATTTTTACATTGACTGACATTCCAAAAATATGCAAAACATTGACTAAAAATCACTTTTTTTTTCATTGTGATAATTAGGATTCTGAAAATATTTAGCCTCTGTATTTGGCCACAAATGCTTTATACCAAATGCCCCCTACTGACTAAATATCATTTAATTTAGCTGTTGGTTTTTTACCATATTGTCAAGAAATAAAAAAAAATTCTGAAGTACAAATATCTTGGTTAAATTAAACTAAAAATAAATGATCAGTTTGGGAATATATGTGTTATCTGAAGAAAAATTCTTTAAAAAATCTTTTTTTATTCAGTACAAACAATCAGCCACAACAACTGAGAATTCTGAAAAATGCACAACAATGTTTACAGTATCACAAGCACACATGCTCTTATGACAACTATTGTGTATAACTAGACCATGTATATAAAGATATGGGCCCTTGAGTTCATGTTTGGTTGTTTATCATGATGATCTGGCAACCTCTCATGGAACTGGACTAAAGCTATTGGGTCTGAATTTGTGTTTGTATAGCTGGATCTGCTTTGACACCATGACATCTCTATTGCTTTTGCCGACCAGGAGAAGTGTTCAGTTCTATATGTGAATGTTTTGATATGACAATTGTAGAAACCTCAGTGCTTTTTGACTGTAATATCTCAGTGCTATTATAGTTAGTTTTTTTGTTCCATGGAAGAATGAACCTTTTCTGTTTTCTTCCCATTTGATTTGTGTATTTTTTGAATTTTGTTTTTATTTCTTTCGTGTGAATAAATGTGAGCGTCAAGTTAAGCTTTTCCTTCAAGTCGGAACAGTAATCTGATTGAACTGGATTTGTTTTTTCCGAGTCTTTTTGCATGTGTTTGTATGGTACTGACCAGATTTACAGACCAAAATAAATATATATATAATATAAATTATTGATCATAAAAATGAGCGAAAAAAAAAAGAGAGTAACAAAATAATCAAGGGAACAATACAAAAAAATGACTAATATTCAATTGGAATTGTTGTATCAAGTAAAAATTCTTCAAATCCTTCATTATTTATTGTATATGTACGTTATTTATTTGTACTTTTTGCACGGTTTGGTCCTCCATAAGAATAACTGAACACTTAAGTAAAAGTAAGCTACTTTGTGGGAATGCAATGATATCGCGACACTGGAGGGTGTGGTTGCTGCTTATAAATGCTTGGGCATTGCGTGGCTTGTCCCGTCCTAGCTGTGTTTCTACAGGATGCCACCAGTTTTTTTGAGAATTTGTGTTGTTTAGAGTTTTTCTTCATAACACCAATGATGAAAACAAGATTTGAGCATTTTCCTTTCTGCTTTTCCTCAAGCAGCAACTGCTATTGCTGTTCTGTGAATGTAATGAAGTTTGCAGACTTTAGTAGGTCATTTGACCAAAAAGTAGGCTAAGAGAACCTGATAAAAAATAAAGAAAACGGAGTAAATTTTAAATTCAGCATTGTTTCTGTTTTGTATTCGGGTTCTCATAATTGTCAGAGTCTGGGGACTGTGAGTTTCATTCACACAGCCCAATTTTGTTCTCTATCAGAGGCTTGGCACACAACATGAAGGGGAAAAAAGGGTTGAGATGTCCTGGGCCCTCGAAAAGCAGGGAAATTTGGCCTCTCCGGGAGCCATTGCAGCACCTACTCTTGTTTTTAGATTGCCATGTGCCTTGAATACACAAGTATGACAAAAAATGCAATGGAAAACTTTTTTGCCATCCTTAAACTGGCATCATGATTTAGTGAATCGGAATGAAACTCACTAGCGTTTCCTGTTCTCTATTTGTGGTGGTCCATGGCTCCGATTGCCTTGTTTTTTGTGCCCAGGACCTCAGTCCAGACCCTGATTTGTATGTTAGTATACTCAAGGGGCCAAAACTAGTTGCCACAGCAACTGTGTTGAATCTCTCACGGACCCCCCGTCCCCTTCCACCCTCTCTCAGCCTCCCCTCTCAGAACTCTGTGAAACAAAACAAACATTGTCCCTTAACAAGGCGCGGAGAGACAGCGTTCTGTTCAGAAGTGCGGGACATTCAGGTCATATTAGTCCTTCCTCACTGAGTTTAGTCTGAGAATAAGAGAGTCCCCACATACAGGACACTCACCACTTTCTCACGTCTGCTGAGGGTGACTTAAAACGGGAAGCCCTGGAATCACCTCACCAGACTGTCATTTTGCCCATGCCAAGATAGCTCTTAAAGGTGTACACAAATATTTGTTGAGTGCATCCTTCAGAAAGGAAGAAGGTTAGAGTTCTGAGGCATAGGGTCTGCCTTGTCTTGGGCCCTAAATCTGTTTTTCATCTGTTAATACTCTCATTTCAATGCAGAATGGAAAGTGGACTGGCTCTCAAGGGAGCACAGATTAACATCACTTGTCAAACAATGCAATTATATAAACTTCTTGCCTTTTTATTGTTTCTCAACATTCATATTGGGATTTCTTGTTTGATGCGAAATGTTGTGTGATGTAGCATATTATACATTCAGATAAACTCACATCTTGAGGGGAGGGGGTAGGGGGGAGGGGGTTTTTTTTGGTGGGGGGGAGGGGAGGGGGTGTTAGTTTGCAAAATCATTGTTTTGTTTTGACATTGATATGCAACATTATTTTTACATTTTTCTGAAGAAAATGTTTGGTGTTTGCCTCTGCAAAAAGGTGTATCCATCTATCCATCCCATAAATAATAATATTTCTAGGCCTATTATTTTAGTAATTTATTATTATATTATTATTTATTATATTCATACATATACCTATATATTCAAATGCAACTGCGCCAGATGCAAAAAACCTCTAAGCCTCACAAACTATTTTTTTTATGAGCATTTTATCAGGCTCCTAGGCTCTGTATTTTCACTTTAATGGTAATGAAATGGTTATTAGTCAGTAATTGAAATGATATGTTCAAAAATGTCCAGTGTTATTTTCATTGGAGCCTGCTAAAAATGTTAATTTGATGCTCAACTAATGAACTGAAACAAACTGAACTGTATTACGGTGTTAATAGGCCTACCTAATGTTGCTATTTAACTTGAATTTTGAATTTTCAACCGTGAATTTTGTACACAGTAATGCTAAATTGCAAATTATTTCTTTGTTTGGAAGTACTTTTTTTTTTAAATTAGAGGTTGTTTCATTAGGCCTTCAGAAAATGATAGATACTGAGATCAGTAGCTATCTCTTGTTCAAAAGGACTCTCGTTCAGTGAGAACTCATGACACTGAACAATAATGTGGACAGTGCAATAGAGTAAATCTGAATGCAATTGAATTAACATGAAGTAAATCACAATTGTACTTTCCAAACCCTAATATGAATGTCAGAAGCCTACCTCTCTTAATGTTTTTTTTTTTTAATTCCATGATTTACTGTAGTATAATGCTTCCTGTCCTATTGGCATTGAGTGTTGTGGAGAGATTTGTTGATTTGTGGCACAAACTTCATTACAGGGAACAGAGCCTGGTCTGTTCTCCTGCAGTCATTATGGCCAGTGCAGCTCTCTCTTAAAGCCCTGCTCAGTTCTCTAATGAGGTCATTCTCTACCTCTCTCACTTGTCTTCTGAATCTCTGACAGGCTTTGAGCACAAGCCAAAACCACAAGACAGTAGAGGTCCAGCCCCTTCCCAACAACCCCAGCAGCAACACACATGTCAGTCTAACCCAAACATTTGTATCTTTGATTTAGTTTATTATGTTTCACGGTCCGCTGAATGGTAGATGATCAATTTGAAGATGTGTTTTTCGAGAGCCTGGAAAAAACGCATCTTTTATATGACTAATGACTCCATTCAGTGTTTAAACTAGCTTCCATACACACTGGTCAGCACACTGACAGACATGACAAGCGTACAAACGTTGCATTATTAACAAATTCTTTGATTCCTACATTGACAAGAAAAGGTGGCAAATCCAAGTGGGTTTTTGTTCACACTTGGCCATTCTGGAAAAACACGTGAATTTTTAGACCGTATCTTGGCAACTCAGCCGTAGTCTGGCTATTGATATTCACAGTAGAAGCTTCCATCTCCTTTTCAGAACAATAGAAACCTTATGGGAATGAAGAAACCAAGTCTGTAAGGACAAATCTTCTCCCTCAGGCCCTGATGGACATTTGAGAGATTAGTACAACTCTTGATGCTATTTCTTGAAATTTCAAAGATGAATGAGACAACAAATTATTTAAAGGCATTTATTGAATAGAGTTTTATCAACTGTTTATGGACTTTTAAAATAATTTGCTTATGAAAGCAGCTATGTGCAAAAGTTACAATAGTCCCTTGAGGAGGTACACCATTCAATTTGTCTTTTTGTCCTACCGTACTACATGAAATGGCACGAAAATCTAGTTTTCTCAGGGAGTTTGCTTTTAAAAATGATCTCTTTACATTCTAATACAGCTGAGTGTTTATATACAGAACTTGACAATCAATGGTGTAGACAAATGTTCAGTGGTTATGAAAAAAGTGGCATTAATTAAAATTAGTGATAAATAACATTTGCCTGAGTAACAGACAAATACGCCTTACATTTTTGTTTCACAGGTTTTCCTATTATACGAACAAGATGATGTGTTATTTGTGATCTGGTAGTACTCACTGCATTTCTGATCTCGCAGAGTGTTTAGCTAAATATTTATGTGTAAAATTCATAATTGTCTGTACAGAAATCTAGAACTATGAATGTGGGACAGTTGAAGTCAAAATTTCAGTGACTTGAGTGGAGACCCTGGTGATATATTAAAGGGATAGTTCACGCAAAAATCTAAATTCTGGCATCATTTACTCCCCCTAATGTTGTTCCAACCCTGTATGACTTCCTTTCTTCTGCGGAACACAAAAACAAGAAAATATATATTTTTTGTCCATACAATGAAAGTCAATGTGTCCAAAACAACACAGTACCCATTGGGCTTCTATTGTATGGACATACTGGAACGACTTACACATATCTTCTTTTTTGTTCTCCAGATGACAAGTGTCTGGTTTGGAATGACATGAGGGTAAGTAAATTATTGGGTGAATTATCCTTTTAAGACTTTATAGGTACATTGAGCCATCCTGAGATATTATGGAATGAATCTTTAGATTTATGCCAAACTTAGATCTTTAGATCTTAACTAAAAAAAAGATTTTGCACTAAGTTTGTTCCAAAACCAAAATTGCAAATTGGCTTGTTGAACAATGCTAATGTGCGCCAACATAACACTAAGAACTGCTAATGTAATGATGGCCACTTGTGGATAATGGGAAGAAGGTAGGTTGTAGGTTCCATGTCATCTCATGATGTCATCACTTGGGGACGGGATCCACCTACTCAGCTGCCAATGGACAAGATGGTTGAACTGTCCTTGGCTTTGTCAAAAAAAATGGAGGACACGTCATTGGTGGTCTTGAGCTTGCCTTCAGCGACGTTTTGGGTGGATGAAGAGTTGCTCGGTTGGCATTCTTCACAGCAGCAGCAGCAACAGTCCATGAAGGCCTGGCCCAGAGACTTGCACAGGCAAAGCAGCAGCACTGGTGTCACAGATGACTTGAAGAACAGAAAGAACTGGTTTATGAGGGCCAGAAGAGAAGTCACCTCCTCAGACACCTGGATAGGAGCATACGTCAAAGTCAGGTTGCAAATGTTCTCCGGCAGCGTGCAGACACCATAGACCACCGCTAGAGCCATGACTGTGCAGTTGAGCTGCCGTTCGATTTGCTGAGCGTGCTGAAGCTTTTGTTTTTTGGATGGAGATCGTTCCTCTGGCCGCTTGGGAGAACTTCCGCTCCCGCCTGATACATGACAGGTGGCCAGCTGACAGAGCAGAGTGAAGACAACAGGTAGACAGAAGTAACAGCCGAAGTACCACCACATGCGTGCGTCGTGGTAGTTGATAACGAGAGAATAGATGGATTCGGGGAGATCTTGATATGGACTCATGATGCAGGTGTCCACTTGGTCACCCAGACCAGGTGGTGTCACCTGATGCAGCTGCCACAGGAGCAGCTCAGGAGCCGCTAGCACCATGGAGCCAATCCACACCACCGCCAGCTTGGCCAGGACCTTCTGACAGCGCTCAACTCGTCGGGCCTTTGGCATGGAGCTTGTGGCAGCGTGGAAGCGGTCAATGCCCAAAGCACACAGACTGAAGGTTGTTACGCCAAGAGAGGTTACCTGGAGGTTATGCAAAAAAAATCAGTATTGCTATAATATACATTAGTGTTTTTCATGATGTGTTTTAACGCATCCATATTAAGATTGTGGTCAAAATAGACAAGGTGCTAATTATCATTGCACTTGATGTAGCATTTATTTTTTTCCTTTTATTTTTTGAATCTTTTATAATAGTACTATCAATGTCATAATGACATTGATGGTAGTAGTATTTTAAAAGATTCAGTTACAAAAAAAAACAAGTGAATTTAGGAATCATAGTATACAATAAAGTATG